>CM019177.2:28796854-29256555 GCA_009739505.2 Apolygus lucorum
TTTTAGGGACCACCCGGAGTTGTGTTGTACAAATCGTTTGCTCCCTAAAACTACTTAGGGGTCGGATTGATAAATCAAAATCGCGTGTGAATCACCAAAGAGGTCTAATCGCCGTTGAAATTTTAGCTAACCAAAATGCAATCGCTGTTCCTTTCTTCGAGTTGTATTCATTTTTGCTTCCTTAGCAACCAGTAATCAAATTTCCATGTAAAGGAACCTCAAGCGAGAGCGTGATGTAGTACTTAGGTAAAAAAAGTAACAATGGCAAAGCAGTGATTTATGCAGAAGAGTAATCTATAATATAAAATAAATAAAAAATATAAATAATTGAAAAAATAAAATAATAATATTTTGAGTTAGGGATAGAAATTACTATTGCATTTTGAACTTTGTGTTCTCGTACAAATAAAACGATTAATAATTAATATATTATTGATATAGTTCAACTACCTCAGTACCATCCTTTTCAACGGTAGGTACCTTATAATTCTAGCTTTTTGGTTAAGTTACCTATGTAGGTACTCACTTCATCGAAAGTAAATATAAATTTCTAGTGGTTGTAAATTGTATCCTACCTCTATAAATGTGTGGGTTGAGATCCAAAGCAATAATTTTCCAAAGAAGAAGAGAAGAATAGAGAAGAGTTCGTATAGACAAAATTATTAGGCATTCCTCAACCTTCATCATTAGTTTTCTATCATCGAGAGTTCTGAGTCGAATTCACATCAATAGCTGTTTTTTCCAACTCCTTCCGGCGAAATCAGCTCAGGATAAATTTTAACCGCCTTCCGAATTCCGACTGTAAGAGAGTTGATGAGAGTATATTCCGGTATTCTCGATAGGGGCGCGGCGCACGACAGATCTGCGGTCAGACTCTCCCTAAGTTTGAAGCGTATGAAAGTTCCTTAGTAATTGAAAGAGAGCTCAAGGGAGAGGTGCCAAACCTAATGGTGATTGACGACGGACCTTCATTATTTTGTGAATCTAATGATAATGGTATTATTATTGGACGGATGTTTCATTCCGATTAGGTGTAATCCAAGATAATACCGGATCAACTGATATTTATCCAGTGTAAACGGTACGATTCAAGGAAAGTTTTAGTCAATAAAGAAGATATTATATCTTCCAGTTTTAGTGGACACTTCTTTCTTAACCCAGAAAACCCTGAATTTTTTTCAACTAATTATTTGAATTTTTTCGTATGTTTAGTGTCATAGGTGTTATCTGAAGAAAAATTTGGCACTCTTGCAATTTTTTCTCATTTTAATGAGGTAATAAATGGACATGCTTCCAGAAGGACGTCAGTAAAATATGCAGGCAACCTCTCTCGCATTTTCCTTATTCTTGTGAGATAACAAATGAGACTCAAGATTGAAAATACACTTTTTTATTCAATCAAAACTGTACCTATATGAAATCATGAATCATTTAAAATTGAGAAAATTTGTTTTGTGTGGAACGATAGAAAACGAAAAAGTGTAGAAATGTGTCACATTTCAAGCGTGCGGTTGTCGCCTTTGTCTTGGAAAATCTGCAGTGCAGCTGCTTCCCTTTTTCCTATATTTTCGTCTACTCCCGTATCTCCAACGTAGTGTTCTTTCTTATCGAATCTAAAAAAAGACAAATAAATTCAATAATAAATTATCATTGAAAATGATTGAAAGGCTGCAAACGATGCATGTGTCCAAATATTTGGTTTTCACTCACCGTCAGTCAATCTTGACTATTTTCATCGGAAAAAACACATCGAAATACTCAAGGGATGACAACTTTTGTTTGGGACCACGCATTGGTGACTACCCTCTATGTGCAGTTGAAAGATACTGGTTTTTTGTCCACTTGTACAATTTTTTGGGCGGTTTTGGTTTACAGACTCGATGTTTCCCTCCATTCTCGTTAGAAATACTTTCATTAGAAGTTTATAGTTGGGGATCATCATCGCTTTCATCATCTTTATAGTGAGAAGGAATACTATTCAAAATTTCAGGAGCAAAAAGTTGACTGCGTGGCAAATTATCAATAACAGGTCTCTCATCCGGTGAGGTCACGAAAGGCATTTGTTGAGGTAATAATGCTATATCGACATCCCCTTGACCTATTGCATCAGCATTCCCCTCCAAAAAATCCAATATATTATTTGATGTAAAAGAAGCAACTGCTTGCAGAAAAAGCGAGAAATCCAAAAAAATCAGCAAATTAGCAGTTATGGCCAGTTTTCATATGGGACCGTCTACACACCAACTCACACAATCCTTGAAAATTTCATGGAAATCGGACAATAACTTCGGATAGTTATGCGCGCTACAAGGAATTCATGACAGACAGACACACAGACACGGAACCAAAATTGTTCAGAAAGGTCTAAAACGCAAAACGCGAGTGAAAATTCTGATTTTGGAGAAATTTTTTTTTCGTCCTTGAAAAGTGAAACAAAGCTTCCGCTACCTTGGTAGACTCGGAAGCAATATAGGGACGGAACAATTTTGAATGTGTATTCTACTGACGTCCTTCCAGAAGGATCGACGTGAAAAGTGGTAATAATGGAGACGAAAATGGCAAAATTGTATCAATATCATGACATACCCTTAGTAGAGAGTAGGAACAATAGAATATCAACGACGAAATAAATATAAAAAAATGAATAGGTACTTACTTACACATCAACTATAAATTCTGGGTGACCGCTCGTGATTGAAGTCACTAGGGAAAAACTGCACTGAGTACCTGTAGGTCGCATACTGGAGACAAAATTGGTCCCCACCCCTCCGTTGGGATGTAAACAACAGTTCAAAGCCATACTGGACCACAGCGGTATCATAATACAGGAGAGAAAATTCAGTTGGTCGATCTAAGTCCCTCATCCTTCCAGAAGGACGTTAGGGCTATCTGGCTATGAAGATATTATATCGTCCAGTTTTAGTGGACACTTCTTTCTTAATAGAGAAAAACCGGAGAAGGTTGGAGAAACACATTACTATCCAGTCAGTATTATAATCTTTCTTTTAATTAAATATTGTAAGTATTGTTTACAGATACGACATTTTATGATTTTTAACTTGATTGAAGTAGTTGGGATTTTGACGATTCAAGAAGACACTAGAATTGTTGGTAGGTAATTCTTCATCGTGAAGCAGTCAACCCAAACAGTCGAAACGAAGCAGTCCAGATAATTGTTGGGTCCTTGGCTGTTTCAATCAAAATCGAACAGAAACCGTTATATTTACATCCAATTTTCTTCAGAGATTAAAAACCCGACTTGAAGCCCAATTACGGGGGCAGCCAGACGGCTCATTAAGACTGACATTGATTTACATTGAGTGGAAGACGGGAGATCCGATTGACGGACAGTCTTGAGGGAACTTGGATGGATGGACATCCGCTTTCCACTTCAGACGTATACGGCGATGGTAAATAAGCTAGGTCCGTGACGTCCCCCTTGTTATGCCTCCTTTGACTTTTCAATGGCCGTCCACTTGCTCTTTGCCTCCTGCAAAAGACACCGGTTCGCCTATTTGAGACCGAGACCTGAAAGTCCCGACGATCGAGGGGGAATCGGGCAGTAAGGAGCGTGAAATGTATCAAAGTGGAAAAGGAAGGTGAGAAACGGTTGTGTGTTTCATCAAACGGGAAGCTGTCAATTCGCCATCAGAGGCCACGCCGACTCCGACACGTCGCGGCATGTGATGCGACAAAGTAACGAGGGACTCCTTCCTCTCCTTGAGGTGGGAGAAGATCTATCTCCGAACTTAGTTTGGAAAGATGCTGTAGTCTGGTCGTCTCAAGGATGGGAACAGACACGCGCCACTGATCGTATCAATCTAACACTACTGGGAAAGACCGGGTTAAACCATTCTTTTCAAATTTTCCATGATAGTATTTTTTCAACAGAACACTCAACAATTCTTTAAGTACGACTATTCGACAGCTTCTTGACGTCCATATTTCTCTTAAAGTTGTTCAGAACATCACTTTGAAACCAGACCTCCAGAACTGAGTGTCTAATTCTTGAAAATGAAGTGATACATGAATAGCTGACTGTGAAGGCAAAGAACGGGCCAATATTGTGCATTAAGGTTTTGCATGACTGTTCAAGAGACTTAAAATATGAGTAATCACCGTTTTAATCAACATTTTATCACAGAGTCATAACTCGATAACTCAACTCAGTTACATCGCATACAGGGTGTTTCTTGAATGATATACATAATATGTATTATACATAATAAATATATTATATTTATCTACGTTATTTGAACAGTTAGATAATGCATCAATACTTAATTTTCTACAAGGGATTGAATGCCAAATTTGTTTTTGGTTTATTATTTGCAATAATGAACCATTGGAATTAATGCAATCAATAAGGCAATAGTTTCTCAAGAACCTAATATTGTATCACTTAGGATACAGGACATCAAAATAGCAGTCCTAGCGTACGTTTATGGGTCTTCCTACTCGAATTAACTTGTGATCTTCCGCTAAACCTAAACCTACCAATAAAAAAAAATTTTCCTTCGTAATATTTCCAATTTTATCCCACTACTACATAGGAGTATCTGGTGCCAAACTGACTCTGGAAAGCAAAATGAGAGTAGATGATTAGATTTTGGATTACCCACAACTTTCTTATCTCCTTTCTGAATACACAAATTTCATCAGGAATTCTGCATAAATTAAATTTTATCACCCGCTTTGTTATTATATTTGGTCCCTGGGACTGTATGTGTTGGTATTTTTATTTTAATTCTCAATCTGTGTTTGAAGGGTCACGGGGAAAAAGGATCAGACTCCTCTTTTCCTAATTCCGAGAAAATCGAAAAACAAAGTTTGAAGTCGTCCCAGACAGACGCTATGCATAAAAAAAATGAACTGTTTGGGCCACCTGACCAGGAATTTAATTATGTTCAAGTGACAAGAATGAAAATTAAGTAGGTCGAAGATATTTTCCAGAAATAATTAGAAATTTCAAACAAGGTAAGGACTTTGATCTTTTTTCCCTGCAATTATCCGCGTTTCGGTCACCTTAATACCTAAAAGTATATCACCATGTTACCTATTGTTTATTAAAATCTCGTAATTAACTTCAGTAAGTTTACTAGGGTTAGTAGGTACCTTACTGTCACCTCCAGAAAAATGTTGAGCAAAAAGTGGCTTAATTTTCCAAATTAGGTAGTTTTGTACAAAACATTAATTGCAAAAAGGCAAAAAAAATCGATAAATAAATCATTCATCTTAAGGATTGTCGCAATATGAAATGGCGTCATCATCTCCTACATTCCCCAACCTGTTGGACAGTGACTCAGAAAATGTTAACATCGGGGTTGACGAGAAACTAACACAAGTGTTTTAAATCCTATGATTTTGCTGGTTTTGATGGGTGTGGAGCCGTTGTGAAGGTTTCCCAATGTTACAGCAGCTTTTGGTACTGAAGTCTTCTTCTTCGAGGTAGAAGGGGTTGTGAAAACTGTCTGGTATCTTCAGCAATAGGAGCTTTTGTGCTTGATGAATCTTTGGTGTGATGCCGTACAACTCATGCAAAGGCGAGGGAAGGGGTCTTTAAATCGGACACTGATCTTTCTTCCCTGCGAGCGCACGGAATCTGATCCTTTTTCCCCGGAGCCCCGTATTTGTTTTAGCTTTAAAAAGAATGAATGCGATCTTTCTTCCACAAAGTGAAACAACCCTTCGGTTCTACTCCTCCCAAGCTACACGATGGCGTGCCTATCTCAATTCGGCCAAAAAATGGAGTTTGATCCTTTTTCCCCGTGACTCGGAAAAGCAAAATGAGAGTAGATGATTAGATTTTGGATTACCCACAACTTTCTTATCTCCTTTCTGAATACACAAATTTCATCAGGAATTCTGCATAAATTAAATTTTATCACCCGCTTTGTTATTATATTTGGTCCCTGGGACTGTATGTGTTGGTATTTTTATTTTAATGCTCAATCTGTGTTTCTGAAACTGCCCATATACGGAGCAACCGCAAGCTATTGGAGGCTGTCAGCCCATCATGTTGCTATTCGTGTTGATGGAAAGGGGTTCCCTTCCTGTTAATTGAACTTCCACCAAAATTCAGGGCTGTCATCTGCCCCGTTGTTTAGAGAGACACCACTGACGTTCGGTGCAGTCATCGACATTGACATAATGCACGTTGGAATCAGTTGCCGGCATCATGTTCATTGTCATGGTCATCCCCTTTTCTTCCTCCTGAAATTATATAACGTGGTTGGGGTAGAGCAACCGTGAGGGATGGAGGGAGGTAGAACGAATTTCGGAAGTCGCTGTCACTAACCTGTTCATCTGCTTCATATTTCAACTTTATTCATCCTTCCCTATCAATATAACAACCATTTCAGTGCTGTCATGGTTTAACAATGCCCTAGTTATCGACGGGCACAATTTAGAACAGCGAATCTGATGCCTGCCGTCTTCATACCAATAATATTTTTCCCGTTCCCTTCTTCATACACGTTTTTCTAGCTGCCGGTAGGCAAAATTGACGTTTTTATTTTGTTTTCTCCGATCGTGATTGGGACGATTTTAGCAATCTATTTGGATTGGGATAAATTATAGTAAACAAAATAATTGACCTAACACAGAAAATATTTCTTTAAATCCATCAATGTATTTCCTCAACGAATTGTCGGAAAGCTCACTGGAATAAAAAAAAACCTGTTTGTTGTGGTTTTTATCAAAAATTCCATTGTTGAAACTGTATTATCAAGTATGATGTTTACAGAATCGAAGTAATATTCCTTAAAGTAGATCGGTGAATCTAGACCAATAATTGATTTAAAAAATATACATTTTTGATTTGATAATTTCAATAATGGACCTTAGAAATCGACCAAGAAAACCTTTTTTAACACCCCCTCAAAATTTGTTGGTTTAGAATTGAAGGTAGGTACGTAGAATCAGAAAATGGAATAAACAAATGTTCCGTCCGTCCGCCGTACGCGGCACTTTTCTTAGCAACCGTAGACCGATTTGGTTGAAATTTGGTATATGGGCTTCATTTGGTCCTAGTTGTGCCGCAAAGCTTTTGATTGATGTCAGTCACTTCTCAGGAGTAAAAAATGAGAGTTGCAATTTTCAAAAGTGCCCTAACTCGAAAAATCTCGATTTAAAGGTATTGTTTTTTCAACAATTTGAAATAGCATTGCATTTTTAGAATTTTTTGAGACCACCCGGAGCTTTCTAGGACAAACTGTTCTCTCACTACGAGAACGTAAATGTTGGTCGCATGATAAATCAGAAACACGTGTGTGAGTCGCAAAAGAGGCCTAATCTCTGTTGAAATTTCATCCAACCAAAATGCAATCGCTGTTCGCTACTTCGATTTTTTCTGAAAATACTGGAAAGCCAATAACATCAGATAATTGGAACAAAATTTGTTCCATTATTTAATGTTTCATTATTATAAATTCAGAGAATTATCAATTATCATCGTTGCAAAAACATTGATATTCAATCATTTTCACGGCAATCAATTATTTAGAACATAATCAATTGTATGTAGAAGCTATTTCAACCCAACTCGCACGATTCAACATTGAAACTATATTTTTATTCACTATATTCATAGCTGAGTTACTTGTATCAATAACTGAATCTATTTGTTCATTTATATTTCATTTATTTATTCGTCAACGGCCATTAGCTGGTCCCATGAGCCGGTTCCCGTGAGATCGCCGAAGTTGAGGTCAGTCCGCCCGGGATTTTATCTGCATTGGTCACCGCTCGACGGGGGTATCGCAGTGCTAGATATTTTTTCGGTTTGGACCTTTGGTGAACCCCACTCCACTTAGGCGGGCGAGGCATAAGTAGCCATGAGAGAAATCATCATAAACAATTCTGATCTTCTCTCTGGAAGACAGCTGATGACGTCCGCGAAGCCAGTCGGACAAAAATTCAACATAAAATAGTTGTTTAATTTACTTTTACTTTTTACTATACATTTGATTTTTTACCATGCCTTTCATTTTTTTAATTTGTATTATTTTTTTTAATTTATATTTACTACGTGTAAATAAAATAGACCACACCCCCACCCATCACCCCTCCCGCATCATATCATTTCTAGTGACATGAGAGCCAAGAATTTGATCAGGCCAATAAAATAGATGGTTTACGATTCCAACTATGCGAAATCGAAACATGGGACATTCGTGAATTCAACTCCCTCTCTACCCTCTTCACATGTTAACTACGATAATTCGATTATGTAATGTGCAACAAGGAAGATTTTTGAGACAAGCAAAAGAAGAAACACGCATTTCGTTGATATTGAGTGCTATCTGTCGGATATATTGTGTTAATAACTCAGAATTCATCTCTGGTCCAGCCATACTTCAAAGCTCCATCAAATCGAATGTGATCATTTGGAAGGCATATGAAAAATTAGTTTTTATCTATTTAAATTCAAGAGGTTTTTATGAAGTGTCATCATTGTTTCTAATATCAGTAAAACATAATCAATTCTTCAGAAATTATAGTTTTGAACTAAACTATAAACTTTTGGGCCTGAAAACGACACAAAATAAATTGTGGAAAAACACACACATACCCTAATATTAATTGTTTATGGAGGATTAAAAATAACTCGCTAGGATGGTTTTTTATGTATAATTACCTATTATTTCACGGTTTGCAACTAGTTTGTTGTCTCAGTTCGAGAACATTGGAACCTATCAAGATCACATTTTCATATACATGAAAATGTGTTTTGAGTGTTTCAAAGAAGAAATATTTTGAATACTTTAAAGCTTTCTGTTAAAATTGTGATATATGAACTCCTGTTGACAGAAGTCACCATACTATGATCCGTATAGACGGACAAGGTATTTAGTGACATCAAAGTGTGATATGTTTTGTCCGTAAAGAGTACCCGCATTGCGTTCTTGTTGGTCATGGCGTTGGTACAAGAAGTGGCATTCTTGGCTGGCGCTACAAGCGCTCCCAACCGATTAAATCGTCCCTCCAGATTCCACGCGGAATCCCTCGTACCTGGAACTCAACACATCTCACAACTTCTATAATCGTCCCCCGCGATAATTGACCGGCAAGAATCTTGTTTGAAATACGCCGCTCCTTCTCCTTTTTGTGCGATCCTTCCCTTCAAGGTTCGTTCAAAAACATCCTTGGACTCCGAATTCTGAAGTCCTTACTTTTATCTTTATGTGTTAATTGGACCCGAAAAAAGTGCATTAATTATTTATTCGATTCGAGTCGCAGAATTGCATAGCTGAAATCCTTGAATTTGAGATAAGATGAAAAAGCTACAGGAGTAAGTTATAAATCGATACAAAAGAACAGATTTGCTTATCATATTCATACAAGTTCACTAAAAATCGCCAGAATTATTCCAATTCGTAATTCAATAGTTGACATTCTTTCCAGGAAATTCTTTAACATATTTTTCTGGAACCTTGAGCAATGTGATGAATGTGATGAATTAAGAACCATACATGGGCCAAACAGGCTGCCATTGCAAGCTTTGAACGTGCCATGGAAGGTACTCTAATGATAGTAATCTTGTAAAATAATCAGACATAATATATCGAATTTCAGGGTTCTCTGGTTGCGGGAGTCGAAGCTTGTGGAGTAGTTATGAATCAACAAATAGGACACAAATCATATTTTTTCATGCCTTCACTCCTGAGAATGCTTAGCTTGATAATCCTTCAGCCCAAGTTTTTGGATTACTATTTTCGATAATAAACTTTTGGAATCGAACGAGAAAGAAAAATAATAAATGAACCACCCCTGTGGTTTTTGCAAAAAATAACCAACCGTTGTGTGATAATAATTATCACACAACGGTTGGTTATTTTTTGCAAAAACCACAGGGGTGGTGCAATTATTGCAGTGTTTTTGATACTGAGAAGGTTTTCTTTCGCCGGGCTTGCAAACCAACTATATTGCTGTAACGTTATAATTTTTCCTTTCCCAAGTATTCCATTCAAAAGAGTAAGTACCTAATAAGAATTTCTGGTTATCTGACTAACTTGAATTTCTTTCTTTCAGTCCTGTTTCTTGCCACCCAATACCAACAGTGGCAGCAATTAGATACAATAGTCTAAGTGTCTACATCAATAATCAGGAGTTTGTATAACTATCTTGTTTATCATAGGAATAGCTATTAGGTATACTCAGACGATGACAAAGAATGGTACATTTTGCTATTTTATAAGTATAATTTACAGTATAAAAGCTATCTTTCTCGCAAGTTTTTCTTGTTTGTGTACCTCCCTATTCCTGGACATACGAGTTACTAGAGATTAGCTGATACACGTTCCCTCTCGTAGGCTAAATAAGCATAATTTATATGGGAACCTAGTTACAATCGTTCGTCACCAATCCGAGGTCATTTTAGGCCATGCCTCGGATCCACACCTCCAGTCCCTACGCGTTATACATATTCAGCATCAAATATAGAGACATTCATATGCTTATACACGGCTCATTTGCTCTTCAAGCGGTCATTGTATGTAAATACCATTTGACAGGCTACCTTCAATAATTTTGATTTTATACCGAGCCACTACTCTTTTTATGCATGTGGGAACTCACTGTTTCGGTTGTAAATCGCACTAATAATACATCCTCGTCGACGAGATCTGTTATTTATTTATTGTTTTCGGACGGGATTTCCTTCTCCATGTGTGGCTATTGCATAAATATTGATGAACACGTGAGCTCAGCCCACATAATTTATGGCTGCGACTGAAGATGCCGTACCATCAAAGCGCTCATTAGTGGAAAGACCTGGTGTTTAGCATTTATACTCCATTCTCAACATGAACATAGTTTCTAAAACTCCAAAGTTATATACGATAGTCTCCAAGGAACTGTGTAAAACAAGTTTCATTGCCGAATCAAGCGTTCCGCAAGAACGTCTGTCCAAGGTGGGTTGATATAGCAATGATATCCTCGTATATGTAATGACATGGTTATGAAGAATTGACTGCCGTGAAAATTATAGAATGTCAATATTTTTGGTTTATTATTTTGAATAATAAGCCTTTCGAATCGAGCAAGAAAAAAAAAATTTTACCCCCCCCCCCCTCAAAATTTGATGTTTTACGTTTCAAGGTACGTAGAATACGAAAATCGAATAAAAAAATTTCCGTCCGTCCGCCGTACGCCGTACGCGGCACTTATCTTAGCAACACTGGACCAATTTGGTTGAAATTTGGTATATGGGCTCCATTTGGCGTCTAGTTGTGCCGCGAAGCTTTTGGTTGATGTAGGTCACTTCTAAGGGGTGAAAATTAAGGGTTGAAATTTTCAAGAGTGCCCTAGCTCGAAAACTATCGAAGTAAAGGTATCGTTTTTTCACCAATTTTGAATAGTACTGAATTTTAAAAAATTTTTGAGACCACCCGGAGCTCAGTAGGACAAACCGTTCGGTCCCTACGAGTATTTGAAGGTTTTCCTTCGATGAAACAGAATCATGAGTGTGAATCGCAAAAGAGGTCTAATCTCCGTTCAAATTTTATCGGACTAAAATGCTATAATAGCATGTATTATAGCTGTATATAAATCGAAGAAATGAACAGCAATAATTGCTGTTCATTTCTTCGATTTATATACAGTTTTGCCTTCTGCGTAACCAGTAATCAAATTTCCATATGAAGATTCCTATTTTTCCAATCGAGTGTGAAGCGTTTAGTTCTTTCTAATAAACTTGATTGTGAAGGTATGAAGCCAGTATGGTGTGGTAGGTAGTACCTAGCTGGTAGGTAAAAAAAAGTTGGTAGGTAAAAAAATGTTGGTGGGTAAAAAACGCTGCAAATCATTGCTCAAAGGCTTCTTCACTCTTCAGATCACTGATCAGCTGAGTGAGCTCCAAAGCCATTTTCAATCCTATTGAATGGAAGTGCTCTTCCAGGCGTCTCCAGTATTCGAGGAAATCTTCTTCACTCCTCAGATCACTGATCAGCTGAGTGAGCTCCAAAGCCATTTATACTCCTATTGAATGGAAGTGCTCTTCCAGGCGTCTCCAGCATTCGAGGAGATCTTCTTCACTCTTCAGATCACTGATCAGCTGAGTGAGCTCCGAAGCCATTTTTTCTCCTATTGAATGGAAGTGCTCTTCCAGGCGTCTCCAGCATTCGAGGAAATCTTCTTCACTCCTCAGATCACTGATCAGCTGAGTGAGCTCCAAAGCCATTTTTACTCCTATTGAATGGAAGTGCTTTTCCAGGCGTCTCCAGCATTCGAGGAGATCTTCTTCACTCCTCAGATCACTGATCAGCTGAGTGAGCTCCGAAGCCATTTTCAATCCTATTGAATGGAAGTGCTCTTCCAGGCGTCTCCAGCATTCAAGGAGGTCTTCTTCACTCTTCAGATCACTGATCAGCTGAGTGAGCTCCGAAGTCATTTTCAATCCTATTGAACGCAGGGAGCTGAAATTTGAGAGGGAAGGTCAAGGGAGAACACAGATGGTGGTAGGTGCTATTGATGGAGAACCAGTGATCTATACAGAAAATAATAAACCTTTGAGCAATGATTTGCAGCGTTTTTTAAACAATGATAATTGATAATTCTCTGAATTTTCAATAATTGAACATTTGTTCCATGTACCTGGTCTTATTGCCTTTCAGTAAGTGACAGGAAAAAAAGAAAGCGGAAAAATTAACGCCATAGGAATTTTTACAAACGTGATTTTGCCTGAACAATAATGACTCGCGATTTCTGGCAGTTCTATTCAACTCGAGTTTTGAGGACGGTTAAGGGCTATTCACAAATTTTAGAGGTTGATTTAGTAAGTGTTGTAATCCCCGCCCGATATTCACCTATACCTTCCTATTTCCCCACGAAATATAAAGAAATAATAGAAATGAAAGATAAGAATGCTGCTCGAACGAATTCGGGATCACAATTCTCATTTTATTAATTTAAAATCCACATGGTTTAATTTGGATAAAAATAAATGAACGTCAACACATGTTACATCAACTGGATGTAACATCCTCCGAACTACCAGAAGAAAAGCTTGACGGTTGAGCTCTCCGCATGCTGGTCCCATCCTGTGCCGGGATCTCCAGAGAGTAGAGTGTCGAAATCAGTCTTTGTTGACTTGATGTCTTGAATTAAGAGCTTCGGGGAGATCGGTTGTTGCTCCTCTGCTTCCTCTGCGACGTAAGTGAGAGGCCGGGCGTTGATCACCGCCTCGATGTCACAGACGACGGTTGTCAGCTCTTCGTAAGTGAGCGCCGCTTGTCCCAGATTCCTCCTCATCAGTTCCTTGATCATCCGAACCACACGTTCCCACCATCCTCCCCACCAGTCTGCATTGGGAGGATTGAATTTCTGATACCTTATCTGTCTTTTCAATAATCGTTTGGACGAGTTGCCCACGCTAGTACCTTCCGTTCTCTTGATTTCATCTAAATCTATTTCCTTCTTGTCAAAATCCTTTTCTATCTTGAGCTTAAAAATTCTTTTTCGATTCTTGAAAACAATCAAACGTTCTTGCCCCACCTCTTGTTGTTTCCTACTTCTTTTTCGTGTCTTCCAAAGACGTACAAACGAAGTTATCATTCTGACTATCTGCGAATATCTTGGAATATATAAAACCCGCTCGGTAACCTCTTCACCTATTACTGTCTTATCTATACTATTTTTTTCATGATCTACTGCAATGAATGAGGAAGAGGACCACTTGTCCTCAGCCGATATCAACGAATTTCGCTCTTCCCACCACCTACTTCCTAAGAGAGTCCTTCCTCCAAGGCCTCTTGAGGGCAGATCAGCAGGATTGAACGCCCGTGGTAATTTTAGGAATTTTGAGGGCAGCTCATCAGGTATTTCCGTAGAGAGTTTTAGCAAATTTTTCGGGATGCTGAAACCCATGGGATCGTCTACTTGATGATCAGCTCCGAAAAACTTGCTATTTGTCAGTTTTCTTTCATGATTGCAATCCGATGCGTCTCTAGGTTTTGTGCAATTCTCAATTGACAGAACTGTGGCAGCGGTAGGAATTGCTCCCGATTTCTTATTACTAATAGTCTTACTTTCTGACGAGGATAACCCATTTGTACTGAGTCTTTTCCTTTCGTCGCTTTCGCCCTCTGCTTTGAGGAACACAATGATGTTGGCCACCATCAAGTCCGGAGTCTTCTCAGATCCAATGGTCGCAGCTGCTGGAGTGAGCCGGAACCTGGACCAGGCCTTCAAGACGTCCACTGGTAGACAGGCCTCCACCGTGGCAGCATACTTCTCTTTCGTCACTCCCAGATGCTTCAAAGCACGAAGTTGCGCAGACAATCTGTCGAAAATATCTGACAACGAAATATCTGTCTTGGAATAAACTTGTTGGATGACTAAATTTAATAATTGTCTATAGTAGGGTCTGATGAGAAAATCGTCCTTGGCGACACTCTCCTTCCGGTAGGATAACTCCTCATGGTAGTTTTCACCTGATGGCGGAAAACGCTCTAGAACTTTGCGAGCCTTAGCCCCAACAACTGAACTCTGAAATGGATACTGGGACTTATGTGAATCTGTTTCATACTTCATCTGATCAATCTTCAAATTCCTCTTGCTTTTCGTATCAAACTGACCATAAACTGAAACTACTGACTGCTCATCTACACTTCCGCTTGCCTCCTTTCTTAATCTAACATACGTTTCGAACTTTCCGCTGTATAGAAAGAACTTACTTCTGAAGTCGCTCATATCCTCGAACTCTTTCACCTGATCCTCTTCGTCCATCTTCTCTGCAAACAACTTCACCTTCATGTCTTCATCTATCTCGAACAACTTCTGAGCTTCGTATTCCACTGTCCTCATCTTCGCACATGCCGACTCGTAGTCCACCTCTTCCTTCTTCAATTCTTGATCCAACGCGGTACACGCCCGTGAAAATATACGCCTCGCGACTGTCCTTTCTGCTCTGATTCTCTCCATACTAACTTGAAAATTTTCTAATCCAAAGCTTGGTATTCACTAAACAAGGGATGCCACGTGTTGTAATCCCCGCCCGATATTCACCTATACCTTCCTATTTCCCCACGAAATATAAAGAAATAATAGAAATGAAAGATAAGAATGCTGCTCGAACGAATTCGGGATCACAATTCTCATTTTATTAATTTAAAATCCACATGGTTTAATTTGGATAAAAATAAATGAACGTCAACACATGTTACATCAACTGGATGTAACAGTAAGGGTCAATTCGTATAGGTTCAAGCGGAGAAACATAAATATAATGACAAACATATTCTTGAAAATGTTGATGCCTGTCAATACAGAACATTTTTAACATGAACCCGATGATTATCAGTATAATGCGACATGTGGGTATCAAGAATATTTTTCTTTCAGTACATCGTACTTGTTACGCCCCTGAGTGGGATCCATGGTGGTTTCAACTCTATTCAGCTGGAGTCAATGTTTTCAAATTTGGAAGCATAATTTATAATGTTGTGAAGTTTGTCATTGGCAAGGCATATTATTTGAAAACGCATTATTTTTACTCATTCCTACATCCCCAATAGATGAAAAAGGAATTTCTTTGTCTGGTCTTTTTTTTTGTCATCGGGTGGTAGGCCCCCAACGTATCGCAAAATCGTAGTTTTGACTAACTACGGGTCGTGACACCGCCATAAATTTTACAAATTCTTTTTTATTTTATTTTATTCGAATTTATTAAATATCAAAAACAACACAACTAAGCACATAAGGAGCCATCTAGTTACTTGTCGAACGACTGTTTGTCATATGACTTGGTCAAACGACACTTTGTCAATACGACGTTTAGTCAAGACTTTTTGTCTAAAGACTTTTCGTCAAACGACTGTTTGTCAAAAGACTGTGTAGTCAAACGACTGTTTGTCATACGACGTTCGGTCAAACGACACTTGTCAACACGACGTTTAGTCAAACGACTTTCGTCAACTTGTAAACTCAACTTTGTCCTAAGCTAGCACTCTAGTTACTTTCAAAATTCAAGCAAATGGTTTGTAGAGTAAACAGCCCAATGGCAGTGCTCTAAAGTACAGGTAACACAACACTGTGTCACCAATTATCACTAGGTAAAAGGGTTTGGTCCTATCAAACCGGCGAACGATGTTGGAGTTGTCTAAAAGATGGAGGACTTCGGGATTTTTATGTCCATGAGGCCGATGTTCGTGTTCATTCGCATGTAGCTTAATCATTTCAGTTTCGAAGTAAAAAATCAAGATTTGAGAAATAATAGATACGTTGCTAAGCTGTTCACATAATATAATGAAAATACGATCCAGACAATCATAATAATTATTGTTTTAAGGGAACTCAGTCGGTCGCCGTTCGTTTAGTCTAATCTTTTACAAACCGGCGTAGCAACATTGCTACTCTTCACCACCCTCCCCCATCACACGGCCTTCTCATACCTGGTCAGTTTTCATTAACAGTTTCTCCCAGTTTTCTCAGGAAATAATATCTAATTTTCAATTTTCTTGCGGCATTCTTCTTATTTTTATAATATCTACACCCATGCACTTGTTTAATTCCAAAAGTAAATAACAAGTAAAATTTGTGCCTAAATTATACATTTTTAAGTATTTTCGAAATTTATTCATGCATTTACCTAGGATATTGAAAAACCGAAAGATTGCTGGGCGAATCATCAATAACGACCAATAATTGCCTGAGAAAAGTGGAGGAAAACCAGTTTGTTCACCGACTGATATGGTTCACTTATGGTTCACCGATAAGACCGCCTTAACTGTAATATATTTAATCCGAACAAAACTTGGATTTGATGTACAGGAACTTCGAGGACTATACAGAAACATCTCTCATAAGCGATGTACCGTCCCGAGCAACCAGCATGAGAAGAACACCACAGAAACCCTGTGTTGTTCCGAGGAACTAATAATTGTTCATTACCGCTGCAGAAGGTGGTGGTTGGGAGAGTTGGGCGTATTCCTTACACAGTGATGAAATGGGCGGTGAAGGAGGGAGTCAAACTTCCGGAGTCTGGTGGTTCCCTCAGATCCTTCGTGGTGGCAATTACCTCTCATTAACCTCTTAATCAAAAGACGCCGCCACGAAAAACCCTTGACTGTTATTAAATTAATAACCATCCACTCGAAAACTGATGATGAGTTTCTGTATAGGTAGTTACGAAGTTGGATATTGACTTTCGGAACTTTTAATTTGCTTTTAATTTCATATCATTAGTCCTTCGTCGTTGGTATCTACCCATCATGCCGCTGTGATGCGGTCGAGTCAAACTTATTAGCTAATTTTTGAAAAAGGAGAACAAAAATACTCGCCATAATACGGAGGCTGTGAGGAATAATGAACGATGGTTTCAATAATTTTCAGCAGGGTGGAAATCTCAAACTTGATACATAGTTACACCTTACTTTAACGTTTCCATTTCATCGTCCCTCTCCATTTCTAATTAAATAAAAAACTCAATTTGCATTACTTACATTATTCATCTTCTGCATTTACATGTATTATACTTTCAAACCCCCACAAAATTTGTTGTTCAATATTTCAAGGTTTGAAAAAATCCAGAAATAAAATAAAATCAATCAATCAATCAATCAATCAATCAATGAAGTTATTTTTATCAGTTGGTATTTGCCATATTTACTCTCTTATCGAATCTTCTAAAACAATGGAGCAAATAATGGTTTGAAATTCTTGATATGCAAATGATTGAGAAATGTTTAAGTTAAAATAAAAACGTTTGCCAAGTGGGTTTCCCACATAGCTTTTTCTATCAATAAATCGATTGTATAGAAAATCCGATGAATAGTAAATAGCCTCAAACTCCAATCATCGAGTACCTACCACTACCTCCCGAATTTGATGATAATGACGAAGAAATGTATAGGGAATTGTTCAGCCTCTCAACTCAATCCCTGAAAGTCCCATCAATAACGAATTTAAACTGGATTATCGAGAAAATCACATTCGTGCAATGCGTCTCTTTTTGACATTTTCATGTCTTTCATATGGCACATAAAAAACTTTGGTTAGTGAATTTTAATATTTTTGTGATCTCTTCAACGATGTTTGCATATGAAAAGGTCGTTGTTGAGTACCTATAAATACATTTTTTTTTTTATTGGTGTGAGGGGGGGGGGGGACCATTGATGTCTGCCATATCATTTTCATATCTGTTTTATACACTGATTGTTGTTGAATACCTGGTAATGTAAATACGAGATATGTTATGTTCATTTAGTAGGTACAACAATTTAAAAATACTCCTATTTTACAGGAGTATTGAGTGGAACGATAAGAGATTGATTGTTATGATTGGGCTCGATCGTCCTCGAACCTCCATCTACGATCTGTGTAAAGAGGCGTTCCACGCACCCATCCTCGACATCAGGTGACATCTCTTTTAAATTTAAAATCACTTAAGTTTTACCCTGGGTAGATTCTGGAAACCCGGAGTTTTCGTATCAGGATCTTACCACAACAAAAATGATTGAAGGTAGTGATGGGTATCGATACTCGATATTTCAAAATATCGATACTTTTGTACCGATACTCGATATTTTAGTATCGATACTCCACTATCCGATATTTTTGGATATCGATACTTTGGATCTGATATTTTTAAATATCGAATATCGATACAGTTCTCGCGGAAAATTCAACATAATGGCTAAAAAATGAAGAAAGTAGAGAGGTTTTTGGGTCATTACTCTTTGGTTGCACAATTAACGTTAATATCATGGAAAAGTGGATACAGCTTTCGTACAAGTACAAAACCATGAGAGACATTTTATGTCTTATGTTTAATAATAAATTGAGAGCTTTCCAATTAGTGGTGAACGATTTTTGTGGGGTGGAAAATGAGGAAGTTAGTTTTCCCTAGGAACGATTGGTTGTACGTGAAAATCATCAGAAATTTCCGCGTAACGCTCCCCGCGTGACGATTTTTCATTTATGTGCCATAGTAAAGACATAAAATGTCAAAATCACCCTGCTCGGACTCTTGATAGTGAAAAATGAATAAAAATCCAGTGAAATGGCTACTCGAATAATGTGATTCAAATCTTGAAACTAAAACGCTTGCATACGAGTCTGCAACACATTGAAACATTTTCATGCCCCCCCCCCTCCCTTCCCGAGACATCTGGGAGCTCGATTTTCGACTCAGCTGATCTGGGACCTCGATTTTCGACTCAGCTGATCTGGGAGCTCGAATTTCGACTCAGCTGATCTGGGAGCTCGATTTTTCAACTCAGCTGATCTGGGAGCTCGATTTTCGACTCAGCTGATCTGGGAGCTCGATTTTCGACTCAGCTGATCTGGGAGCTCGAGTTTCGACTCAGCTGATCTGGGAACTCAATTTTCGACTCAGCTGATCTGGGAGCTCGATTTTCGACTCAGCTGATCTGGTAATATCAAACTGTAAAGTACCTACCTAACTGTAAAGTACCTACCTGTAAAGTACCTAACAACTTCACTTCTGATGGTCATAATCATCATTGTGGCGACTTGGGACAAATTTCGTCGCATCAAATTTCGTTGCAACAAATTTCGTTGCATCAAATTTCGTGACGATTTTTTTTTTATGTGCCATATGAAAGACATGAAAATGTCAACAAAAAAATCGTCACGAAATTTGTTGCGACGAAAATTGTCCCAAGTCGCCACAATGATGATTATGACCATCAGAAGTGAAGTTGTTAGGTACTTTACAGGTAGGTACTTTACAGTTAGGTAGGTACTTTACAGTTTGATATTACCAGATCAGCTGAGTCTAAAATTGAGCTCCCAGATCAGCTGAGTCGAAAATCGAGCTCCCAGATCAGCTGAGTCGAAAATCGAGCTCCCAGATCAGCTGAGTCGAAAATCGAGCTCCCAGATCAGCTGATTCGAAAATTGAGCTCCCAGATCAGCTGAGTCGAAAATCGAGCTCCCAGATCAGCTGAGTCAAAAATCGGGAGGGGGGGGGGCATGAAAATGTTTCAATGTGTTGCAGACTCGTATGCAAGCGTTTATTTTTTCAACATTTTTCTACTTTGGAAAAAAAACAATGCTTCCAATACGTTAACCCTTCACTGGTAGACCCCGGAGCGCGGCGCTCCTTCAGCCCATTTTTCGAATACTGCGGTTCACAGTGGCTATCCTGAGGGCTGTGATTCACAGTTCCCTCCTAGAAACCACCTCTACGCAGGACCGTACCATCCTCTCTGTCCCCAAAACCGCTCAGGGTTAGTGAGAATCGGTTTCTTGCACTAAAACGTGAATGTGTCAGATCGCTCTTAAGTCTGAGCGCTCTTCTGATCCCAAGAAATGGCTTCAGTGGTCTGAGGAAGATTCTGACGATATGGCAGAACGTACATCTGACTGAAACGGCTTTGATTAGTTAAATTTTGATTGCTCAGTTATTTGTATTTCAGAGTTGAGCAAAACCTATTTTTACCAGTACGTATTTCTTAGTTCAATAAAAAAAACTTTTTTACCAATATGTTTTTCATTGAACATTTTTAGATACACCAGGAGATGAGTTGAGTATCTCACTCTGACCAAAAACAATTAAAAAATATGATAAATATTGATTTTTTCGGGAGGAAGTACCGAAAGAGCGCCGCGCTCCTGGGTCTACCTTTTGCGAGATGAGATTAGGTCTACCACTGGAGGGTTAATAGACTCGGAAGCAATAACTGAAAGGTCTATAAGTTTAAATATTACCTAACTTTTTTTGCGTAACAATTTTTGTCGATTTCAAACATTAATGATTTGGGTTTATTATTTTCAATACCTAATGAACCTTTGGAATCGACCAAGAAAGATAAATTTTTAACACCCCCTCAAAATTTGATGGTTTACGTTTCAAGGTACGTAGAATCCAAAAATCGAATAAAAATTTGGCCGTCCGTCCGCCGTACGTCGTACGCCGTACGCGGCACTTTTGCCACTTAGCATTGACCGATTTTGATGAAATTTGGTATGTAGGCTCCATTGGGGGTCTAGTTGTGCCCTGAAGATTTTGGTTGATGTAGGTCACTTCTAAGGGTTCCAAAATCAATTTTGAAATTTTGAAAACGCCCTAACTCAAAAAATTTTGATATAAAGGTAAGTATTGTTTTTCCTTCAGTTTAGGATTCTATAGAATTTTTAGAAATTTTTGAGACCACGCGGAGCTATGTAGGACAAACCGTTCGCTCGATACGAGAATTTAAGTGTTTTACGCACGATAAATCAGAAACACGTGTGTGAATCGCAATAGAGGCCTAATCTCCGTTCAAATTTTAGCTGACCGAAATACGATCGATGTTTTTCTTCAAGTTGGATGTTTGGTGGCTTTGCAGACGAGTGATCTATAGAAAAATAGTAAACCATTGTGTAATAATTTGCAGCCTTTTAATTTTGGGAATACCCTTGTTTCTTGCACTACCGTCATGGGGGACCATCTGCACTCCAACCCACTAAATCCCAAAAAATGTAATCAATTTGAACAAAATGTAGAAGTTATGGCTGTTAAATGGGGTTTACGTAAGGGCATGTGCTTAGGCTACTATTTATCCGAGGGCGATGATTTTTATATATTCGTAGGGCTCCATGTACGCACCAACCCACATAATTCTAGAAAAGTAACACAAAAATAAAAATACGACAGATTGCCCGTTATAAAGATTTGCAGACACACAGGCCGACTGACAGGCAGACAGACACTGAACCAAAATTGTTCAGGAAGTTCTAAAACGTACCTAAAACGCTAGTAGAAATTTTGATTTTGGAAGAAATTTTCCCAACCTTGAAACGGGAAGGCAATGCTTCCGTTACCATGGTGCACTCGGAAGCAAAAAGCATAACGTTGTGTCTATTTGACTGTCTATTTCGAATCCTAAATGGGCCGAATTTGTTTCTGTAAAACTCAATACAAAAGTAGTTCTTCCATTTGTATCCTATACTTACACTATATTTGGTTTTTGGGATAGGTAGACATGATTTGACTGGAAACCTTCCAATCCGTGAATTGGGCTCACAATCTGTCGCCCATTTTAAGTGCAGATGTGCGCATTTACATCATTATTCTCTCCAGAAGTAAAATTGACGTCAGAGAATTGAAAGGATTCCAGAGAACGTCCGTTGAAGGGGGTTTGATTGCTGCTGGATGCCAACCGTCCGCCGCCTTTCCAGTCCGGATACCATTCATGAGAGGCAGCATTGTCATTCTGCTCCTTCCTTCTCAGGATCGCCCGCTAAAGGAAGACCACTTCTGCGGGCAAAAACTCCACCGGCGATAACACAGGGCTTGTTAAGCACTGCATGTCACTCGTATCCCATTATCGCCTCAAGACTCCTGGTCTACATTTTTATGCTCAGTCTTCCCCATGCTGGCTTTCTTTTGAAAGGCCGGTGCACCGCAAAGAGAACCTCTCCGTTCGGGGAGGGCCTTTCGGAGAACTCAGGCCTCCTTTACTTGTATACCATTCATTTTGTCGACTTCTTTAGTCTTCTAGATTTTTCTTCTTTATTGCTTTTTTCTTCTTAGTTTAATCCTTCTTATTTATACATTTTTTGGATTAATCCGATTAATACTGCGTTTATTTAAGTTTGATAAGTAATTTGAGTTTAATGTTTTCATCAAGGTTTGGTGCTTTGGAATTGAAACCTTTTTTGACCCTCTACTGCATTTTGGAAGGTGGATCCAAAATCTCTCTTTCAGTCTTCTTCAAGTCAATCATTTACAAGACAACACTATACATAAGTTGAAGAGAGTTTCTCACTAAAGTTGGTAAAATTTATAACAATCTACTCTTCAACTCACTCCACATCAGGACTCCTCAAATCTCGAGGTTGGCTAACACGACGTAGTATGTAAGACATTCATTGCAATAATAAGAACTTGCATTGAATTTGCTTATCATTTTCTACGTTGATTTTTATTTTATGTGCATCCTAATCCTAATTACCTATTTTTTTCTTGTCACTTCTTCACGAATTTTGGTCTACTGGGCAAAAACTGCACTTCATTTCAGAGAGCACTACACCTTCTGAATAAGTTTTCACAACCTCCCTAAATGCTTCCTTCACACAATGCGAGGTCTTACATGCGACTCACAAAGCGATGCGACATCCTCGACGAAGGTGGTCTTACCTATTAGGCTTACCCTCGCCGCTTCACCCGTTATCCTGCCACACTCTTTACTGATAATTGCTCTCTTGATCCTTTGACGGAATAGGGAACAATGCCAGAGATCAAAGGAGCCGCCGGCGAGTGATCGGTTTCCCAAAAAGCCCGTTTAATCCAGATTTGCTTCACATTTTTCTAAAGAGGACGTGATACCTTCCACGACGAACCTTTCAAGGATAGTTGGAACTATTGTTGTGGCAGAGCCTAATGGTTTAGAAGAGGTTCTCCCGTTTCTCTTCAGTCTATTGTCAGTGTGCTGTGAGACGCATTGTGGGATCAAGTGACAATGTGAAGAATAAAAACATAAACTTTTGTCAATCCTGATGACATCCGTGTAATCCAAACCCAAGTTCTGTCTGAGAATTGGAAGGTTTTGCATTCCATCCAAAATCCCATACCTACGAAGGTAAATAATATTCATGCTCTTTGCAGGAATCCTCGTATAATACAGTTTAAATGTAATTTTTTTCAATAAGTATATTATATTGAAAAATGTAAAATACAAGAGACGAGAGGAAATCGGAATTTTATTCTGCTTTTCTCTATTTCTGTTTCTACGTTGGGCTGCATGACAACCCATCGAAATTTAAACAAAAATTAGTAGATACGTTGATGAAACTAATGTTTGGGCGCGTGAATAATCATCATGATTGTCGCAATCATTATGATGTAAACAGATGATATCAGAACAATACAACTCGACATTGTTCTTCTTTGGCTCCCGATCACCTTTCAAAAATACGATCACCAATGTAGAGTATTTATAATTCACACTTCTAATGATTTCTATCCCAGACTCTTCAGTTCTCTAAGGAATAAGCAACCAAAATTTATTATGAAGTCGCCAAGGTTGCAATGAACTAATTTTCATGGTGCCAGTGAAAGAGGGAGCTCATTTAGTACTGTATTATGACATTACGAGTCATAAATATTGGGTCAGGAGCAAGCCTAAGTACCGGCGTGGGCGAGGAAAGAGGGTCACTTCCCCATTAACTCGACAAAATCCCCATGCATCTTAATTTCCATGATTTACACGGTAATAAACGTTTCCCCAAGCTCAAAGACCAAAAGGGCTCTAGCCAGTTGACTTACGACCGTAAAGTTTTAATATAGCCAACCGCTTTAGCCATCATACTTGCTAATGGGGTGAAATTATTATCTGCCAGGCAATGACAATTGCGATAACTTCATACGGCAGTTTCTTTGAGGCCGCCGGCAGTCCTACTGTTTATACGAAAGGGTTCCAGGAGCTCCCCCTTTTGTTCAGACCTAAAAAACAGATTTATGTTGCGAATAAAAACATTCCACAATGGACCTTTTTCGAGGTGAATTTATGCTAAACGGGAGTTGGATGTAAATGGCATGTAAATATTTCGCCTCCCAAGTTAAAATGGAGGTAGGTACGAATTTGTGATCTGATGAAACCGCCCTTTTGTCTATCAAGGCAAACGATTTTTTTTATTCGACACCATATTTCCGTAAGGGTTTCATTACCTAATGTCAATCTATGTGGAGATTTGTTTAAAAATCCGTTTTTAATACAATTCCAAGTGAGTGACACCAGAAACATGAATTATTCATTCAAAATAACCGCAGCAATCTAGTTTATACACCAAATTCCTTTGCAGTAACACCTACATCAACGAAGATACTTCAGAATACTTTCTTTCTTCATGTGTATTTCAACGAGATCTGCAGGAGTGGTAAAAAAAGTGTTTTTATGAAGAGACCTTAGCACCATTCACCAATCAATAATGTCTCAGTGAGAAAGTTTTTCAAATTCGAAACATGAACAAAGCGTGTTTGAGTTTACTCCAAATAAGGGAGAAGGGAGGTTATTTTTCTTGCCTGAAAGATTTTTTTTCCATATTGGAGTGGACAGAAGATCAATAAAGTAGATAAATAGTTTATTAAACCGATTCACGGAGGCAAGAATTCATTATGATTCGTTGTCATGGAAAGGAACGTCTAGATATTCGGTCAAAGCTGAGTAGAGTAGGAGTCGACGGAGGGATATTCATGGTGAAACGGCAACGTTTACTTCGGAGGATCCTGAATCATGGGATATCATCCGCTGCCTTCGGCATTCTGACCTTTTGAGCGTCATCCCTCAAGAAACTGCTGACCTCGGCTCCTTCCACGTTGCCTCCACAAATCATCGGCCGATGCATCGCCGCCCATTTTGCAGTCAGGCGTGAAAAATGTGGGGATAAATAAATAAATCCTTCGAATCTCTGAAGATCACTGAAGAGTAGGAAACTGAATAATCGCACGCAGTCATTTCCCGACACGTTTTACTCTTCACTTCAAGAGTATTCTTCCTAACTATTGGAAAATCCTCTTAGTACTATAATAAAAACATGATTTTGTACATTCTAACGATTTTGGAGCCTTGAGAGATGTGTTCGAATCGTTTGACACCGCGACTAGTAGTTCTACGAATGCTTGGAGAAGCACTGACTTATGTCTCGCGAGACAGAAATTTTCTTTCTAGGTTACGATTAACCAGCTTAGCCTAATATCCCCTAGGCCACTAATTTTTCGAGTGATCATGGCAGGTACAGTTACTTGCAAATACTGGGATTAAGAGCAAGAGTTAACAACAAGAGTTAACAACCTTATTGCAGTTCGAATGTAAAAAATATCAACAATTCATCAATCATCAATATGACTATAAATCTTTAAACAGGATTGTGAATACTGTTATGTGTTATTATGCCACTCTTTCTGATACTATTGAACGGAGCTCCTCAAATATTGAACCTCGATTGTCGAATCGATTTTCGTCCTATCAATCTCGTACTTCCAAGTTTAACTCCCTCTAAAATGTTGACCTTTGGAAGGACGCAGGAGTCCAATGAGGCTACAACTTCATGACCACTGGCCAATACAGGAAGACATTCTGAACGATGTAATCATCTTAACCACTAAGATGAGGACATCTGAGGAGATCTTACCTCGTTTCTCAACTATCGTTTTTCGATTCCGTGGATGATACATAATATTTATGTTTGTTACTCATACAGACTTACGTAATATCAACATAACATAAAAATCATTGATTATGATTAATAATAAAGTGGGTACAGCAAGAGAGCCTTCTCAGACCAGATTCTGATAACCAGTATTTTCAATAAATAATAAAATAATTCCTCTACTGATTGGAATTATGTGAGCACCTGAGTTAACTTCTGCGTCATCTAGATCAGATTTCTCCTGGTTGATTTACGATTGGCGAAGGATGAACCGGTCACGATCCTTCTAATCGCATTACAGTCGTGGCTTCCTCATCTATCAACCGAGAGAACCCGCATTATATCAAAAGCGGCGGTTTAGTTCAGAAACAGGACTCATGCTCTTTATTTTTCAAAGACGCCCGTTGAATTTATCACCGTTAGGTTGGCGTGTTTGCAACTTTTACCATCGTTACTGTTCCTATACTACTGCAAGCGCAGTAATTGGAACTACGGACATAAAAATAAATAATGCTTGTCCGCTCGTTTATCACAACTAAATATTGTAGTGGTGTGTAGAATGTCGGAGATAATAGATGTGTTTCAGGTTTTCATTTTCCACAACCAATGAGAAGCAAGCATGAAGAAACACTTAATGATGCATGACACACTTAACCTTTCCCTACGTGTGAGCATGTTTGATTGCATTCTGGAAGTTGCAGTCAAGCATGGTTGTACCGAGTACGCAGCAACAAGGTTAAAGTCATGCAAGAGTAAATCGGTATCGGTTACTTGACATTTGATGACCATTTTCGTTGTGCCTCTTAATGTTTATGATAAAACGAATTGCCGGATATTAAGCCCACAAGCCGTGACCTCGAGAAGGGATATTTGAAGAGGGTGAGGTCCTGTGAAGGAGGCTTTTGATATTCTTAGGAGATGGTTGCTGAGTTTGATCATCGCTTAGTCCTGGACTGAGGCAATGGAAGATGAGCCGGAACTAACAGAGAAATACATTGAGTGAAGGGTTGTTTGGTTCTGGAGTCAGAACCTAAACCACGACTAACTTTTTATCGATTGTTCAAGACTTATTGCTTCCGAGACTACAAAGGTAGCGGAAGCTTTGTTTTCAATTTTCAAGGTTGGGAAAAAAGGTTCTCCAAAATCAAAATTTCCACTCGCGTTTTATGTTTCAGACCTTCCTGAACAATTTTGGTTCCGCGTCTGTCTGTCAGTCATGAAATCCTTGCCACAGCCATAACTTTTACAATTCTTATCCGATTTCGATGAAATTTTCAGGGATTTGGCGTGTCCCCTAGGAAAATCATGGCTCCCAAAAGATAGTATTTTGTGCTCATGCGCAAACGTAAAATTCTTGTAACAGCCATAACTTCTACATTTTCCAAATTTATTCAGAGATTGTGCGGATTGACGTGTAGATTGATGTTTTTAGAAATCTACCATGCACTTGATCATCCATGGGTCATTTCAAAATTTGGGATTATTTTGTCCTCGAACTTTTCCATAAATTATTGTTGAAGTTTTTATGTTTTTTCTCCCGTAAACGTCCTTTGTTTTGGCCACTGAGGCAGATCTTGAAGTGGGCGCACACTTTATCAAGTAGTTTCAAATTTATAGAATTTTGATTTTTTTTTCCATAATTTTGACTTTGTAGGGAGAGAGAAAACCAAGTGTGAGTTGAACTCATGAAACCTTTTCATTCCTTCAAAATACGAGAATCTTAGTTTAGGAGTCTCATTTACTTATCGCAATCACAGTCCGAAGCTATAATCTAGGTACATCAGAATTATCAGATTCTTCAAGTCTTTCAATCAGTCTAATCTTTCGTAAAATGTGGGTTTTTGAAAAGTCAGAATTATATGACCCAGCGGTGTAAATAGTTCAGGTAACTCTTAAAAATGTAAACGGCTTTGAAAAAAAAAACTTCTCTCCCTGCAATTCCATCTCTCTTCCTACAAACCAGCCTCTTCCCAGAAGTTGTAGGTAGAGAGGTTGTAGGGAGAGAGGTTGTAGGGAGAGAGATTTGTGAGGTTATCACTCTCTACCAGCCTAACCATTATTGATTCTGAACGTTAGAAAAAATACTTAACACTATGGCATTCATAATTGTAATTTGAGTTTAATTAAACTTAGTTGAACACTCACCCTGATCAGTGAGGTGTTCGTAGGGAGAGAGAAAGTATTTACCTACTCTCAAAGCTTCAACACTTCACAACATAACCCACACAACTGGGAGCTTGGAAATTCAACTAACTTCAGTAGCTTCGGAAGCCATCTTGCAGCAGTGTTCACTTTTGTTTTTCATGACACAAAATAATCGTTTCCCAGGAGTGGGCAGGCATTTCAAAAAAATTGTAGGGAGAGAGAATAAAACCTTGTGACAGCATCAAAACATAGCAAAAACCCTTCCAATTCATGGAATTTTCGTTCGTTTCTAATTTATTCCTGAAGAGGAGAGTATCCTGGACCAATAACGTTTTTTACTTAAATTAAAATATGAATATAGAGTTCTCCAAAAATTTTCAAAGTTCCCAACCTACCCTCTGTGACAGGTGTAGGGAGAGAGAATTGGGATCATTAATGATTTTTAATTATCTGAGTTAATTGATTAGTGAAATTCATTCTATGTGATCTTTGTAGACACCAACACCAACCTGCTGTATCTCCCTGAAAAAAATCTGAATTTCCAAGACAAATAGAGTGTTCACAAAAGCTGCGTGACAAGAAATAACCTCAAGTTTTGAAATGACCCATATACAATCAAGTTATGGATACGGGAAAGCTATGGGTCACACCCACTTGGAAGAAGATTTTTAACTCTTGGTACCTGGCTGAGCTTTCAAACGTGTAATTGCTGTAAGTTCACAGCCATGAGAAATTGTGATCATTTCAAGACACTACACTGAGTGGTGGGTAAGGAAACTCGGGACACATAGCTTTAACATTCACATACTACCCAATTGACTTCAGAAGTCTGTGTGACGATCACATTCATTGGTTTTCAGGAGCATAAGTAGGTAGCCCATTTTAGCGCTTTAGGACGTCTCCATTATGCTGTGTCTCAAACTGTTTTGGTGCGGCTGTTTGGTCAGCTATCGCTTCTTGTAAAGTCCTTGTTCTACACAGGTACCAATTTGTGTGCAACTCTTCTTTTGATACTAACGCTTAATATGGTACTATATTATAGTACCAATTGAAGGAAATTACGGTTGAATAAATCGGTTCCTGAGAGATCATCAAAGTAAGGCAATCATGTGACTGGGGTCAATCCAATAATGGGTAACTACTTTCATTGTGACCCCCACCACTTGAAAGGGTAGGCAATTGGAACGTTTGGGTTACACAGGACCGAATTGTATAGGAAAAATTAATGTAATTTAAGTCAAATGCCCACCATCAGCTCAGGACCTATTCAAAACAGTTTTCTTCTTCTTTTTTTCCACTGATTCCATCTAAAAAATTGTTCAGAAAGGCCTGAAACGTATAACTCGAGTGGAAATTTTGATTTTGGAAAACATTTATTTTTTCAACCTTGAAAAGTGACAACAATGCTTCCGCTACCTTAGTAGACTTGGAAGCAATATCAGAACAATAAATGTTATTTTGATCTTTTTTTTTTATTGTTTTTAATTTTAACGCCAGACACTACTGGCAAATAGGTTTGGAAGTAAATAAAATAAGAAAACCGCAGTTAAAATATAAAAAACCAGTGTCACTTAGGCCCCTTGTACCCAAAACAATTCAATCACTACTCATAGGTGAAATAATCGGAACAAACTCTGATCTTACCTCACAAAGTCTGATGAGGCATGTGCCGCCAAAATATTGTCAATTCCTTTACTACATTCGAATATCCAAATTTTATGAATTTATCGATAAAGGAATGAAGATGCGGAATATAAATGCAATGCACATTGAATGACAAATATGACATGTAAATATTGATGTTAATCGTTCATGCAATAGCTACTTGTTCCTACATGTGCTTGGATCTTATTATTTCACAATCTAGACATACTTTAGCCTCTATGTTTGATATTGGTTCTCCCTACGATTATCTTTACATCGCAGGTTTACCTACTGTTCTGAGTGATGTTTTGTCGTAAATTTTAGTGGATTTTGGAGTAAGTATACTTATAAGCGTACAATCACTTCTAAATTGGTGATTAGATAGGTATCAACATGACAATCACTGGTATTATTACGATCAGTGGGAAATGATGCTATTCAGATTGAAATGCCCTGGTTTGTATACATAAGGTTGTTATCATGATGATGTGTTACTCAAGTGCTCAAGACATATATTCGAAAAAATATGAGGGTTTATGCATCGCCGTCATAATTCCGCTCCGGCTCCGCAGCGCATTCAAATGTGAAATAGCGTTGACAATAGTTTCCCTAATAGTCGTTAAATCATGTTTATGGGGTAGCATTTGTGAGGCGTCTAATACGACGTTAAGGGATGATATTCAGTATAAAATGGAAGGAGGTGGAAAGGGCAGTGCCGGGGGAGGATGAATAACAGTATGATGGGGTAGGGCGGATCGCTATCTTGTGATGTAGTGCGCTCTTGTAACGACCATAGTGGAAACCTTGATAACGGATGATCTAAGACAATAACATATGTTATCCTCACCCCAACCGCCATATCGCGAGGAAATGCTTAGTCGGCTGGTTTCTACCCCTCGGAACCGTTTCACCCCTGAAACCCGAGCGTCACAAACTCTTATTTTGATGCCCCCCTTTCGCTATTCCAATAAGCACTTTCTTCCTCCTTATTCAGAGGTCACGCACGTTACGGCACATGTGTCGTCTCTTTCAAAATTCATATGAGCTGCACATGGTACCATCCAGATTTTGTTCTCAACACTGGTAGGAAAGAAACCGCGCTACTAAAATTCATCATCTACAAATTGACGAACAGTAAAAACCTAAGTCAGAATGTGAAAAAACGTCAGTTAAAAGAAATTCCCTACCTTTCTATAAACCTCTACGTTGGAGATAAAAGCTTGCATACGAGTCTGCAACACATTGGGACATTTTATGTATGGAGTTCCCAAATGACAACTAAACAAGCGACATTGTTTACAACATCCATTAGTAACATTAATATATAATATATATACGCATTTCTTCCGTACTTATTTCTGAAATACTTATGTAGTCATTATATATTATATAATGACTACATAAGTATTTCAGAAATAAGTACGGAAGAAATGCGTGATAAATTTAGAGCTTTCCAACGAACGGTCAACGAATTTTGAGGGATGAAAACCGACAAAGTAAGCGAACGATTGTAAGCGGAAATCATCAGAAAACCAAACTTAAGGGGGTCTCAGTCGGTCGACGTTCATTTTATTGCACTAGTAGTGAACATGCACAAATAACTGCAAAATCTATTTCAAATAAACTTATTCAACGAGAAACGAATTAATTTCTTGAAGTTAGAGGCAAATACTTTCATATTAACCAAACATAAGTGCAAAACACGTTAATATAATAATATTATATTGATATATTATATTAAACATGATGTATTATATCAAGCGTATTATGCCTAATAGCGAATCTCAGTTTCTTAGCCATTTTCACAAGGAAACCATCTCTCAACCCCAATAATTGGATGAGTAAACTTTGAGGATACCTCCTTCCTCTGGTTTTGTTAACACCATCTTCTTCTTCGGTGTGCTTGTTATCAAATAACTACAAGGTATGATACAATCTGCCCAGTTTGTCTCAGATCGTTATTTTATAAATTGTTGATCCATGTGTCCGCTACTGGTACCATGTCCACTATCGGAGAATTTCCCTTACCTCGTTGATAATGAAGGAAGGGTTCATCAAAATTCAAGTTCGAGCAGAAATCCAACGGACCAAACAAAAAGTTTGAAAGTTTAGATGGAGTTTATATCCGTTCGTGTTACGGATAACTCCATTGTTAATAATTGAGGAAATTATCACATACTCATAATCTACCTCAGTATCCAGAAAGTTAGGGATTCTTGCACATGGTATTTTCAGATACTTCAATCCTCATTCCCGAATTCCACGATACCATTCAAAAACCCCGTTAATGCGTTTTGCGGTTCCAAACGTCACGTCCAATTAGCATCGTGAGATAATTGCGAAAATGGAGACAGGAAATCGTGCTAATAACAGTAATCAAGCAGCCTCATATGCGCAATGGCTGTCACAGGAGAGAAGGGCGGACAATGTACGGCTCACGAGCACGCCATTTCACCATAAAACTTCTACAAGATGAATTCACCAGACACGCAACTAAATTACTACCTCTGGCAGAAAAACCCCAAAAATCTTTTTAATTCGTAACTATTACCGAGCGATCTACTTTTGAACATTGATTGGGAGATTAACCAGTCCAAACTTTATTTACTCTTCAGAAGTTAACGAGGAAGTTACGCGATGGAACTTGACGGCTGCATTATCATGTCTCATAGCTTATAGACTGCTTAAAATTAATTTTTGAATCTAAAATTTATTGCTAGTTGTATAATTAACATAAATTATTATTATGATCATAGCTTCCACCGCAAGAGAACGACAAAACGAAAAAAAAATGTATGTCTATCGGTCAGGGCTCCCTCGTATCATCACACAATTTTTTTGTAGACTATTAGAAGATTAGATATCGTAACATAGATGACATCGTAAGTCATTTTATGTCAGAGATTTACAAGATTCTCTGAAAGCGGACTGGATCAAGGAGAAAATATGAGGATTTTATCCTTGCGCATGCGTAGAGGCTCCCATGAATTCTAGAGTGACGATATTCTTGAGGACTGCCCGGCTAAAAAGTGTATTAGGATACTTTTAGAATTTTATGAGGATTAGCGAACAATCAAAATCACTAAGATGATGTTCTTGAGGGTTGGTCTGATGAATGAAAAACCATCTATTCTAGGACCAAGTTTCACCAAGTTTATTGCGCATCTTCAGCGTTCAAGATTGATGGTTGAAGAGAGAAGCGATGATTTTCATGTAGAAAATAAGGACATAAAAGCAAAGCACCTGTTGCCTTGGGAGACTCGAAAACGAATGTTGTTGAATGTGGCTGATTCTAGAATTTATCTTTTTTTCTGGTCAATTTCTACTTGGAAATTTCATCATCATCCATTTTCTCAGTCATCGTTCATCTTAAGACCAGAATTTGGTTAATAAGTTGGGCGAAACGTTAGTTGAGGCCGTTTCTTTATCATCTTTCCGTTCCTCAAGAACTCCTTCCCATTGATTATCCACAATGGCACTCAGAAAGACAATAACATTCATATAAGTTTATATAACGCGAAAAAATTTTGATCTTGAAGAATCCATTAGGGAAATTTTGTAAAATTCATTGTTCATAATATAGTTGTGAGGACTTATTTTGATTGTACGAGTATACCGAGGTGCCTCACTGGCTTTTTCTTCCTACATAAGGTAATAACTCTAAGAACCTCCAATTTAATGGATTCTGGAAATCGTTCAGTAGAATTTGTGAATGTGTAAGGATGACCTGAGTTCCCAGGAAAATTATCCCTGCACCACCTGATTGTAGGAAGAGGACCTGTCGTGCAATTGTTTTTAGATACCTACTCGTATCTGCACCACTAAGTTAAAAAGAAGACTATTGGAAATAATGATCTGTCGTGCCTAGATAAGAACACCACACATATCAATATTTGTTAGCGTAAAATTGCAAGGGCGAGAGGTCGTTCGCAGATACTTGTATCAGCACACACTGCTCATTTACATGTCGATTAGACCTGAAAGTGGACCATAAAGTGTCTAATATGGCGGCTAATTTCGAACACGAAATTGAGCGGTTTGAACAGAGATCTGTTGGGGTAGTTTGGATGCGAAGGCTTGGTTGATGTCAAACGTCTCACTGAGTGGGTGAACTTGGCTTGAGCTACCGGTGTTACATAAGGGGCTCCTCATTTCTACTGTCCTTTCCGACAGAGGGGTCGACAGTTGGAGGGATTACTGACCTCTTCCTGGTGGCTGAGCTTAATTTATTAATGTTTCATTGTCGTAATTCGTACGGAAATATTGTGGATTCCTACTATAGTAGAATATATGTATAATATATAACTATATTTTATATTTTTTATATTACATACATGGTATAATATTATTATAATTAGGTTGGGTAGATACTCTGGTTTTGGCCGCGGTTTATTGAATTTTTATTTCAAAAGTGAAAACAGTGCTTCCGCTGCTTATGTATCAAAATTTATGTGTATACTTCAACCAATAACACTAAAAGTATCACTGTTCACTTGTAAGTAATTAAACTTGATAGTGAGGTCCGTAAATGCTCTCATTATCCTGGCGGTTGTTGTAAATCATCGGCAAACCGATGTCCGGGTGAGATCCAGGCCTCATTCTTTTCCATCGGCTTGGACTAGGTGGTTATCTAGCCAAGTTTCTCCTTCTAAGGACGACCGAACGAGGCAATCATTTTAATGGTAGACGAGCGCGCGGTTGTCAAACTCCGTCAAGTTTAAACGGATGGGGCGATTGTGCGCAGCTGCCAACTCGTCCGTATACGGATTTATTGCGACGGGTTTCGCGAAAAGGTGGTTCAACGGTTGTCATCGTCGGTTATTCGAACGACGTCAAGTATAATGACAAAGGACACCTGCGGAATGGATTTGAACTCGAACAAACTTATTGCCTGGTTGAGTATATTGTTGCTGTGGTGATTGATCTTACCTGGATATGTCAGGGGATAACTATTTGTAGACCAATAGAACTAAGTTCATACGCGTAAACTGAGCTCAATGGACTGCATATGAGCCTTTCTATATTTTTCCGGGCTTATTACGTCACCCTTTGACCATTGGTCTCTCAATTTCAATATTGAACCTTTGGAATCGAGCAATAAATAAAAGTCACCCTCTCAAGAATGTGATAGTGTACGTTTGAAAGTACCTTCGTGGAATCCAAAAATTGAATAAAAAAGCACAGCATCTACAGGAAGATGTTCGAGCTGAGCAAGAGTGTTCCTAATCGGTTATATATAAAGCCTAATATATAAAGCCAAAGCCTATTCTAAAATCTGATGGTGCCTTGGGAGGGTAGAAGAGGAGGGCTCCAAATTTTGGAAAATGCTCTTATTTCAATTCAAACATTGTTGGAATTTTACAACGACACGATCCTACTAGATTAATCAGTATTTTACTCAATTTGTAGTTTGAGTACCAGAAATTTCATGACAATGGAACCACACCATATCTTCTCCAAGCTGTTGCTCCCTTTTGGGTTGAAGCCAAGCCTTTGTTATATGAAAATATTGCAAGAAATATTCTGACTAAGGCGTTTTCATAGGCATTTTTACAGCCAATATATTCCAAGTGACAAATCATTAATTCTACAGACGCCGGTGTTTTCGATGATGCTTCATACATGAGCTAACAACCAGTAGTAATTTCTTCCCAATAAGAAAATAATTGGTTGGAATGCTCAGTCCCTCATACAAGAACTTACCGAAAGAGAGGAGCGCACAAAAAACTCGAGACGTCTCATACCTACTCACCAATGGTATGAGACGTCGACTGAAGAGAATAAGATCTGTGATTCATATGCCTACGCGCTTGACGATTATTATAATAATTCCTCAGAGTAATTTTATCAGATTGAAAGAATTGACATAAAAAGCCGCACCGGCCACCTGTCATGGGTTCCACTAAAGACACGGGTATCGGAGGAATGAATGCCACGTTGGAACCAGCAGATTGCATCAATATTGTTGGTTACAAAAACGCCTTGCATAAATATTGTCCGGTTACTTATTCTGAATACAACGTGAACCCCTTCTGATGTGAGAATTTTTCTTTGGCCATAAAAACGATGTCTATCTTAAGATCAAAATTCAAACAGACAACTGCCAATTAGTCAGGTATGGAAGTATGAAATTCATGAAGGATGTTCCGTCATTATAAATACAGGAGGAAAAAACGACGTTGAGGCTGTTTCGAGAAACGGAATTAGGAGAGTGAGTTTTTCTAAGGCATCGTTTTTAAGTTGTAATTATAAGCGTATTATGGGTACATGTCTTGAATGTTCGCTTCGACGCCCGAGTGACAGGACGATCCATTTCAGTTTACACGTTAATTAGAGCAGAGGCGTCGTGATGAATACAAACGATGCATTGATGGCAGTCAAGGTCATGTACACATCTCGAATGACCAGCTAGAGTGTATCATCAGCCTAAAGAGTGTTTCCTGATAGCAAAAACGTTTGAATCGTCGACTGCTTTACTCGAGTTTTCCCCACGCGAGTTTTCCCCATCCTGGACGCGAGGCACAAATTGTTTACCCTAACAGAAAATACATAAACTGTTAGCTCTTTCAGGAATACAAAACAAATTTAAAATCCATATAAGAGTCTATATATTTTTCTAATAGCAGATCTCTGCTAACACCTCGATTAATCTGGAGGAAAATACAAATGACACTTTTTGTCTTGAAAGACAGTTAAAAGATGACAACAAAAATCGACACAAATAAGGTAGGAAAAACGATACAAGGGAAAAAAAACATAAATCAATACTCCTCCTGCTTGGGGACAAAAGAATAATAATTTTTGGGCAGAAAAAAGTTGAAAAGAACAAACAAAATAATTATCACACTGAATTGAAATTCGGATTATAAATAAAGAAAATAATATACTCAAAACTGGTATAATAATTTAAGAACAAAACCGGAAGAAGTGAAATGTAGAAAATCACTGGGAAATGGTGAGGAAAATCACCGCGAGGTGTTTTTGCGGATGCTAGCATAGAGGAAGGGAGAGTTGTGAAGAAACAGAGACATGGGAAGCAACTGGTTTTCTTTGCTTTCCCTTTCTGAGCGTTTTGCATCTTCAAATTTTTGGTTTCGTTAGTTCCATTTTGCACGGTTGTAGACTTGACTTCAGCAGCTGGCTCTTGCCCTTCGTTTTCTTTCCCGGATAACTTGGTCTTCTTCTTAGCTTCTTTCTTCTGCTCTCTGAACTCTTCAATTTTTGTCTCCACTATCGAACATTTCAGACCTGTTTTTAGTTACATCGAAACCATACTTAGTAGATGGCATTGATTGTTCAGTGATGTCAACACGATCCGATCTGTACTATAACATACGGGAACAACTCCTCAATAGTGTTGATATTGGTAAATTCTCGGTATGATTTATTGGAATCCATCATTTTTACTCTAATCATTCTATACTTACTGCCGTTCCGCTTTGGCGTTTTTCCTCAAATTTGGGAACCGTAAATTTTAAAATTTATTGGAGATTATGATTCTAGTTGAAATTTGGGAGGAATTACCAGTCCCTCGGAGCATTGAACGGAGTATCCGACGATCGATTGTCCCGCTTCAGATGAAGTTTGGAGGGTAGATTTGGCTGGGATCTGAACCGAGATCATTGATGATTGAATCCATCACGAATTATTCTCATGACATTAATAATTGAATGAACGCTGCGAATTATTACACAAAGGTTTACTTTTTTCTGTATTGTACTACCTGGTACTACATTCCTACTTCATACCTACCTACTTCACAATCAAGTTTATTTGGAACAAAAAATGCTTCACATTCAATTTGAAGAAATAAAGAGTTGTGGGTGCCTTCATTGGGGAAATTTTATTACTCGTTGAGAGGGACGCAAAACTACTGACTGTACAACTCGGAGGAACAAACAGCTATTGCATCTGGGTCAGCTGAAATTTGAACGGAGATTAGCCTCTTTTGGTTTATTATTTTCAATAATGAGCCTTTGGAATCGAGCAAGAAAAAAAAAAATTTAACCCTCCCCCCCCTAAAAATTTGATGTTTTACGTTTCAAGGTACGTAGAATACGAAAATCGAATGAAAAAATTTCCGTCCGTCCGCCGTAGACCGTACGCCGTACGCGGCACTTTTCTTAGCAACACTGGACCGATTTGGTTCAAATTTGGTATAATATACCAAATTTGAACCAAATCGGTCCAGTGTTGCCCATATTATGGGCTCCATTTGGGGTCTAGTTGTGCCGCGAAGCTTTTGGTTGATGTAGGTCACTTCTAAGGGGTGAAAATTAAGGGTTGAAATCTTCAAGAGTGCCCTAGCTCGAAAACTCTCGAAATAAAGGCATCGTTTTTTCACCAAGTTTAAATAGTATTGAATTTTTAAAAATTTTCGAGACCACCCGGAGCTCTGTAGGACAAACCGTTCGGTCCCTACGAGTACTTGAAGGTTTTCCTTCGATAAAACAGAATCATGAGTGTGAATCGCAAAAGAGGTCTAATCTCCATTCAAATTTTATCGGACTAAAATGCGATCGCTGTTCATTTCTTCGATTTGTATACAGTTTTGCCTTCTGCGTAACCAGTAATCAAATTTCCGTATGAAGCTTCCTATTTTTCCAATCGAGTGTGAAGCGTTTAGTTCTTTCTAATAAACTTGATTGTGAAGGTGTGAAGCCAGTATGGTGTGGTAGGTAGTACCTAGCTGGTAGGTAAAAAAAAGTTGGTAGGTAAAAAAAAATGTTGGTGGGTAAAAAACGCTGCAAATCATTGCTCAGAGGCTTCCCCACACCTCAGATCACTGATCAGCTGAGTGAGCTCCAAAGCCATTTTCAATCCTATTGAATGGAAGTGCTCTTCCAGGCGTCTCCAGCATTCGAGGAGATCTTCTTCACTCCTCAGATCACTGATCAGCTGAGTGAGCTCCGAAGCCATTTTCAATCCTATTGAACGCAGGAAGCTGAAATTTGAGAGGGAAGGTCAAGGGAGAATACAGATGGTGGTAGGTGCTATTGATGGAGAACCAGTGATCTATACAGAAGGGTGATCTATACAGAAAATAATAAACCTTTGAGCAATGATTTGCAGCGTTTTTGTTATATATTCACATTTATTCATAAATAATTCAATCAATACGAAACCTTCCTTCTATTTCAATTGATATTGTTTGCTCTTCTGGGCATTTCTCTTCTTTTGCCAGTAAAAATCCATGCAGTACCTTGAGAAAAGGTTTCATCTTCACTCCCTTGCGTTGGAATGCGGGAATAGTATTTTATCTTGTTTAGTATCACTCTATTGAAATGTTATAACTTTCCGATACTTCGAGATGGTGGTAGCTTGGTGAAGTTCACATAGATTGGAGAAAGAACATTTCCCAAGCTCGAAGTGAGCAGTAACAAATCAAATAAAAGCACCAGACTGGGTGGTTTCGCGTTATTTAACACAATTTCAAGCGACTTTTACGGCCACTAAACTATCGCTCTCTATTTTTATTTTCTTTTGTGACAGAAGGCAGTTCGTTAGAATGGAAATCCAGGCCTCCAGCGTTATCTGGAGTTGAGAGAATCCAGGAGGCAATAAAAACGAAGAAGAGAAGAAACTCAAGAGAGTTTACATAGTTGGCTAAAAGGTGCTTTAAAACTTTTACTGCCCTGAGGTAGGTCGTAAAAAAAAGTTGAGGGAAACAGAAAAGAGGGTCGAAGGATAATGTGGTGTGTGAGATAACTCAGTCGGAAAATATTGGTCGCAACTGCTTCATTAAACCACTACCAAGTTGTGGAAATAGGGAAGTTGATACGTGTGCCTTCCAGAAATCCCGAAAACCCTCGTATGGGGGTTGACAGTAAGCTGATCCGTGGGGGGACAGCTGGGTTCGAACCGACGTTTATATATATAAACTCAGAAGAGGTCCTCCCATCTTGTCTAATCTGTAGTCACAAACTTCCAGACCTATTTATGGCGGAGACAAATGGGTTATGGGTTGAGAATTAACAGTAACTTTAGTGGCTTTCGGTTGGGAAGTTGTTAGGCAGTTTCAACACGGTTAGTTGGCTCCGAGCTATAATGCACAGTCAACGATTCCATTTTATCTCCTCTAGTTAAAGAAAACGGTAAATAAAATGTCAGTGATTTGTATAAGAACTCCACACTTTGAGAGGGAATTTGTAGGAATACACCGTTGAGGTCGATAAACGCTGTGAATTATTAAGCCAACGTTTGTTTTACCAGAATGGACCAGAGAAATCACGATTTCGGATCCAATCATGATTCTATCATTCTCGGTCCACCATCATACCAAAATATCCAACTACTTAAAAACCGAATGATAGTCCCTTGAAAACCCCTTCCATAACTGCTCAATTGTGGTATTATTATCATCCGTCTAATTTATATTCACCCTTATATTTATAAAACTCTAATTCTACTGAATAGGTAAAGGTATCTTGTACAGGTTATACGTTTGAATATTAAATCTTCATATTACTTTTGGCTTAATATTTTCAATAATGAACCTTTGCAATCTATCAGGAAAGAGACAAATTTAACCCCCCCCCCCCCCCCTTCTTAGTTGGTTTACGTTTTAAGGTACGTAGAATCCGAAAATCGGATAAAAGATAGCAACCACGGACATATTCGGTTGAACATTGGGTTGCTGAACATATTCGGGTTGCTGGGGTAGGGTAATAGAGGGTGTTTTTATCTCCTCGGAGCCCTTCTTATCCCTACCCAAGTCATGGTCATGCGTCCCCGTCGCGCAACCCGGGCCCCCTGGGATGAACAGAGGTGGTCCCATTAGGTTTCCCTGGTGGACCCCTCTTGAAGTTCCAGGGGTGGCTGAATGACCCTCTGGCGATAAGGGAGGGGACTCCTGTCAACGGGTTCCCTGGCCCTTAAATATGTGCTTCCCCGTTATGGAAAATATACCGAATGAGCCTCATAACCCCCGCCGGCCCATTGGCTCGCGGGGTATTAGGGGAGGCGCTCAGAGGCGCCCCAGGCAGGGGCGTCGGCCATCCTCTCCCTCCTCCTCTTCCTCATCATCCCTACCCTCTTCCTCTTCCACAGCCTCTTTAGACCACCAGTGTGCCCATTGTGAGCGAGCATTCACCTCCAGGTCTGGCCTTGGTGTCCACGTCAGACGGAAGCATCCTGTTGCTGCAAATGAAGAAATTGATGTTGAACGAGTGCAGCCTAAGTATGCTTCCGAGGATTTACGCAGGATGGCGGCAGATGAGGTGGTGGCTGTGCGCAATGGGGTACGTAATATAAATGTTTATTTAAGCGAACGTTTTCCCAGGCGCACAGTCATTGCCATCAAGAACCTCCGCCTGAAGCCCCACTATAAGCAGCTTGTCCAGGAAGCTATCCTGGCAAATAGCAGTGGGGCTTCTCCCGCATCTCCTGTTGCTGGCGTGGACCAGCAGTCTGCCATTCAGTATCCCTCCCCCGGGACCTCCGGTCTTCTCGCCGATTTGAAGACCGAAGTCTTGAGGCTCGGGGGGCAGGTAGGTCGTATTGAAGGCTATGAAAGCACCTACCTGCAGGATCTGGCGAGGCGGGCTGCTGAAGGGCTGGACAACCTGGAGGAAATGGTTGCAGCCTATCTGGGGAGAATCTTCCCGCGGGTTGGGGATGCGACCGTGACGCAGCACCAGGGGGGACATCCTCCCAGAGTGGTGTTGCGTGGAGGTCGCAGAGCAGCTAAGCAAGCAAGACGGCGGGAGTATCACCGGGTTCAGAGTTTGTGGAGGAAGCATCCGGCACGTGCAGCTGCGGAGGTACTGGAGGAGCCTGGGGAAGATCAAGTTCAGCCCCCTCTTCAGGAGTTTGTGGATTTCTGGGAGCCACTTTTGAGTGCTCCCAGCCACAACCCTGGGGAGCGAGTGGTTCCCCCAGTCTCCACCAGGGATTCCTTGCGCAGCATCTTGTGTTCGCCGGTGCTACTTGACGAGACACACAAGTGCCGTGTCAAGAACTCCACATCCGCTGGACCCGATGGTGTTTCTGCCCGTTGCTGGAATAAAGCACCAAATACGATTAAGCTGCTCATCCTCAACCTGCTCATGCTTGCGGGAAGACCCCCCAAAGCATTAACCCGTACCCGAACCGTATTTATTCCCAAGAAAGGGGGAAGTGGGCCTGGAGGCTATCGACCGATTTCAGTATCCTCGGTAGTCTTCCGCCACTTCCAAAAAGTACTGGCATCTCGCCTCCAGGTGGCTGGTGTCATTGGTGACGTCCAGAGAGCGTTTTGGCCAGCAGATGGCACAGCGGAGAACCTTACAGTTCTCCAAACTGTCATCTCGCTGGCCCGTATTAAACGCCGGCAACTCCACCTCGCCGCTCTGGACGTTGCTAAGGCCTTTGACACAGTCAGTCACCTTGCCCTGACCGATTGCCTTCGTGGTGTCGGGGCCCCATCTCGATTAATTGAGTATGTGGCCTGTCTGTACCATGAAGGCGTGACGGTCCTCGAGGCAGGAGGTGAGGTGTCAGGGGATGTACGGATAGGGCGTGGGGTACGCCAGGGGGATCCCCTATCACCACTCCTCTTTAACCTGGTCGTGGATACGGCCTTGGGTAAGCTGCCCACAGAAGTAGGGTTTGATCTCGCCCCTGGGGTGCGAGTAGGAGCATTGGCCTTTGCCGATGATGTTATCCTACTCGCAGAAACCCGCGAGGGCTTGCAGATTGCCCTCAATGCATTTGCTAAGCAGCTATCCAGGTGTGGACTCGTGGTCAACCCCGATAAATGTGGGTCGGTTTCCTTGGTCCTGTCGGGTCGCCAACATAAAGTGAAGGTTGTGGATGGGGGTTTTGTCATAGGACAAGCCCCCATTCCTTCTCGATCTGTGTTGGAGGTCTGGCGGTACCTTGGAGTCGACTTCATGGGGGTGGCCACCATTACTGCCAGCCGTGTGGACCTTGGTAGGGCGCTAGCCCGCATCACCAAGGCTCCATTGAAGCCACAGCAGAGGCTGCGCCTCCTCCGCACGTACTTACTGCCGAAGCTAACCTACGGGTTAGTCTTCGGTAGGCTTACTGCGGGGAGGCTGCAGGAATTAGATCGAGAAGTCCGCTCTGCTGTGCGCTCTTGGCTGAGGTTCCCACCTGGTGTCCCAAGTGCCTATATCCATGCACCGGTCAAATCCGGTGGGCTTGGCATTGTGTCTCTCTCCGCAAGTATCCCTTCTCTTCGCCGCCAGCGCCTGCTAGCCCTTCAGGGGTCGAGCTGGGAGGTCGCCCGTGTTGCTGCTGGTCTTGATTTTGTCAGGCAGCAGTTAGCATGGTGCGACCGAGCAACACCATCTGCTCCAAAACCCAGTTCGTCTGCTGAGTTTGCTGCTGCCCTGCATGAGTCAGTAGATGGTAAAGAACTCCGACAGTGCTCCGAAAGCCTTATCTCATCCCAATGGGTGGATTGTTCTTCGGAGGGCATTGGGGCCCGCGACTACCGGAACTTCCACGCCGTCTGCGTGGCAACACTGCCAACAGCGGTACGGTGTTCAAGGGGTAGTCGTGGGGTGACAGATACCCTTTGCCGTGCCTGTCGGAGTGGAAATGAACACCTGTATCATGTAGTGCAGCAGTGTCCACGAACTCATGGGGGCCGCATCCTACGTCATGATGCGGTTGCCAAGCAGATAGCAGGTGCCTTGTCATCCAGCGGCTGGGATGTTGAAAGGGAGAGATTATACCACATGCCAAGTGACCAGGGCAAGAAGCCTGACATTGTTGCCGTCAAGCCCGACAGGTCTTGCATTATCCTGGATGTCCAGGTTGTTAATGGCAGCATGGACATGAAGCAGACCTGGCGGGCTAAGATAAGAAAGTATGATAGAGATGATTTACGGCAAGCAGTGTCAGAGCTAAAAGGAGTGGCACCCAACAACATCAGGGTGATGGCTGCAACCTTGTCGTGGCGCGGAGTGTGGTGCGGGAAAAGTGCCACGGAGTTGCGCGAGTTGGGCATCTCAGTAGGTGTACTCCGTGGTGTCACCCGCCGCGTACTGCTCGGCTCATATTTAAACTGGTGGTCATTTTATAGAGGCACTTCCCTTCATCCATCTCTCCCACCCCCACCTTCCTCATCATCCCTCATCCCTAGGGCCGGCGTCGGGTGAGTCCTGGGCGTCCTCCCCATTATATTTGTTTTATTTATTTATTTTGTTTTATGGCGTGCCCCCTCCGTCACCAAAGACATTTTGTCTTGAGGGGAGTTTAAAAAAAAAAAAAATATGGGCTCTATTTGGGGTCTACTTGTATAGCAAAAATTTTGGTTGATGTGAGTTGCTTTTAAGGGATGAAAATTATGGGTTGGAATTTTCAAGAGTGCCCTAGCTCGAAAACTTCCGAAATAAAGGAATCGTTTTTTCACCAATTTGGAATTGCCGATTTTAAAAACTTTTTAGAGATCACCCGGAGCTCTATAAAACAAACCATTCGCTCCCTACGAGTACTTAAGAGTTGGACTTATCATGAATCAGAATCGCGAGTGTGAATTACCAAAGACTTCTTATCTCCGTTGAAATTTTAGCTAACCAAAATGCGATTGCTTGTACCTATTCAGTTTTGCCTCATTAGCAACCAGTAATAAAATTACCATACAAAGAAATCCCAACTCTCTATTTCTTCGAATCGAGTTTGAAGTATTTATTTCTTCCAAATACACTTGATCGTGAAGGCAGTATATTTATGTACCTAGTAGGTGATAGGTATCTATAGTTAGTAGGTAAAATAAAAATAAAGAATGGTGACAATGGGAAATCTGTGATCTCTGTAGACAAGTGATGTATAATACAGGAAAATATTAAACTTTTGTGGAATAATTTGCGGCGTTTTTTCTCCATGATTAAGTATATGCTAATTCATGTGTTTGGGTCATACCTATTCTAATATTAAATTTTTATTCTACGATGATTCCCAATATTGACAATATTGACGAGTTATGATCATTTCCAATGTGAAATTTGATGTAGAAAAAGTTGCATTAGTTACATCGGTCGGTTTAAATACATCCGAATTTGCTCTTAAACCGGAGGATTACAAAATTAGTTGGAGAGTTCTCCCAATTACGATTGACATTATAATCCAGTAATCAATCCTATTAATATTACCGAGTGTGACGAATAAAATTCAGGTGCAAGTACATGATATGAAGTGGAGCAGAATGCAACCAACAGCACTTTCCTAGCTCAATCTGTTGCCAAATATGATTTTTTTAAGCTACTTTTGTTGAGGAAACTGTGTTTTTTTCCTACAAAAACCCGAATTTCTCCTCTTTGAAACAACTTTTCTCAATTATCGGTAACATTTTATAAATTAGCATTAAAATTGGAATTAGCCTAGTCGTCCTTGTTGAAAGCTCTCGAGTATGAAACACAACAGCAGTTCAGTCAATGAAAATTTATAAGAACGCACATTTCAGTAATTATTGAAATTTTACCACTTTTTCTAAAGAAATACTCGGAAATGTCAGATTTTCCATAAATCGTGGAATTTTATCGGCTTCCTAATGGTGCACCCAACTTTGCGATTATTTTGAAATTTGATGGAGTTATTCCGTCACGTTGAAATGTGACCTGCTTCTAGCAAACTGATGAAGGTGATCGGAGCATTCCAAGATACTTATTGCTAAGATATCCCATATTAGGCCAAGGGGTCGTATACGACCCATAGGTTCACGAATTTCTTCCCATGCTCCTACCGTATTTTTCGTTGTTAGAGTTAATAAAAGAACTGGACATCAAACTCCGAAAAATGTATTGGTTGGTTGGTAGACGATCAAAATTGTCAATACAGAACAAACTAACCTTATACAATCAGGTCCTTAAGCCAGTCTGGACATATGGTGCACAACTGTGGGGCTGCACCTCTCAAAGCAATCGTGACATTATACAGCGTTTACAGAACAAAGTACTGCGCTCATGCGTTGATGCGTATTGGTACTCAACCAATGACGACATCCATAAGGACCTTAAAATTCCCACAATAAATGAAGTCATCAAAACTCAAGCAATAGCCCATCACCAGAGGCTACAAGGTCATATCAACGAGGAGGCTGTGAAGTTGCTGGATGTTGATGATCTACTCAGGCGGCTGAAAAGACGAAAACCTCACGATCTGCGGCAGTAGGGAGTGGTGTTTTCATGAAGTTGTTCAGTGAGTGTTGTGCTGTGCGCTCCTGTGAATCTTGTGCGTCAAAAGACACATAAAATAGCCGACATGAAGTATGGAGGTGTGCTATGTACCACACTCTCCTTTCAGTTATTTATATACATTGTCCGAGAAATGTTGCTAATAAGTTGAATTACTTGGTGCAATAAATATAATTTGAAAAAAAAAAAGAGTTAATAAAGTATTTCGATCAAGTACTCATGAAAGCGAGGAAAAATTCTGATTATCAAGATCAGACTCTTCGATGATGAGAAAAGTAAAATATATGCATAGTTTTGTGAATATTCGGATTAGCATTTTCAAGTATTTAAAAAAATGCAAATCCACCGTCATGAAACTAGTGTTCCAATGTCAGTGTAATGTTCACACATATGTCTAGTGGGGTGAATAATTAATTTGTGAAAAACGATGGATTAGAAGTAATAACCTTCAATAATTCAGAGTGGGGTCGTAGGCGACCCGACGGCCCGATATGGGATCAACAGTTTGGCATGGCCTTGAAGTCAGCTGCATAGCGCGGAGTTGGTCTCGTTTCTGTACTATGATGTTTGACCCCAATTGTTCAGCCTGTTTTATGATGATGAAATCATAAATACGATAGTTGAAGAATCACTGAGATACGCTGCTCAAAAAAACGACTCTACATTTACCGTATCGGCTTCTGAAATACGTCGGTTTTTGGGAATACTCCTCCTTACTGGTTACCATAAATTGCCCCAGGTACACATGTACTGGTCCAAAAGTGAGGATAAAGGCGTAGAATTGGTCAGGAAAACAATGAGCAGAACTCGATTTAGAGCCGTAAAAAAGTATTTACATTTCTCAGATAACAGTAACCTGAACAAAACCGATAAGTTTGCCAAACTGCGTCTACTTTTCGACAGCCTGAATGCCAATTTCATGAAGTTTGGAATTTTCTCAGGGAGGCTCTCAATTGACGAAGAGATGATTCCTTTTTTTGGCCGACATACTGCTAAAATGTTTATGATGAATAAGCCAGTACGCTTTGGTTTCAAGACTTGGTGTATGTGCTCAGAAGATGGCTATTTATTTCAGTTCATTCCGTATGCTGGTGCTAGGTCTGGCTTCACGTCTGACCTATGACTCGGAGGCAGTGTTGTTCTAGAATTACTGAGCGTCATTGAGCAACCTAAAAAACACGCAGTTTACTTTGATAATTTCTTTACCTCATCTGAACTGTTTCATAGACTGATAGAGAAAGGTTTTTGTGCCACTGGGACTGTGAGGGAAAATCGCCTGAAAAAGTTTCCCCTTCAGCCAGACTCCGAGCTGAAGAATAAGCTAGAGGAGCTTATGATTCGGCATACGATCCAAAATCCAGTCTGTTGGTTGTGAAGTGGCATGACAACTCGCAAGTCATTGTAGCAAGCAAATACGCAAATATTGAGCCCCTCCACAAAGCAAAACGTTTTTCTAGGTCCGCAAAACAGAGAATCACGATTGGACAACCTCAAATGATTTCCGATTACAACCGATATATGGGAGGAGTAGACCTACACGATAACGGTGTGGCCAATTATCGAATTTCAGTTAGGAGTAAAAAATGGTGGTGGCCAATGTTCACCAATTCTTTGGGAAATTCAGTGGTGAATGCTTGGAAAATTCATCGGCGTCTCACCAAGGACTCCATCCCATTGATTGAATTTGTTTCTGCCATCGTGCATCATCTCATGAAATTTGATACCACAGGGGAAGAAAATCGTCCAAATCCTAGCCGTGGAATACCATCAAATTCTTCGTCATATTCAAGATACGACAATGTAGGACACATCATCATAAGGCATTCCTCGAATGTTCGCAACAGGTGCAGGCAATGCCAAAATAAAACTCTGTATTTGTGCGAAAAATGCGAGGCCCACCTTCACCCAGAATGCTTCAAGATCTACCACACCTGTTAGTGTATGAAGCCGTAGGGTCGTGTATGACCCATGCTGTAAATGATACATGCTAAATTTTAAAAAATCTAATTTCATAATTTTTCCTTTTGTTTGAACCATAATAAAAAGAAAAGTGATTTAAAAACTGTAGTTTTTATATTTGTCGTACCTTGGCCTAATATGGGATATGCTCATGACCCTTCATCGACCGTATTCACTGGAAGCAGGTCATTTTTTTTTTTTTTTTTTACATTTTAGACGCAAGAACTCAATCAAATTTGAGAATATTAGCAAAGCTGGGTGCACCATTGAAAAATTGATTGAATTAAACCGTTTCTAAATAATTTTACAACTTGCAGGATTGTTTTAGAAAAAAGGGGAAAATCAAAATTCCAGGTTTATTTATAATTGTCATTATTTAAGGTACTATTATGCTTCTTACAAGACACTTTTCAAAAGAACGGCTCACTCTACTCTTACGACAAATTTATTGCTAATTTCGATAATGTAATCGATATTTGAGAAAAGCTGTTTTAAATAAAACGAATTAGGGCTTTTATGAGGGAAAACATGGTTTACTCAACAAACAAAAAACTCTGAAAATTCAGATCTTAGATTGAGCGGTGAGATCGGTGGCTCAGCTTTCTAAATTTTCTTGTCAAATTACTTCGTATCTACTCTGTGTATCAATACCTTAAAGCACAAAGACGCTATGTATATCCGAAAAAGGAGTTTTAAGAAAAACGCAAAAGAAATTTTCACCAGGTCACAATTCCTAAAAATAATAGCTTATTGCACTAAAATGTTCCATTTCTTAAAGACATTTTCAAGCTATAATTGAAAAAAGGTCAATAATAGTTTTGTTGAATTTAAGTTTTTCTGGAATTTAAAACACAAATGTGGAAGATGGATGGACATAGCGCCTTTGTGCTTTAAGGTATCGATATACCCGTATCATAATTCAGGCAGTCTCTCCAATATCATATTCGTGTTTCCATGTAAGATGCACTTTTCTGATGTTCTGTCCTCTCTGACTATTATTGAGGGAGTACCCCTACAATTTCCCGATAATGGTTTCGTTCCGATGACTTCCATGAATAACAAAATAACATGACAGTTTGCATGCATATTATACCGGCTGCCATTGTTGATAACAGCCTGGCAAGGCATAATTACGCTTCTCAACGACATGATGAGAGCAGGATGTTGGTAGCTTCCGAGCTCTGCAAATTGATGAACTTAGAGGTAATTACACGGTATCCAGTCAACAGCTTCGCGTGTTGTGCACTCTCAGGACTGATTCTTCATGGGAAAGCACAGTTATGTTGAGTAAGTTCTTCATACAAAGGTGATGTTGTGCTGAAATAATTCCGTTAACATGCAACAAATGGGTATGTCAATTACGATTCTAACATGTTAATCATTATTTCTCAATAAAAATAATGGTATAGCAAAATATCCTATAGGTATCCGATGTTTGAACCACTCCGGGGAAGCGTCTCACCCGAGCTTATTGACTATTTTCACGTTATGCCTCTGAACGTTTATATGTCTCTCACTCCAGCGGTAGATGGTGCTTTTTCAAAAGCTATACCTATCTGATTTATATTCGCTTGCTATTGAAATGTAAATCAGCTCAGAGGGATGTCAGGGGAGGCCTGGGCTCATTACCCCGTCTGACGTTTGAAAAGCGGATAAGTGGGCGACGAGCGCTGTTGAAGCTTTCAAGAGTCCACGAAATCAATCATTCTCCCCTCTGTCTCTTCCATTGGAATCATCTTTAAAAATAGCCGCCATAAGTGGATACAATAAATGCCTCTTTTGATGATAGGTTGCTACCTAAATGCCATTTCGTCGTGGACTTTTAGGTGGAACGTGGATACGTTAGGTGAGATACACAAGTTATTGCTCATGTATATTACATACGAACATTATTATGCTCATGTATATTATGTATATACATGAGCTCTAATAATGATATTTGATTGGAGACAACTGATCTAGTCTATAACTTCGGACTTGGCTGTCACAAAGCTCCCAAATAGGTTGTTTAGGCACAACCCATTCCTCTGGATTCAGGTATAACTATTCCTCGAATAAGTAATTCATTTTTCAAAATTTATGTTGATTAGAGGAAGTTCTATACTTCCTACAAAAAGAGAACTCTGAAGTGAACGATTATTTATTAGTTTAAGCCTTTGACTACGTCTAGGAGTTCATTAAAATACAGCTGACGTTTCTTTGATATATCATCTCACCATCCGATAGATCTGACGCTAGTTGGACATTGCAAAAACATTTTGCAGAATAGACGTAAATTGGGGTTTATTCGAACAAGAACACTTATGAAATGGGGGAAAATCCTTGAAAAATAGTGAAATGATTGTAAATCATTCTTGAACGAAGGAGAAAGTGTGTAATATAGCAACGTAGCTGCTAGTATTCTTGGAGTGAACGATCGCTAGGAACAACATTGTCACAAATTTAGCAACAGTTGAACCCAAAACTCCGCACTCCACCCGCATGTCACTTGAATAGACCTTGTCGGCTGTCGTTTCCAATTACAGTTCTTTCAAACCTCTAACCAACGTTGTTTCCCAAAGGGTTTACGGCGGAAGAAAAAAAGTTAACCGTTGGAAGGAAAGAACGAATTTATTCGACGTCTCGCCGTCTAAAAGCTGGCAATCTTCTTGACGCTAATATAAAAAAAGTGGAGAAACTTCTAAAGAAGCGTGATTACAAGGCGTATAATTTATAGCGACAACCGCGCGCTCGGGGGAAAAAGAAATAATCAACATAAATTCAATATTGGCCCATAAATAACCCAACGGCTTTAAAGTCAGAGTGTTTGAAGGCCGTGTGTTGGGATTTATTTGACAGGGAAGCTGAGAACCAAAAATTGAAAACAGGTCGTTTAGTTTTTGAATATTCGCTGTTGAAAAACTGAGATTATTCTTTCCGTGTGGGAAGACTCATGTATGCATGTTACTCGTTCATTTTCAAGTTGTTATTGAGTCTTGAACTATAATACGTCCTCTAGTTATCACCACCTTGAGAGAACACTCCAAATATACCTGGTATATCCCTCTGGATCATGACAGAATCTCACTTATTATTTAAACGATGTAAGATCTTCATGTAACACTAGCCCCTATAAAACCTACCGGAAAATAGATATATCATGCAATCGTTTTTATTTCAAAATAATCAGAAGTTTCGTTGGTACAAAGGACAATCTTTAGATGGTCAGTGTCCAAGTAATCACTAAAGTTCGCCAGCTACCACTAGAAAAAATATTCCAGTTATCATTAAACGTTTGCCAGACATCATCACATTCAATTGCTCCTTAGCAATGACAGGATCTGTAACTGGAGGAAACATTTAAACATTTAGTTTTCTTCTTGGTCGATTCCAAAGGTTCATTATTGAGAATAATAAACCTAAACCAACATAATAGCAAATTGCTTCACAATCGTGTTGCGCTTGATTGACGTAGATAACTGGCAGTATGATCGTAAAGATCGGGTTTCGTATTAAAAATTCATAGAATAACCCTCAAAATTTGATGTTTTACGTTTCAAGGTACGTAGAATCCGAAAATCGAATAAAACAATTTCCGTTCGTCCGCCGTACGCCGTACGCGGCACTTTTCTTAGCAACCCTGGACCGATTTGTATCAAATTTGGTATATGGGCTCCATATCGGGTCTATCTAGTTTTGCCGCAAAGGTTTTGGTTGATGTCAGTCACTTACAAAGGGCGAAAATTAAGGGTTGAAATTTTCAAGAGTGCCCTAGCTCAAAAACTCTCGAAAATATCGATTTTTCGACGTATCGGAAGATCAACTGTAAAATGTCACATGTGAAGTAGGTAGGTGAATTTAATAGTTTTAAAACAATATAAAAATAATTTAGGATGACATTTATGGACATATCGGAGTATCTACTTGGAAAAACTTGAAGAAGTAAGTAGGTAGGTGAATGGAAAAGTTACTAACATCATTTTGGAGGAAATATTATCGATATACTCGACATATTGGAAAATCTATTTGGAAAATGAAATTAAGGAAGCTAATGAAAGTTGAAGATTTGAACGATGGCAGCAGGGTGTAACGAAGCAAGTTGTGTGACGTTGCTCGCCTTCAGGCGTTCAGGGAGGCCTACCTTTTTTTCAATCGTGTGATCTCTTTAATTTATTTTTCTACCACATGTTATTGTAACAATGTGCAAAGACGTGGAATATAGAGGTTTGGTTCCAAATTTGAGGTCAAATTATTGAAATCGTTCGGGTAGAGCTTCGAGAAAAACGCTTGCATACGAGTCTGCTACACATTGGAACATTTTCATGCCCCCCCCCCCCCCTCCCCTCCCGACACATGAACTACATACCTCCCATAAACACAGAAAAGCAAAAAAGAAAAATATATTTATTTATTTTACAAAAACAACATTGTTTTATTCTTCCATTGGTTCAACTTCTTCAACTTCTTTCAACACTGAGTAACGGGCGATGATGAGAAAAGTATGAAAGCTGGGAGCTCGATTTTCGCCTCAGCTGATCTGAGAGCTCGATTTTCGACTCAGCTGATCTGGGAGCTCGATTTTCGACTCAGCTGATCTGGGAGCTCGATTTTCGACTCAGCTGATCTGGGAGCTCGATTTTCGACTCAGCTGATCTGGGAGCTCGATTTTCGACTCAGCTGATCTGAGAGCTCGATTTTTGGCTCAGCTGATCTGGGAGCTCAATTTTCGACTCAGCTGATCTGGTAATATCAAACTGTAGAGTACCTACCTAACTGTAAAGTACCTACCTGTAAAGTACCTAACAACTTCACTTCTGATGGTCATAATCATCATTGTGGCGACTTGGGACAATTTTCGTCGCAACAAATTTCGTGACGATTTTTTTTATGTGCCATATGAAAGACATGAAAATGTCAATAAAGGTATCGTTTTTGACATTTTCATGTCTTTCATATGGCACATAAAAAAAAAAATCGTCACGAAATTTGATGCAACGATATTTGTTGCAACGATATTTGTCCCAAGTCGCCACAATGATGATTATGACCATCAGAAGTGAAGTTATTAGGTAGGTAGGTACTTTACAGCATGAAAATGTTTCAATGTGTTGCAGACTCGTATGCAAGCGTTTGATTTTTCACCAAATTTTTTACCTACCAACTATTGGTAGGTACTACCTACCACATCATTCACACCTTCACAATCAAGTTTATTAGAAAGAACTAAACGCTTCACACTCGATTCGGAAAAGAGAAAGCTTCATATGGAAATTTGATTACTGGTTGCTCAGAAAGCAAAAATGAATACAAATCGAAAACGTCTGCCAAGTGGGTGTGGCACATAGCTTCCTCGTATCCATAACCCGATTATATAGATGATCCGATGCATAGTAGTTAATCTGAAAACACCAATCTCTAAGTACCTTTCACTACCCTCATAGGGTACCATCTAAACGCTAATCTGGACAATCCTAGAAAATTTCATCAAATTCGGACGAAAAATGTAAGTGCGGTAGTGATTGGAATCAAAAAAACAAAGTTTCCGCTACCTTGGTAGACTCGGGAGCAAAATTTCATTGCAAGACTGGGATTCGAACCTAGAACTCTTGGGTGTGAGTCTAGTACTTTGCTTACTGATCTACAGAGGGGTATGTTGAGTGGCTTTGAGATCCTCACCTCAGACGCAACTGTTACGGCTGTTACAAGTATTTTACGATTGCGCATGCGCAGAGGCTACTGTAAATTTTAAGGCCTTGATTTTCATTGTGGACCATCTACAACCTGATCCGCGTAATCCCTGAAAATGTCATCGAAATCGGGTAGAAATTGTGGAAGTTATGGCTGTTACAAACAATTCACGTTCGCGCATGCGCATCGGCTACTATCCGTCCGGGGATGATGATTTTCATAGGGGATCATCTAAACTGATCTGTAACATCCCTGAAAATTTCATTGAAATCGGATGGAAAATGTGGAAGTTATGGCTGTTACAAGGAATTCACGTTTGCGCATGCGCAGTCGCTTCTATCAATCCCAGGATGATGATTTTCATAGGGGACCGTCTACACACCAACCCGCACAATCCCTGAAAATTTCATCGAAATCGGACAATAACTTCGTATAGTTATGCCCGTTACAAGGAAATCATGACAGACACACAGACAGACAGACACACAGACAGACAGACACGGAACCAAAATTGTTCAGAAAGGTCTAAAACGCAAAACGCGAGTGGAAATTTTTCGTCCTTGAAAAGTGAAAACAAAGCTTCCGCTACCTTGGTAGACTCGGAAGCAAAAATGAACAGCGATCGCATTTTAGTCAGATAAAATTTGAACGGAGATTAGATGTCTTTTGTGATTCACACTCGTGTTTCCGTTTTATCGAAGGAAAACCCTTAAGTACTCGTAGGGAGCGAACGGATTGTCCTACAGAGCTCCGGGTTGTCTCAAATTTTTTTTTAAATTCAATACTATTCAAAATTGGTGAAGAAACAATACCTTTATTTCGAGAGTTTTCGAGCTAAGGCACTCTTGAAATTTTCAACCCTCAGTTTTCACCCCTTAGAAGTGACTGACATCAATCAAAAGCTTCGCGGCACAACCAGACCCAAAATGGAGCCCACATACCAAATTTGAACCGAATCGGTCCAGTGTTGCTAAGAAACGTGCCGCGTACGGCGTACGGCAGACGGAAGGAAAATTTTTCATTCGATTTTCGGATTCAACGTACCTTGAAACGTAAAACAACAAATTTTGAGGGGGGTTAAATTTTTTTTCTTGCTCGATTCTAAAGGCTTATTTTTGAAAATAATTAACCAACGTAAATTCTGAAATTTCTCCCGTACACTTTGAATGGGCCATGTGTCAAGAAGAACTTATCTACTGGACTTGGGAGCACAACCTCCTAGCGTTCGGACATCTCATCACCAGTCACCCTTTATAAGCTTCCAGTATTCATCCTCCTCTGGCACTGCTTCTGATACCTAGCTTTCCTGAGGTTTGAGATAAGAAATAAAATGAAGTGTTTTATGGAAACACACTTCCAACAAGCAGTACCTACTTAACTAACACATACTTATCTACCTACTTCATGTTACAATTTTCTAACAACCCAGTTATTGGAAACTAAATTTCAATTCCTATTATCACATTCATCATTATAACATTTTGCTTGAGAATTTTACTATCACACATAGGCACAATGTCAAAACCATAATCTTTTATCTCTAATATTTCGAAACTTGATATTTAATAAAATTCCAATAATGCTGTCCTAAATTATCAACTCGACGTTTATTGTTGCACCATGTTTAGTCCCCAAATATTGGGTTTCTTCGAGTACTTTCATGAGTAGGTCATTATTATTGACAGCCGCTTTTGTAGAACAGAGGAAAGGAGTTTCAACTGGAAGCTTGTTGGTCGTAAATCTATCGAAAATCGTTGGTCGAACTATCCAGGAGTATCTTCTAGCCTGCGGAGATGAGGGATTGTCTTTCTTCATCGGATCGGAACAGCAGATTTAGCACTACCTTTCTGCTGACGCCTCTCTAGCTCCGAGCTAAAATTATGGCTTTGCACTCATCTCTCAGACCTAGTTACAGCCGCACGATCTCACATGATTTATGACCCGCACTTCCCTTTTCCAGAATCGTCACATTAAAAGAAGAGCGTTCCATTGTTCCTGCTTTCGCATAAAATACACCATTACGTCCTTATTAGGTAATCGAAAAGTAAAGAGTGCCTCGTAAATATCACACAACTTGCTACCAGTCCAAAAAAGCATTTTCGTGCTTTTCCAGAAAATGTAGTGCAAAAAATGTCGTGCTTTTCCAGAAAAGCATTTTCGTCACTAATAATTTTAGATGTATTGTGTCGTTTGAAGACATACTACGATCCTCCCCTTCGAGTGGTTACTACGTAAGGAAGTTGTAAATTTTTGTAGCTTCTTGCAATTTTTGTGATAAGAAACTTGTAAAGAAAAACTCCATGAAATAAGTGAGAAAAACTGCATTTTGATTCATTGTTTTCAATAATAAACCTTTGAAATTGAACAGAAAAAAAATTCAACCCCTCTCCCTTCTCAAAATTTGTTGGTTAACGTTAAAAGGTAGGTAGATAGGAATCAAAAAATCAGATTAAAAAGTTGCCGTCCGTCGTTTGTAGTTCGTGACACTTTCCATAGTTACCATGGACCAATTTCGATGAAATTTGATGTACCTATGTGCTCCATTTTGGGTCTATTTGTGCCCCTAAGCTTTTGGTTGATTTCACTTTGTTCTAATGGTTGAAAAATAGGAGCTGAAATTTTTAGAACGCCTTAGCTCAGAAAATGTTGATATAAAGGTATCGTTTTTCCATAAATTTAAAATAGTATTGAATTTTTAGAATTGACTGAGACCACCCAGAGTTCGGTAGGACCAACTGTTTGCTCTCTTAATGAACTTAAGGGTTTCACTTTCAATATACCAGAAACACGAGTCTGAATCGTAAAAGAGGCCTAATCATCGTTCAAATTTTAGTTGATCAAAATGCGTTCCTTGTTCCGCAAATCCCGCATTGAGGATGTTAGGATTAGGAAAATCGTGGTTGTGTATTTTATACAATGAAAGGTGGAGCAAATTGGTATTTAAGGGTAGATCCACAAACGGCTATGGTGGACGTCCACTTAGTGTGATTCTCTTAGAGCTTCGATTGATAGGCATACCTATGGCCTGGGCATGTTTTTGACAAGTACCTACTTGATTAATTCCTGGAAGAATAATAAATATTTGATAAATTGGATTTTCTTGCAAAATCGGTAACTGTAGCTATCTATTTGGTCTGTCTATTTGGTTATTTTTCTTGGATATTTCTTGGTTGTTTTTCTTGTTGTTTTTTCAATTTATTTCTTGGTTATTTTTTTAGTTTTGGTTATTTTCAGGTTATTTTTCTTCTATTTTGGTTATTCTTCTAGGTCGATTCCAAAGGTTTATTATTGAAAATGATAAATCAAAAGTGACCGCTTTAAAAAAATGATTGGATGACTTCCTTATCTATGATTAGCGGCGTAGATCAATTCTGTGAGAGTCGAGTCAGCCGTACAGAATTTACGAAATTAACATTGCATGGTGTTGAAAATTAACGAGGAACCTCCGAGATCATAGACATCGACCACAACGCCCTGTACTTACGAGAGTCCCCCGTTCCCAAGATTACTACCCACACCCACCGTCTCTTTCTCCCGGTGGGTCATAATTTTGAAAAATTACACCAAAGTATAGTTCTGGACCGGAACTAAACGTGTGCTCATGATGCGGCCCAATGAGGATAATTAAGGTGGGACCAGGCACGGTATCACAGGGCACTAACGAGCTCGGTGTTTCCCTCCGCCATCACCACCGGAACAACTGATGAGCTTATAACGACTTCCATGCACCTATGTTATTACTGTGATAACTGCTGCTTCTACCAGTCACACCTTTTTCTGGTCTAGCCTGAAATATTCGATCTCTGCCTTCTCGTTTCACAGTACTGTCCATTCTCCTAGAAATTAAAGCTCAACAGTAATATTCTGCTCCCTGAGACATGAAGAACTTTTGATAACTCCAGTAAAGCCGCCTCAAAATCGCCAAAAGGAACGTTTGAATCAATTTAACTAATTGCTATAATTGCTAAGTATCACCTATTCATGTCCAGCAAATTTCCGAGCTTCAATGTACTTTGTAATATTCATTTGGTCTACGCCCATATGAATTGTGTTGTAGTCTAACTGTTTTTGATTCTAATCCGATACCAGAATCTGAATTCCATCATCAACATTCCACTAATTAAGAACAATAGAGATTTGATTGATAATTATTTCATATTATGGTCGCAAAGTTTGATGCATTTTATTTCATCAGGTTTCAACAGTTGGTCAGCCCTTGCTATGTCCTTGGCTATTGTTTTTTTGAAATATTGTTATGTTTGTATTATAATCAATCTATAATTGAAAAATTCCATCACTTGTCTAAATTAATGAAAACATTTTCTGTACTTCCATCACTTTCACCGCGCTATCAGTTTGTTTCAAATCTATCGCGGAATTACTAACGTGAACAGTTCTAATGATGTGTCATCTGAATTCAAGGCAATCCTCACTACTTTATGGACATCAAAATTCTGGCGGAAAATACCTGAAAAAATTTTCATTACCTATAATATAAGTACATGTTTATCAGGTGTTTGTCGCCAGAACGTTGATGCTCGTAAAGTAGTGAAGATTGCCATGAATTCAGATGACACACCATTTGAACTGCTATTTTAAGCATTATTTTTTGAAGTTATGGTATTTTATAAATAAACGCGCAAACCAGCGATTTTTTTTAATATGATTACTCTACCCGGAATAAAAATTTGTCTCAGTTCTAAAATCGGGTTAATTGTTACTCGTATCTTCATTTGATCCATCAATCCACCTTATGGTACCATCAACCTGTGTCATTACGTCAACCATCCGCTTGCCAACTGCCCCCACTGGAGAGTTGGGAGGAACTAACCTGGAACAATATTAATAGCCCAATTAAGTCAGTTAGAGCTGCGGTTAGAGCTGCCATGAGCGGAAGGGTTGTAGGCAGGTTTACGCACACACCCCAGCCTGACACTCCATTCACCATTTCTATTCAACCGTCACCCGTGTAACCCTTTGAATTGCATCTAGTACATTAATTAATTTACCATCTCTCCTCGTCCCGGACTAACCCGTTGCTATTGTACTAATCATGATGCCTAATGTTGGCCTGTAATTAACAGATTGATTTAATAATATGAGCCATCGTCCATTACCGAGCGCATGCCTAAATGCACATTACTCCAGAGTCCTTATTGTAGTCCAAGTGCACTCTGACACTAGTCAATTCATATTATTTCATTCTCACGATAGAATGATGGATGCATAATGATGAACTATGGTTCCTACGAACGTTATACCCCCAAACGTGTCACACGGCTAATTGTTGTCCCGAGATAATGTAACTGGATTTGTATCGTATAAATCATTGAGTGGTGCAGGATATTTAACGCGAAATTTGATGATCTCTATAAAAATGGAAAGATGTCTTACAGTATGATTCTGAGGAATCTAAGAGATTGATTTAGTTATCTTGAAATCATTCTGTATAATCTTTTATGATCAGCTTTCACCCAAGTCACCATAAATTGACTAGTTCACTAGGAACTTGGAACTCAAGTCTATAATATAGACTTATAAGAGAAAATATTATTTTCTATCTGAAGTTGTGACCTTCATGCTGACTTCCGGAATTATCTTGGTGGGAGGTCGAAAACCACGATTTTGGAGAAGACTGACCCTTTTAGTTCGTTGTGAAGCAAATGAAGTCCACGTTTGAATGGACGAGCAATACTACGCAAAGAAGGGAAAAATGCCTTTGAAGAAATCCACCACTCCTCCTTCGTCCCTTGAGCCAACCTTATTCCTAACAGAATGGAAACCGCTGAATAATCCGAGGCACTTAGGCCCCCGCCATGGCAAAAGGGCCGGTCGTTTATCTTTGGAGGGACCGGGATCAATCTCTGTCAGGGCCCGTCGGCCTGATGGCAAGGTCATTGAATAGTCTTCAAGAGGCAGGCAGCGCCCCATTAATCAACCTCGGGCATGATAGATGCTGCTTCTTCACGGTAGCCCCCTCCCCTCACTACCACTCCTCATCCTCGTCAACATCCAAGTACCCCATTTCACTCCTTCGATCTTTCTTCCTTCTCCCCTACAGCCCTTTCATTAGATCAAATCCCATCAGCATGTCCATCCCACCGATTACACTCAGTCATGTATAATAACAGCCTTCACCTGGCTGGTCACCTGAGCCAAACGCAACAGCTGGCTGAACTCCAATCTGAATATCCATACTGTAAATTATATAATATGGGTACATTTTCTGTTGGTAGGTGCCTAATACGTAATATGTATTAGGCACCTACCAACAGAAAATGTACCCCATGTGCCAAACGGTTGTTAGTACTCTGAAAATCTCCGATGTCCACTAAAATATTATTTTAGTGGACATCGGAGATTTTCAGAGTACTAACAACCGTTTGGCACTGAATGGCGATGAATAGTCTAGAATTTTACGATAGACCAGGAGACTACGACAAACAACAACTATTTTGTGTATTCGCCTATTGCTTCCGAGTCTACCAAGGTAGCGGAAGCTTTGTTTTCACTTTTCAAGGATGAAAAAAAAAGTTCTTCGAAATTAAAATTTTCACTCGCGTTTTGCGTTTTAGACCTTTCTGATTAATTTTGGTTCGGTGTCTGTCACGGGCATAACTATACGAAGTTATTGTCCGATGTCTATGAAATTTTCAGGGATTGTGCGAGTTGGTGTGTAGACGGTCCCCTATGAAAATCATCATCCCCGGACTGATAGGAGCGACTGAGCATGCGCAAACGCGAATTCCTTGTAATGGCCATAACTTCTACATTTTCCATTTGATTTCAATGAAATTTGCAGAGATGTTGCAGATTAGCATTTAGATGGTCCCGTATGAAAGGCATCACCCCTGACTGATAGTAGCCGATGGGAATGCGCGAACGTGAATTCCATGTAACAACCATAAGTTCCACATTTTCAGGGATTACGCGGATTAGGTTGTAGACAGGTTGGTACAGCAGCCTCTGCGCATGCGCAAATGTGAAATCCTTGTAACAGCCGTCTATTTGTCGTCCACTCAATTCTTTCCCCGCGTAATTTCACATGTGTGACGTGGGGATCTCAAATCCTATACATCCCGTTATCACGTCCCAATAGCCCAGAGTTAGCGCATTGTACCTCCCACCCAGGAGTCCCACATCCGACTCCCAGTCAAGCCAAGAAATTTTTTGATCCAATCACTACTCTATAAATCCACTACTAATCTAATCCACTACTACTTTCCATCCGAATTTGATGAAAATTTCTAGGATTGTCCAGATTAGCGTGTAGATGGTCCCCTATGAGGGTAGTGAGAAGTACTTGGAGATTGGAGTTTTGAGATTAACTACTATGCATCGGATCATCTATATAATCGGATTATGGATACGAGGAAGCTATGTGCCACACCCACTTGGCAGACGTTTTTTACATTTTGACACATAAATGCGCCCCTTGGAATATATGCATTGCTAAACAATTTATTGTTATCATGTGGATTGCCAATCTTGTAATATATTTCGGCAAATAGGATTATCTAAAAACTACAACACTATCCGTTTCATCGAAAATAAATTTATCTGCAGACAATGTTCATCAAAAAAGATAGTAATGAGATTATAATTACGCTTCACAACGTAAAATTCTTCAAAAAAGAGACTCTGTAACAATGAAATTAGGCGAATACTTGGATGATGAATTGAAGTTTCCTTCTGTCGAAAGGGATCCGGAGGTTCAATTTATCTTGCTCGCAAATCATCATCAATCAATGCCAGCCGTTCGAGCCTTGTCAAGGAATTGTCATTAGAGATTACAAAGGACGTCTGGCGTATTCATGCGTTACTTTCACGTTTCACGGGCTCATCCATGATTCAGTCGGTAGTTATACGTGACTTGTCTTCTGATGTACTCAATAAATTGTGTATGTTTATTCACGCAGTGACCACTTAAGCCATACCACTATGACGATATTCCTACATTATAATTGCACTTGCGCGAGGTTGTCTCAATCTCGTGATTAACAAGTTGAAATATCAATAAATAGATAACTAGAAAACCACTATTTCTTCTACCTACACAGTAAATCATAACGTTTTTGGATTTAAAAAAATGAACATGTCTAAGACACTAATCCCAGGTTAACTGTTTTTTTTTTGTTTTTTTTTGAGCTTTGTGACATATTCAGAGTTTTCCAACTATTCTTCTGTCAAGCAACAATATCTCTTTTAACGTTTGGAAGCTTCTAGATCCTTCAAATTGGTTAATTCTATCTTTAATCTCTCAATTATGAGACGAGGCCTGACCCCCAGTAACAGACAGGCCAAATGGAAGGTGACAGAAACAGATAAATCTCGTATTGGAATTAAATGCACCTACATTTTAAAAAAACGTTGTGAACAAAGAAAACGATACAAAACATTACACAGAGGTTTATATTTGCACTCGCCTGGAAAGCAAACAGCTTTCCCATTGTCACTAGCTACCATACCTACTGCGTATCTCCTTCACGATCAAGTTTAAATAAGGAAGAAATAAACGCTTCACACTCAATTCGAAAAAAGAAAGAGTTGTGGAGTGCCTTCATTACAAAATTTTAATACTGGTTGCTAAGGAAGCAAAACTGGGTACAACTCGAAGAAAAGAACAACGATCGCATTTCGGTCAGATTAAATTTAAACGGAGATTAGGCCTCTTTTGCGATTCGCACTCGAGTTTTGAATTATCAAGTTAGTTTCTGATACAAATCCAAACCACAAGTTTCATAGGGAACGAACGGTTTTTTTACATAGCTCAGGGTGGTCTCATTCGATTCTTAAAATTCGATACTATTTTAGATCGATTACAAAACAATACATTTAAATCAACATTGTTTGAGCTAGAGAGCTTTCAAAATGGTAGCCCTTATTTTGTATCCCTTAGAATTGACAAACACCAACCAAAAGCTTATATTTCATCCCTTAGAATTGACAAACACCAACCAAAAGCTTTGGGGCACAACTAGAACCCAAATATAGCCCCAAATTTGATCAAAATCGGTCCATGGGTACTAACGAAAGTGGCGCATACGGCGGGCGGCAAAATTTTAATTCGATTCTCGGATTGTTCGATTATTGAAAAAAAAACACTTCCACCGTGCCCTCATTTCAAAATTCTACAATGGAAAATGATGAATAAAAATACACGCCTCGCCTACCTAACTGGCTAGTTGCAGTATCGAACTACATTTACAGTATCGTACCTGATTTCATGGTGCTGTCTTTACTTTGAAAATATTAACTGGCTTATGAAATTCACTCCGATAACACTAGATGGCTACAACTTACTCATGAACCACAGTGACATAAATTTATCACCAATGGTATTAGTACGGTCCAAAGTTGTGACTTTTTATACTAGACCCTTGTCTGTTACTGGTCTCTCCTTGTCTGTTGCCCTACGAAGAAACTATCTAAGTTACAATTTCCTTAAATCCTGTTCATATATTCTAATTTTTTCTTTTTTCCCAATTTTGCACAACGGTGAAACAATAACTTAGAAGCAGATACCTGGGAAGCAGCATCTATGTAAACACATATCAACTAATCCAAGATCATTTAAAATTCAATTATTATATTCTATTATATTCAATTGCACTATTTGCCTCCAATCGACTTACGTATAACAACTAGGTATTCGATGAATCCTTATTTCAAACTTAGAATTCGAAAATAAACATTTATCCAAGATGGCCTCTGATCGAATATGGAATGTTACTGAAAAAATTCGTAAAAGTTGAGAACAAGAGAGACATTTTTGAATAGCATACTTACAAGAGTGATTTTGATACAACAAAAATTATGATATATTATTTTTGTTCGGGAACTTTCTATTTTCAAGCCACATCGCGCAGAACTAACTGTGTTATTGAATTTGAAAGATACAGATTTGAATCTCAATTTTATTTTATCATAGTCATTGGTGAATAATTATCAAAACAATGAAATTTAAGTACGTACCTTATTGTGAAAAGATTGTAATTGGAACTATTAAACGAACTCTTGAGTCGTAGACAACACCACAGCAAGCAAGGTACCTACATCATGGTAGGGGTTTCATTATGACTGTTACCTACAATGTAAGTATGAACTCATTTTATCAATTTATATGTAAGTACGTACCTCAGCTGGACCACAACAGTAGGACGATGTGATACATCAAGAACTGCCACTTTGAGCGTTTGGTACTCTCGGTTTAATTCAAGCATTGATATGGAAGGTGAATGTCTTATGTCTTGGAACTTCATGTCAAAGTAGTTTACTGTGGAGACCATTTCATGAAACCTCGACCTTAACCAAGCTAATAGAATCCAGATCCGAGCAACGATACCTCTCGGAACAAAGTGCCGCGATCTCCCTTATCTGCCCGAGTGTTTACATAAAGTTGAAAAAAACAACTCTACAGACAATAAAATGAGGGCTCGTGACTTTATCTGGCTCTGGCGCGGCTTGGGAACTGAGTCGTTTGAAGGAGAGAAGGAAGGCACCTGATGACATACCCTTCCATCGTGAGTGGTAGGTATGAAAGGGTTAAGACAATCCACTTTCTGATGCGTATCGTCTTCGAGTTCGGAATGCCACCTCGTTACTGGTACCCGACACCTCTACTTTAAAGGGGATCGATCCCATGTCCTTTATTGGAAAACTGGAAAGGAAGGCGTTAACCCGTTTTCTAAGTGCGGAACATCATGTCAGCACGTACAACGATATGAACTTTGCAGGGTGTAATCTTGGATTTCACGCATTCTAGCTTCTGATTCATGTTTCCAGCCGTATATAGCATTTCCGAATTGAGTTAAACCTTTTCCATTTAGATTTAAACCTTTTCCATTTAGATTTAAACCTTTTCCATTTTGATTTAAACCTTTTCCATTTTGATTTAAACCTTTTCCATTTAGATTTAAACCTTTTCCATTTAGATTTAAACCTTTTCCATTTAGATTTAAACCTTTTCCATTTTGATTTAAACCTTTTCCATTTAGATTCCAAATGGAAAAGGTTTAAATCTAAATGGAAAAGGTTTAAATCCAAATGGAAAAGGTTTAAATCTAAATGGAAAAGGTTTAAATCTAAATGGAAAAGGTTTAAATCAAAATGGAAAAGGTTTAAATCTAAATGGAAAAGGTTTAAATCAAAATGGAAAAGGTTTAACTCAATTCGGAAATGCTATACAATTCATATTAAAACCATCTAGAACAACCATTATTTTAATATTATACTTATGTAGTACTCTATAAAAGTTAAGGCACAGCCTTCATGACTCTGTGCTATTCACTACTTACTTATATGGAGGAGTAACATTCTGGAATCGCATTCCTTAGTATACTGCTAGTTGCTGCAAACCAATAAACACCACATCATTCTTTTATAGAACCAAAATTATTATAATCGTAAATTTTCTCTCCTTGAGTAGCGCCAAGATATCATACAGATGACAAGTGATTTCAAAGCACTAAGGTATAGTCGCGTCTCAAGTGCAATCAGAAAATTCCTCTAGACGCAAGTCAAAGGTGAAAATATCGCACAAATGGCGGTTTTTTGGGGGCGGGTGAAAAAATTTTGAAGAAAAAACAATTTTTTTCACTCTCCACTCAAATTTTGGTACTTCACGATTTAAGATCATGTCAAGGATTTGCCAGGTTCCTTTGGACCGATTTTGATGAAATTTGATATATCGGCTCCAGTTGAGGTCTAGTTGGAGCCACAAAGCTTTTGAGTATTGTCGGTCCCTTCTAAGAGATAAAGAGTTGAAGGAAAACGTTTTCAAAACGCACTAGCTCCAAAACTTTCGAAATGCAGGTATTATTTTTTCATTTTTAAACTTTCCTAAATTTTGGAGATTTTTTGACATTATCAAAAGCTTTGTGGCTCCAACTTTCCGCTTTAAGCATAATTCATTATCTGATTTTTTGTTACGGGAGTGGGGAAACTCTTTAAGAGCGAAGGGGAAGTTCACACCAACGGTATTGGACTCCCCAGCATTAGGCCTACCAACTAAAACCCCACTCCCTCTTAGGTCTTACCCCGGAACCACTTGTACAGTATTACTTCAGGGAGAGCCTTTTTTTTTTGTGTCAAAAGGCTGCTTCTACTTCTTCTCTCCAATCTGAACTCTCCTTCAATTCTATTCCTCATCTTCTTCCTCCCATCTTCCATCCAGCTTTTTTGCTTTGAGGACTGCTGTGACAAATACTGCCATTGCGTCCCAGCTCGACTTGTTCTTAATCATCTCATGTATGATTGTCTGTGGACGCAAGGTTCCAATGACCTCTTCCGCACTCCTCCTCATACCCTCCCATGTGAAGAAGGTGAGGCAGATACTGTTGAAAAACATTTCTGGTCAAGAGAAACATGTTTTTGTTTCACTTGTGGTACACCAACACCTCCAATGTTTTGGCATTTGGTCACCAGTTACCCTGTGTTGTCACCCTATACTCTTATTGGTGATGGAAAATTTCTCGGTTACTTACACACTGAAGTGATTTCCATTGAGATCAGCTGCTAACGTAGTAGAGCTCTGAAAAATGGCTAATTATATTGAAACCATTTTCCATCTTCATCCAAAATAACTATGGAAGAAACCGATATATCGAGAAATTCATGTTTTTTCAATGCTCACTCAACCACTGCTTCAAAGTGCTGAATATTTCCAGTCATTGTTAGTTTTTTTTACCTATTTAATAATAATAGTAATAATAATAGTTTTATTCATGCCTAAGCAGGCATAACAAACGTCAAAACAAAGAACTAGAAAGAAACATTGATAATAATAATAATAATAATAATAATAATAATAATAAATAAAAATAAGTCTTTAGTCGTGAAACGTTGTAAACATAAAGGTAAATAAGGGGGGGGGGGGTTTCGTAGGTAAATAAATTCTATGATACTGTAGAGCTCGGCTTCAATCAACCTCTTCTATTATTGAATCGAAAATGTCTACCTTCCATGTGAAGCAAACACTCAATAATTGAGTATCATAATTATTATGAAGGTCTTTTCCAAGTTTGAGACAAAATTCAAATGGGTGAATATTTTCATTTCTACAATTACACACATTTCATGTGATATATGTGCCTTCAACTCAAATTAAATATATCTACAATTTCCATCGATTTAATTTTTATAGGTTTCAATTTATGTCGAGTACTTCAATAGACTAGAACAGGTGCGTTTTACGTGCAACCTATTCAAACTATTAAGTGCCTTTGTCAGGCGTGTCAAGAGGAAGTTATGATTGATCATTAAAAACTTGGAGTTGATTTGATTGCATCAAATTAATGTACCGAAGACGAAAAAGTTGATGAAGCGGATGATGAATTCTGTAGGAGCCATAATCACCACTTTATGGTAGTTAGAAAATATACAGAATAATATATACGACCAGTTGCCATAACAAGATTCATAGTCGTTTCCAATTAGAGGAGTTTTTTTCAACCGACGGCCACTTTAGATAATAATATCTCCGATAATTACATATAATGATAGACATCGCTCGTTATTTATAGTCGGCATGCCTGGGTAGGCAACGGTCGGAGGTCACGGACTTGTTATTTCGACGGGCTTCTATGAATTATTCGGGAAAAAAAGATGTCGTCACTGGTCATAGGATTCGAACGAAACATGATTCAGCGATCAGTCGGTAGCGAATGTTTAGGAGATGACAAGTGGCTTCTGGGAAGCTTTAAACAATGTTGCTTCCGAGACTACCAAGTAGCGGGAGCTTTGTTCTCACTTTTCAGGGTTGAAAAAAAAAGTTCACCAGAATCAAAATTCCTAGTAGGGTTATACGATTCAGACCTTCCAGAACAATTTTGTTTCCGTGTCTGTCATGAAATCCTTGCTACAGCCATAACTTCTACATTTCTCACACGATTTCGATGAAATTTTCAGGGATTGTGCGAGTTGGCATGTAGATGGTTCCCTATGAAAATCATTGCCCCCAAACTAATGGTAGCCACTGCGCACGCGCAATCGTGAAATCCTTGCCACAGCTATAACTTCTACATTTCCCATGTGATATGAATGACATTTTCAGAAATTATGCGAGTTGGAGTGGAATTCTCTTATGAAAATCGTGGCCCTCAAAATTTAAAGTATTTTGTGGGAATGCGCAATCGTGAAACCCTTGAAACAGCCATAACTTTTCAGTCAAAGCCAAAAATATTCAGAGATTGTGCGGGTTGACGCGTAGTGTAGATTAGGGTAGTGCAAGAAAGAGTGTACTTAGAGATTGATGATTTGAGATTAACTACTATGCATGGGATCATCTATATGATCGGGTTATGGTTACGAGGAAGCTATGTGCCACACCCACTTGGCAGATGTTTTATTTACTGTATTAGAGCAATATTGTGACAACCTTGCGATGTAAGTATTTTGTAAACTGCTACCCAAATTACACGGATGTAGTCTACTCACTAGAATGAGTACTAAATGGGGGACCAAGTTGGTGATTTTTAGGACGTCCACAGTGCGACCTGGGCGTCCTTTTGCGATTGATCTGGGGTAAAGTTGGACAACACTCAACAGAAAAAAATAACCACACACTAATCCGACGCGGAAAACTATCTAGTTGTGCACTACGTCCCCCGAATTTCGAATTTTGCTTTTTTAAGTGGTGAGAGGGGGGTTCTTAAAAAACGTGCGTTCTCGGTCATAATCTTTTGAACTCTCCCCAGGCCCAATTTCCGACCGATTTGCATGTTTCTTTTTTGTTCAACTCAGAAATCTTACAAATTTCACACTATTTCACCAGGGTATCAAAACTAGCATGGGAAGGGAGCGAGTGGTGGGATAATGTTCACAAAATATCCACATGTTGGTTGGTAGAGAGATACCGTTTCCATGGTTTTGGGTAAATATTTGGAGTCTTGTTTTTGTGGTTTCTTCAATTTTTTTTCCTGTACATACTTCGACTCTTCTCTGGAGCCTTCTTCAGCCTTTATGTCAGTAGTCCAGATACCATCCATTTTTGTAAGAACCTTTTCCTGTAGGTAGTTAACCTTTCATTTTTATTCAATTTAGTATAAATTTGGACGCGGGTGTTCATCATTTATAGAGAACAATTTGAGCAGATTATCTTTAAAATAATGCCACCCTCGCCCAAATTTATACTAAATTAAATAAGCAATGAATGATTAACTATCTACAGGAAAAGGTTCCTACAAAAATGGTTGGGATCTGGACCGTTGGCATAAAGGCTGAGAAAGACTCCAGAGAAGAGTCGAAATATGTACCGGATTAAAAATTAAAGAAGCTACAAAAACAAGACTCAAAATGTTCACAAAATATTCGAGTTTTCAATATTTCGGTCCCTTTATAGCTTACCAATTGTACCCAAGCTTTGAGATTGAGGAAAAAGTCTCATTAAATACCTTCAGATTTTCATAAATTAATCTCCGTACCACCATGGAACTAATAGTGGTGCCACCATGGTGCCAGGGCACCATAAGCCGCATATTACGTGGTTTTTTTTGTGTTTCACTCTGAATACGGATGTGAACCTAGACGGATTTCCTACCAAATCTAATAGTAAAGTTCAACGTTACGAAGTATTACCGCTTTAGCGCCAGTCTGGGTATCGTAGATCACAGATTTTAAAATGCTCCTGAAATTCGGAGCTCCCTTAACGCTAGAAATGTTATGGGTAATGAGAGAGATGGGGAGAGGGGAGAGACTACTATTTTTTGCTCAAAATACTAAATAAATTATATCGAGTGAGAAAATTTCATCGCTTAACAGCTGGTTTAAATTGACCTAATGCTTATCAAATGGGACGTCCCCTGGAGCGCATGCATTACTTAACAATTGAGGAGTTTGATTCCAAAAGGTACTACATCCATTTTGGTCAAACGAGAGAAAAACGCGGAAAACCTTAGTGACCTGAAAAACGTGCTATAAACCAATGATGTTATTTTTGATATATTTCTAAATTATGATAAATGTTTTTGGGAAAAAAGGTAAATTAGTTCGAAGTTCAGATAATTTTGAACGAGATTTGAAATATCTGATTCATGGATATAGTACTTTTTGGAATCAGACGAAGTGGATGAAGTACTTTTTATCTTTTTATTTTTGAATCGAAACGGATGAGAAACTGCCATTGTGCTGGATATAGTAGGCACCTTTTGAAATTAAACGGAATATTCACCCTCGTGTTTCAAGGGGATAGATTATCTTTTGCCTCAAAACGATCGCAGTTTTGTGGAGAACTGCCCCCCTAAAACCCGGGGAAAGTGTTTACTCAACTTCGATAAAAATGGTATTTAGTGCATTTCGGAATCAAACTCCTCAATTATGTTTTACGGCGGGACCGACGAGTTGGACCGAGTTGGAGTTGGTCCGGACCGAATCGGGCAGCGCCTCTACCTAGCATCTCTTCAGACGAAATGAGAGCGAAACATGATGGTGAGAAGTTGCAAAGGGATTGCAAACTCAATCTTACGAATCGTACAAACCACCGAGGAAACAATTAGCGAACGAAGTGTCGAGAGTGTTCAGAAACGGTGAATCACTACGTTTCCACCCGAATCCGAATAGCGGTGGAGAGAGGGGTCAAGGGGGGCAGGCAAGCTGATGGATGAGCCTCATGTCTCAACCCCAGCGCCGCCCCCGGAGCCCAGGTCAACACTCACTCTTTGCACCGACCAATAGCCCCGGCTCAGATCCCTTGAAGATTAATGGCATGTTTGAGTGTTGGCCATTATTCTGCCCTTCCGCCTAGGAGGCAAAGGCCCGAGTGATGAGGCGGGGAGGAGGAGTCATGTTAATTAATTGAGTTACTTTTGTTCCATGAAACATTGCGTCGAATCAATACCCTTGAGCCGGGCTTATACATATCCCACGGGGCCCCGACGGAAGGAAGCTATTTTCGGTGCGGAATCAATCAAAAGCCTCATCAATCACCTTCCTGAATTCCTGCTCCCTCCGCTGTTTCCGTTGCCTACATAATGTGTGTATACTTGTAATATTATATTGGTGGCTGCTCCATCGCATTGGTCACTTTCTTTTCATTCTTCATCGATTCACTCAACATCAAAATTTGATGTTAAGTATTTAATACTTAACCCATTTCAGCCAGGGGTAACATACCCATACGTCACAGCTCGGACATGTCGCGTTCTGTGTGTCTTTCTTTGACATCAGACTTATGTTCGATCATGAATTTTTAACCAATTATTAGTACCACCCACCTACTACTCATACCTACTTCACAATCAAATTCACATCAATTAGAAGAAACGAGCAGTTGGGTTCCTTCATATGAAGGTTTGATTACTGGTTGTTAAGAATGCAAAACTGAGTACAACTCGAAAAACGTCTGCCAAGTGGATTATGTAATTTGATGATTACTTAGAAAATTTCATCAAATTCAGATGAAAAATGTAAGTGGGTACTGATTGGATCACAAAATTTCTTGGCTTGGCTGGGAGTCGAACCCGGAACCACTGGGTGGGAGTCCAATACGCTACCTCTGAGCTATGGGGGCCTGGTGATGGGATGTATAGGATTTGAGACTGTCACGTCACACATGTGAAATTACGCGAGGAAAGAATTGTGAGGGGGACAAATCCACGGCTGTTACAAGCTTTTTACGTTTGCGCATGCGCAGAGGCTACTGTACCAACCTGTCTACAACCTAATCCGCGTAATTCCTGAAAATTTGGAAGTTATGGTTGTTACAAGGAATTCACGTTCGCGCATCCCCATCAGCTACTATCAGTCCGGGGGTGATGATTTTCATGAAGGACCATCTAAACACTAATCCGTAACATCCCTGGAAATTTCATTGAAATCGGATGGAAAATGTAGAAGTTATGACCGTTACAAGGAATTGACGTTTGCGCATGAGCAGTCGCTTCTATCAGTCCGGGGATGATGATTTTCATACACCAACCCGCACAATCCCTGAAAATTTCATAGAAATCGGACAATAACTTCGTATAGTTATGCTCGTTACAAGTATTTCATGACAGACACACAGACAGACAGACACGGAACCAAAATTGTGGAAAAGTGGAAAGAACTCGTATTTTCAACCTTGAAAAGTAAAAACAAAGTTTCCGCTTCTTTGGAAGACTCGGAATCGATAAATGTTTCTAGATCAGTAGAAATAGTAGATCATAGTGAATAAAGGTAAAGGATAGCTGGCTATTTAAATTTATATAACTAGTAGCTCATGTATTTCAAATTATTTCTTATTATGTATTAATTATGCTCTAATCATTTACTTATCCTTACTTTATTGATATTCTTTATTCTATGATAGAAAACCGTAGTCGATCGTGGTTCTAGTCGTAATTCGGGATGCCACCTCACAGTATCTGATAGGCGCAAGTCTCCAGCTTTCAATAATATTGTAAAATTTACAAGCATTTAATGCTCCTCCCAATTCAATTCAACTTTCCCCAAGTATCGTATTCTTATTGTACAATATGAACTGCATCTCGAAATAAAATGGAGAGCATTTTCAAGTTCCCGGCTGCTACAAATGTCACAAATCAAACTGTAAGTGCCTAAATTTATTCCGATTTTCGGATTAAGAATCTTGAAATGTAAACCCAACTAATTTTGAAGAGGGGTCAATTTTTCTTCATTGGTCGATTCCAAATATTCATTATTCAAAATAATAAACCAAAATCTGTGGACTATGACATGATTTTCTCTGTTGATATCATCCAATAAAAATGATAGTTCGGGTAACTCATATCTCTAATTCAAAATTTGAATATATTTAATATATTTAAATCATAACTCACTCTTCTTGGGTTACAATGACTTTTCATCTATTGATAGTTTTGAATTTGATGGAAAAGAAGGAACGTTTTTCGAACGGAAAAAAAACGCTGCAAATTATTACATTTCTGAGGGGTGAGAAATAAGGGTTGAAATTTTCAAGAGTGCCCTAGCTCGAAAACTCTCGAAATGAAGGTATTGTATTGTCCTCTTCCATAAAAGGATGCCGCCATGGTGCATCGTTCCCCAATCATGATTATCCCGATCGAATCGGTAAGAAGAATCATAGTACACATGTCATGTCGTTCATTGACCGACTCGAAGACGAATCACAGGTCGATTGTGTGTTTCACTGATTTACACAGCCATCGTGACAATTACTTATCGTTACAACACTATATAAATTATATCACACATTTGTAGGAGGCATTCGGATACAAGTACCTACACAGCAACAATTTCACGTCACAACCACGACTGTGTGCACGTTTATGAAATTTGTGTTCCATTAAATTGGAGGAATTATTGGGAGACGTTCAAGATGGTCGGTAGTTCCAACCTACTGACACAGTATTATTGCACCTATCGTAAATACAGGATACACCTTCGTTAAACGTTGGTGGATTTAAAAATTGGCGATAACCATAAATTGGTCCCTACTCAGGAAATTACAAGATTTTTTAATGTGCTTGGGATTTCTTGAGATAATTTCGAAAATATCTATTGAAATTGACAAGTGAAGCTGAAAATATGTTTGTTGTTCTGTAGCCTATAGGGATGATTACTGCTCTATGAATGATGAAAATTAAATTACACATCCAGTCACTAATTATTGCTGATTGCGATTTCCAAGAAGCATGGAGAATACTCAATGCATGTCAATTATAATTCTGAATGACTCAATTCATGGGATATCATCGCCATTAGAATCGTTCTGGTACTATTCACTGTGCTCGGTGCTATTAAGTGGGTGCGATGGGAGATCCAACAATACACCTCATCAATGTTGCATGATGGTCATCATCGGTTCGCGATTACCTTTCAATTAATTTGCTTCGGTCGGCCGGTCAGCCAAAACTGCTGGAAAGCGAACACCGGGAACCGCTCGAAAGGGCCTAAGTTATATTTACCGATAGGTAGGAGAGTATTACCGAGCATTACGCTACTAATGGTCGGACTATTGTATGGTAATGCGTCAATTCCGGGGTTTATTGTTCCTGTACCTTCGGGGTTCCGATGTTGTACCGCGAATTACACCCCCTTCCTCCATGGCTTCTCTCCGATTACGCTTCATGATACACCATTATTGGTCTCCTAACGGCCGTCCCACGAGGGTGTGCTCGATCCCCTCGCATTTTACTTCTCCCATAAGTCCCTCGAGTAAATGATTCATGCCTGAGTCATTGTTGAATACCACCCTGGTAATCCCCTTTACTGCTGTACGGAAACATCTTCATTGTCACCGATGAAATACGACGTTTCAGCTAATTGAATTTTACCTAATGGTCTTAATGCAATGAGATTTTCACCGGAGCATACAGTACAAGACCAGGAGATTTAGCACTACATTATGCAATGTGATTTAGTGTCACGAAGAGAGGCCTATTGCTACCACCATCCAGCTATTCATTAATCACACAATTTCTGTTCATCTCCAAAAAATTTACTTCTGCCACTCCATCTGTAGAGTAGGCTGTGATTATTCGGTGCTGAAATAAAATTAGACATGAATTTAAAAATAAAATAAAAAATTGTGAGGGTTATTTTTAGTGATGGTAAGTGAGATACCTAATGACTAGATATGCGGAAGAAACTCACGTCATTGATCAACTTTTTCCACCACCTCATCAGAAAAAAGTGACTTTTCTACGGATGCCACTTCATGTTCAATGAGGAATTTGATGAGTGCCTTCAAGGGTAAGTTGATCCTGCATCTTGAGGGAGATCCAAGACCTGAGTTATAATCTCAAAACATCAATGTCTAATTACCTTGCACTACCCCCACAACCTCTGAAAATTTCATCGAACTGGACAATAAGTACGTACCGTTTCGGCCGGTTTAAGTATTTGCAGACACTCAGACCTGTATGACGCACAGACATATAGACACGAAACCAAAATTAATGAAGGAGGTCTTGAAACTAAAACGAAACTGAAAATTCTGACTTGTAGATCTATTTTTTTCACTTTTAAGAGTGAAAACAACGGTATATCTACATTGGGAACAAAATTATTGAAGGGACAGAAGAGTGGAAGACTTAAAAAAAGGAGAGCTTTAGAAATTCAGTGATTGGTGGAGATAAGCTGCATTAGTTCTCCTCTTTATTTATCACAACCCGTCAAGTCTGAAATAAGTCTCCTGAAATAAGGCTCTCATAAAGCAGGTTCATAAATGGTCTCCCTGTGTGCTCGAACATGTTGAATTCTATCTAAACATGATCTTGAGGTTCCAAATGACCAGCCTTTGAGAGGTTTTCGTTTTCATTCTGCATCCAGCTTCTATTCAGGTACGTTGAAATGCAACAGGATTTCGACTGCGACTCCTTGCAACGTTTACTGGCCTAAGTACTATACTTTGAACTCCTTGAGGATAATTGGCCTTGGACTATTGGCCTAGCACTGATGATATACATCGGTATTAAGTATTATATATCAGTATATGAAGTATTAAGAAGATGGTATAATGAAGAATTTACTGTTTGTAATTGGCTGCATCTTTTTTCATACCAAACGGCATCGTTGGGTGCTAATGGGTACTGGGTGTTCTAAAGCCTAGAGTGCTATTCCAAGAAACGTTGAAAATTCTCAGCGATCTTTCACCGAATTCCCAGCCTGTTTCTTAAACTCTCCCTCACTCAACAGATATAGATGAAGAACCTGGTGGCTAAGATTGGCCTGGGGAAATATCACATTTTTCAGGAAATCAGCTTCTAGCTGCTGTTGAAATTGTTTTTGGGGAGTCAAAATTCAGGCGTAGATGGCGAAATTTTATCTGCAATTTTATCTCGTCTGTAAAGATCCAGGTAGCCTTCAGCCGATTTCAAAACATTCTAGAAACAATCTTTTCCAAAAAAATCTAGACTATCCGATGGGAAGCCCCCCTCCCTCCCAACGTTTCTTTGGTGACTAAGAGCCGAAAAAAATCGATCCACTTCTTCCCTGCGATTCCTGCAATGAAATCTTCAAAAAAAGTATCAGCAACCGGCCTTACTCTATTGATATGTATAATAAGGTGATACAGGAGGTACAAACCAGATGGATGCAAACATAAATTGCTACAAATCGATATGGTAAGTAAAAAATGTTGGTTGCCGATAATCACATGGCTGATTGATAGTGCTGTGAAATACTCCTGGGTCAGCTATCGAAAGCTTCAACCTATCATCCAGCTTGATTTCGTCGGCATAACGCTATCAGGTACCCGACCAAGTAGGTATTAAATTCTACGCTACTTCGAGATTTGACGCCTCAAAAACTTTCATTATAAACTCAAAGGTAACCACAGAAACCATCGGAAACGAAAACATTGGTCAATTGGTGGAAAAACGATAAAAAATTTTCCCGGGCGGGGTTAATGAGGGTGTGCGAAAGAGTCAAGTGATAGGAAGAGCCGTGGTACCTTACTTTTCCTCTCCCTTCCATCTCTCAAGAGACAGATCTCTGCTGTCAACAGTTTTTTTTTCTTATATAATTATGTGAGTGATCGAAGCAGTTACATTCCACTTCCAAGAGCTGCGGTGCCATCTTCCAACAGCCCTTCTTAGTGTCAGGTATCCTCTTAACCATATAAGCGGCTGTTGGTTGGACGAACTCGAGTTGTTGTGAAAGGAAGAGCCGTGCATTCCTAGCAACGCGAACGGGTGGAGCCGAAATTCACCCAAACCTAAGCCTCCTACAACATTTGAAAAATTCCAGAATGAATAATAAATTGTTGACCATATAGTTTATCCCGTTGCAAAACTCAAAATCATTTTTTTTTTTTTTTGGTAATTCATGTTTATAAGCTCTTTTTTGAGAAACCCTCCTTCATTTCGTAATTTACACAATGGAAAACTTTGTTTCGATAAATTTTGATTCAGTTCATTGGTTTTCTCTTCTTTGAGAGCTCACTAGGTACCTTTAGGTCTAATACTTGAATGTTGGTTTCATTCTAAAATTACATTTCTTAATCCCGATCTAAATAGCATTATCGACCGCTCTGATCATCTCCTAATAAAAGCCACACAAGCTCAACAAGCTCTCTCCATCCATCATTATGTTAGACCAGAAGAAGGTCTCAGCCACAGAACGTACGTCCACCCACGTTCGCCCTTCCTGGGAACTATCGTCGTAAATTTCCTCCCGCCGTCAACAACACGGTTTCGCCCACTATCGATTATCGCGAGCATTATCTTTTCCCTTCTCGAACGGTGGACTCGGAAAAGCATTAAAACCCCGTTTAACTGCAACTTCACGCGCCCGTGTTTTATGGTCGGATCGACGTGAAAGGTTTTACAGACCAATCAGCTGACAGCGTGTAATTAAATTTACAGCTTTCAGCTAGATGGGCTACGCCGTCCAGTTGCAGCGTTGCGGTTTATCCGCTTGTTCAACCGTAACAGAACCATTTACGGCTCTAGAAGTTATTGTACGGAGGAAAGGTAATATTGCAGTTGTTTTCCAAGTCTTCGACGGTAAAACGTGGCTGTGGTTTCATAAGACGGTATAAAGCCGTTAGCACCATGACTTGGTGATGCTGACTGAAGTAAATATCTCTATTTTAAACTACCTACTTTTTGTTCCACTCATTCACAATCTTAGTTGCATCCGTTCGAAGTAGATACTGAATGTTACTATAATGTTACTGTACTGTGTGAATATCACATACTGTGTGCAAATGATAATTTATTATTCCGCGAGTGATCTATACAGAAAAATAATAAACCTCTGTGAAATAATTTGCAGCGTTTTCATGTATTTGTATCCAATAATGATTCTGAAGAAAATATTCATCTGCCATATTGGCATGAGGTACTTGGTGAACAAAAACTTTTATAAATTGAGCAATACCTATCAATGTTAAAATTTCTCTGAAGCAAAATTTCATTCCATGTTGATTGAGGAGTCATTTTTTCAAGTACCGTGCTCCCTACTGTGGCATCATGATGATATCGAAGTGGAGTCCCATACTTCTCTCCAAATTTGAGAAGAATTTGAGATGTCGGATCATGGTAAGTTGGTCATGTAGAAACTACAGTAGGGTTGTGGCTATTTCTCGAAACGTGTGAAATGAATGACTAGGATTCGAGTGGTTGAGGACGGAGAAGATCGAGCCAGGTGTTGAGTTGACTACCCTGGAGAGGCAATATCGTTCAGTGCGCACACCTGTCGAGTCATCCCGACACCTCCGAGTATTGGGAGCTCAGGAGCTGCTAGGAGCTCGACAGGTGAGAAGACCTTCCTCCTACCGCTGTATACAGCTCCACCTCTCTTCGAAGCTTTCATGATAGTCCCTGAGTAGGAGAACTGACAGCCATTCTGTTTTCAGTACAATCAATTCTAGACCCTGTGAATCATGGTGAATAGCTATGAAATTCTATTTGTTTGGTGACATTACGTACTGTTCAAATACTGTTGTGCTTCGCATCAAAAACTTCTTATCGAAATTAATGGTTTTAATTTGATGCACGCTGGAATTATATTTGATCATTCGATCTTGGTGTTTAGCGAGGGGAAAGACAGGGGAACAACTCTTCCACCATAAGGAACATGTTACTCCAATGACGTTGGAGGATTAGGGGACGTGCTTTATCTTCTTCGAGCAGATTTGCAGCTCATGAGAAACGCTAGGATTAGATCTTTGTTGGTCGTCAATAAACGGTTTAGTTTCCTTACATTCAGCAGGAGGGAGGGTTTCACAGGAAGGGGACCCCTTCTTATGGCAACAGTTGTGCTGAGAGATACCGTCAGCAAGATTTTCGAATCACCCTCAAGTGAACTCTGGATGACTGCGTTGTTCCTTACTTAAGAGTTGAGCTCGTTGAGTCATGGAAGCTTGAATCAAAATAGTACTTTGTGAATAATATCAGAACAGATAACATTTGATGTAGTAGTATCTACAATAGTATCTGTGTAATAATTTTCATCGTTTTTATATTATAAAAACGCTGCAAATTGTTACACTAAGGTTTATTTTTTTCCTGTATAGATCTCTTGCCAGCTAAAAACACAGTTATGACATTGTCACTACCTACCTACCATATTTTAGCTTCACAATCAAATTTTTGAAGAAATCAACGCTTTGCACTCAATTGTACGTGCCTTGAAACTAAATTCTAAAGGTCTGTGAATTGAAAATTGAACCAAAATGAAGAGTTGTCGGTGATTGGGAAATGTGATTACTCGTTGCTAAGGACGCAAAACTGAGTACAACTAAAATCAACGAGCAACAATCGGATTTTTGTCAACTAAAATTTGAACTGAGATTTGGCCTCTGTCGCGATTCACACTTGTGTTTCTAATTTATTCTAAGTCGAACCTTCCATTTTTCCTATAAAGATGAACGATTTGTCCTATAGAGCTCTGGGTGGTTCCATTCCATTCAAAAAATTCAATTTTATTCGTATGTGCAAGTAGGTACCAGCTGTACGGGGTCCCTAAGCCTGGGAGGTCTTAGGTGCTAAAATCTTATTATATGGTGAAAAGTACAAGGGTATAATGAAATACTCTTCTTCTTCTGTTGTACAGCCTTCGCCATTTTCTTTCAAGTTATCTTTTCCCGTCTTCGCATTTTGTTTAAAAAAATCTTTTTCTTCCAAACAAACACGATTCATATTGTGCATTTCCACATTAGTTTTTCAACATTTAACGCATAATTCGTCGAATCCAGTGGAGATCGAAGTTTTACGTCTCGCAAATAGGTGTGGTCGCTGGCTCCCACGGGATGACCAGCCACTGTAACCTTTATTGGATTCCGGGTTTTCGCATGATAATTTCATTTCAATCAAAGTTATTAAGAACAATAATAGGTAGTGAGGATACTCCAGAAACCTCTGTTCGTTTTGGGAGAAGCCTTTTGAAATCCACAAAATACCACCCCATGCCCTGGAAATGGATGCCAACTGAAGATACCTACGTCTATCCTTGAAATGAGAGCCTGTCAATACCATATCGCTTGTGTGATTGTATTGATAACGTCAGTCAAATTTTGCAGCGGCATATTAACCAGAAGTTTCTCCAAGGGTAATCCCTTCTGACCGAATTTTTTGGTATGCTGCCTGCACTTACCCACCATTGTACCTGCAATTTGTTGCCCTGCCTACGACCAGCACCTACGATGCAAATCGTATGTATGCAACATTGATTTGCAATTCGAAGTACCCACTATATCTTAAAAAACGAACCACCCCGCCTTGTATCTCTTTCTAATACACATCCTGATGAAGAGTGGAGACCTCCGCTCGAAATGCATCGACTTGGAAAGAAGAAGAGTATTTCATTATACTCTTGTACTTTTCACCATATAATAAGATTTTAGCACCTAAGACCTCCCAGGCTTAGGGACCCCGTACAGCTGGTACCTACTTGCACATACGAATATTGAACTTACCCAGCTTTTAGAAATATCATTTTGAATTCAATTTTACTTCAAATTGGTGAAAAAACAATACTTTTAAACCGAAAGTTTTTGAGCTAGGGCATTTGAAACATTTCAGCCATTATGTTTCACCACTTGGAAGTGTCTGACATTAACCAATTACTTCGGGGCACAACTAGACCCCAAAAGGGGGTCATATACCAAATTTCATCAAAAACGGCTGGTAGTAACTAAGGAAAGTGCCGCTTACGGAGACGGACGGAAACATTTTTATCCGATTTTCGGATTCTGCGAACCTTGAAACGTAAATCAAATAATTTCGAGGGGGGTTAATTTTTTTTCTTGGCCGACCACAAAGGTTCATTATTTAAAATATTAAGAAAAAATGTAAATACCTAATAATTGTTAATACCAAGAAAAAAATTGAAAAAATAATTATTATTGAGAATAATAAACCAAAACAAGTGGGTGTGGCACATAGCTTCCTCGTATCCATAACCCGATTATATAGATGATCCGATGCATAGTAGGTAGTTAATTTCAAAACACCAATCTCTAAGCACCTTTCACTACCCTCATAGGGGACGCTAATCTGGACAATCCTAGAAAATTTCATCAAGTTCGGATGAAAAATGTAAATGTAATGGCGGTTACAAGGATTTTACGTATGCGGATGCTCAGCGGCTACTATCAGTCCGGGGGTGATGATCTTCATTGGAGACCATCTACAACCTAATCCGCATAATCCCTGAAAATTTCATCGAAATCGGGTAGAAAATGTGGAAGTTATGGCTGTTACAAGGAAATTAACGTTTGCGCATGCGCAGTGGCTACTATCAGTCTAATGGTAATGATTTTCATAGAGGACTATCTAAATACTAATCTGTAACATCACTGAAAATTTCATTGAAATCGGATGGAAAATGTAGAAGTTATGGCCGTTACAAGGAATTCACGTTTGCGCATGCGCAGTCGCTTCTATCAGTCCAAAGATGATGATTTTCATAGGGGACCGTCTACAAACCAACCCGCACAATCCCTGAAAATTTCATGGCAATCGGACAGTAACTTCATATAGTTATGCGCGTTACAAGGAATTCATGACAGACACACAGACAGACAGACAGACACACAGACACGGAACCAAAATTGTTCAGAAAGGTCTAAAACGCAAAACGCGAGTGAAAGTTTTGATTTTGGAGAATTTTTTTCTTCGTCCTTGAAAAGTGAAAACAAAGTTTCCGCTACCTTGGTAGACTCGGAAGCAAAATACTGGATTCAACACACCTTACTCCCTACGAATTAAGTAAAATTGTTTCGATTATTTCCTATAAATATTATTATTTTATTATTTTCACAAATGAACTAAGAGATCAAAAATCTTGATTCATATCTCTATCTCGTTTCTTTAAAATGCTTTGTGGTTAAGTGCTTTGCTGTTCTATGAATTGAATACGATCAATTCATTTTGAAAGATCAAGAGGTTGTTGGTTGTGAGTGACTCCGTTAGTTCCTGTACCAATAAAATATTAAATGAATCTACTCCGAAAAGTTCTGAATTTTACTCAACAGTTGCTGCCTGACGTTCACCAGAACCAAACCCACGCAGATGTGATAACTGAAGGCTTTCAAACAAGTGGTAACTTGCTCGAAGGGAACTTGAAAAAGTTTTGAGGTTTGTTCCTTTGACGAACTGATCCAGGTGAATCGTGCAGAAGTGTATTCCATGATTTCGATGGTTTTTCTTCAAATTGAATTGTTTGGCCATGTTATGTTTTTCCTCCCCCACTATATTTTTCCTTTCTTGAATCAACCACACTGTTAATAACGTTCCACAGTGGGTTTGGTGTTTCATTACTATGTCAACGCAAAAAGGAGCTTCAAAACACGGATAACCACTTTCTACTAGCACATATCGAAATCATCATTTTGAAAAATCATAAGTCAGGTTTATTACATGAATGTTGTACTCATTCGGGCTTCTGCTATCGTGCATAATCACCACTCCTACTTGTATATCTATGTTAAAGCGTTGCTTATTATGGTTGGATTATTATATGGTAGATTACCTTATTCTGGCTCGACTCGAACACCTGTAACACAATTATTCCGATGTAATGGAAGTTAATCAGCTTGAGATGGGATTACATTCACGCCTTATTGAGTAGACCCCAATTTTCAAAATTATACGCTTCATCCGAAGGTCTTAAAACCATCGGCAGAACGCGTTCGTTATATCGCTCGGTTAATTTTCAAAGAAATTAACGTCAAGATAGGATATTTCAGGAGAGGCCTGAAAGCTTTAAAAATTTGTTCAGCCTGACATTCTAATTACACGCGTCGGGAACCATGATAATTTGAAATCCCTAAATGAAAACAGTGCCGATTGCAACACGGAAGGTTCTCCCAATGCGATAACATCTGAGGCCTAGAACATTAGCGTGGCGGTAAATATAAAATACGGGCTTGGGGTCCGGAGATAATGATATTGTGGATGGACAATAGAACCTAATCAATGGGCTCGGAGATGCTATCCTGGAAAGCACCTCGCATTAATCATTGTGAACAAATGAAAAACGACTTCTCTTTGTAGATTATCTCTATAACAGCACAGCTATTCATTTTGAAGAGGCTTGGGGAGGGGTGCGTCCGAAGGAACATCCGGGGAAAATATAAATTATCAGCCTGTAATACGGCTATGTGATTTTAATTATTTGTTTTGTGAAAGCGAGATGGCTGACCTGAGATAAGTCCGCAATGAAGTATGGAGTTGGGAGTGAAAACTATACTTGATAAAGGTTCATTAGCCGGCTGTAGCGTGGAAGGGGTATTAGTGGAGGGCTGTAATGGACGGGCCAATCTGTTGTGATAAATCAGGGGAGCGTATCTTCCTCAAGCGGGTTTTCAGAGTGTTGGAGAGGATTTATGCCTCTGGGTTGGGAGGGCCTCTTTCCTGTTCCTGCAAGGCTTATCCTCCACCTCGTAGCTTATCCTTCTCCAAGGTAGAAACGTCGAACATGATGACGGGCATTAGTGCCTAAGGGGGTGTGATTGATTCGGTCGAAAACCCTCCCTTTTGGCCTGTTCGCTCCGCAAGGCACGCAGATTAGATCTGGAGCGCTTTGGATGTGTCAATAACGCCCTTCCTCGTCATTCCCTTCTGGTAGTGAACACGTATTCCCGCAGTCGATATTGCCAGGAGCACTGCTTCACTGGTCCAATGGAGCTTCTCCCCTTCCCCTCTTATCGTCTGTTAGGCTCACTAATATCGTAGTGGTTCCTGTCTCCGCTCCTGTCATCAAAGTCAATGCCCTATCGTCACAGCCTAATGAATACCCTTCGTTCATTTGCATTGATCAGTTTCCACCGTCTCCCCCTCTAGTAGACTTCGTTACAGACTGCATCTCCAACTCCCATTACAAGCAGGTGAAATTGGTACCAATCTTGGTGGAAAATTTCCGTTTTTGGATTATTATTTTCAATAATGAACCTTTGGAGTCGACAGAGAAAAAAAAATTAATCCAAATGGTCCAGACTACCAGAATTATTGGATTTGGAAGTGGTATGAACCACTCCATATCCACCTAGTACTGTTCTTTGGAGGTAATATTGTACCTGATCAGTATACTTGCCAGCCTCCAATATTGTCGTCGATCGTTTCCATGCCAGAGTGGTATCCTATATCAGGTTCGATGTTTCTAGACTTCGAATCGGCTATTCTAGTTCCATAAACGATATCCCCGTCCGAAGGTTTGCCAGGTTCGACGCTTTTGAACATCTCAACAGTGTACTGCTGTTGAGGTGATCTCCTAGGGTTCTTCGAAGCTGAAAGAAATGCAGGATTGGTCCATTCGTCTTTGGGAGTTTCTTGTCTGAACCCTCCGTTCAACTGCAAAGTACCACCAACTATTCTCTGTGCGACCACTTCAGTGCCATCTCGTGGTCTGTCTTGGACCTTTTGGAACTCTTTTTTCTCTTGGGTTGCTCTGAGAGCCGATCCCTCTGGAAGCATAATCTACAAGAAGAATCGCTATAGCGGGAGGCGTTGTGGTTCTATGATTAGGAGGCGTGGGCGTCGGATGTAAAGGCGTCTGATTCGTAGGCTCTACCCATTTGAAAGTAGACCGTAGTGACTCTGGAAATTCACCCAACTGTTCATCCAAATTTGACCACTGAGGGATTTGGATGCTATTCTGCTTTCAATTTAGAAAGGTAGGCACTCGTCCAAAAAAAATGAATGCGAAAAAATATGCACCCCACCAAAATACTATAATTTAACGATGATGTATCTCAATGATGACCTTGATTCGTCTAATGTAGGTTCAATTATGATACAAAAGCAATAAAAACGAACATTTTCACTTTTTCATAATTAATTACTTTATTTGATAAAATCTAAATCATCAGCAAGATTATTGTACTGAATTACCAACACTGTTTCCATGTTTTCCACAAAAACTCTGTTTCTTTTATCGCTTAAGACAAATTTTAATTGTTCTCAAAATGAACAATGTTCTGTAGGTGTATAACTTGTCAATAATTCACCACCAGTAGGCTCTCCACGTGTATATTTTCTACTATTTATACGCACGTGTAGATTTTCCTACTACTTGCCACCCTGGATTTGTCTTGAGGACTAAAAATAACCCAGAGCTCGGTAGAACCAACCGATCGGTCCCTATGAGAACTTATCTGAAACACGAGTGTGAATCCCAAAAGAAAGTTCGTTTCTTCGAGTGTTGTTCTCAGTTTTGCGTCCTTAGCTACCAGTAATCAATCATACTCAGGAAGGCAACCACAACTCTCCGTTTCTTCAAACTGAGTGTGAAGTAGATAATACCTAGTTGGTAGGTGGTGACAATGGCCTCAGGCCCAGAGTAGCAACCCTGGGAGTTTTTTCTAAACTCATTCCTTGAAAACAAGAAAAAAATATAAAATATGCAACAACTTGCCAAATATGAGAAAATATGCACCAGCAACCAAAATATGCAAAAAAATGGCATTTAAATCTCAATATAAAAGGCAATAATGCATTCAAAGACCTTCAAAACGTCTAAACACGTCTAAATCTAAACGTCTAAATAAACATCTAAAACTCTATTTTCGAAAACCGAAATAGACAAGATATGATAATTCCAGGCCCTACAACTAATATGGATTACTATGGATTACAATTTAGTATGCTCTACTTAGTCGAGAGTCGTTCTTTGTCGTAACCGATCTTTCTGCGTGCCTGACAATAGAAGCGTGCAGTGTACAACCGAGTTTTCAAACAGACGTTCTAATGACGTTATGTTCGGGCACTTCATTGGCTGTAAAGGGTTGAGAAAGGCTGTCAAGGAAGAACACGGAGGACCGTATACGGACTACGTCGTGACATGTCGAGACCGAGACGGTAGCGCCCGCAAAGACGCTAATCCTTGTTTGGCGCGTTCAATTACCCATCAGAAGGTTGGTCGTCGTTGCATCATACTTACTTAATTAGAAACCATAAACCGACAAAGAGGATAACTGCTGCTGTAAGATAACCCATCGATAATATTTTTCTTTTTTTTCACGATCACATTTAATAAGAGCCTCCTTTTGTGCGAACTTTTACATAATTTTGCTCCGTACATATTTTGGTCAGAGTATTACAAGACAAAGGTACTTACTGATCTCAAATCGATGAGCCTTTTGGACATTTCAACTTTTGATTTGATGGATGTACCATCATAATATGATGTGTATATTATACAGTGGATGTTCCACATAAGTAAGAAAATGTTTACCAATTTTGTTATAACAACTTGTTTTTGCAAGTTCTTCCCGTTTTAAGATTTTTTCCGTGTGATCCACTTATACCTACTAAAATTACCATACTACCTTAATTTACCGTAAAGATGCCTACGGCTGGATATCGTACCCGCGACCTCTTGACTAATAGTTTGATCCGCTACGAATGTGCTACGGGCGCCAGACAGTGGACGGTGTAGAATTTGAGATTCTGACGTACGCACGGCTGTTACACGGATTTTACGTTCGCGCATGCGCATCGGCTACTATCAGTCCGGGGGTGATGATTTTCATAGGGGACCATTCACAATCTAATCCGCATAATCCCTGAAAATTTCATTGAAATCGGATAGAAAATATAGAAGTTATGGACGTTACAAGGAAATTCACGTTTGCGCATGCGCAGTCGCTTCTATCAGTCCGGGGATGATGATTTTCATAGGGGATCATCTAAATACTAATCTGTAACATCTCTGAAATTTTCATTGAAATCGGATGGAAAATGTAGAAGTTATGGCCGTTACAAGGAATTCACGTTTGCGCATGCGCAGTCGCTTCTATCAGTCCGGGGATGATGATTTTCATAGGGGACCGTCTACACACCAACCCGCACAATCCCTGAAAATTTCATCGAAATCGGACAATAACTTCGTATAGTTATGCGCGTTACAAGGAATTCATGACAGACACACAGACACACAGACACGGAACCAAAATTGTTCAGAAAGGTCTAAAACGCAAAACGCGAGTGAAAATTTTGATTTTGGAGAACTTTTTTTTTTCATCCTTGAAAAGTGAAAACAAAGCTTCCGCTACCTTGGTAGACTCGGAAGCAATATGGGCACCACCTTTTTAGTACCTACTAAAAACAATTTTCGGGATCCTGATGGGAGAAACATCAATTAGTAAAGTTATTTTTGTCAAATTGGCTGAATTTCCGATTTTTTCTTTTGGATGTTGAGGTTTTTTCCCCATGTTTTTTCACGTACGTCATAACCAAAAACTGCGTATAGGTCTCAGTTTCTCAACGGTATATTAAAACAATATTCCACAATCGAATTTACGAGATAAATTTGTGTTTGAACGCGAAAAAACGTGGATTTTTTTTTCAACGAAATCGACTTTTTGACGGGAGGACTTCGGAGTCTTCACTGCTAATCAATGCTTCTCCCAAGCACCGAGTCCCCTCATCAAAACGTCGATTTTGGTGGATAAGGATCCTCGTTTTTCAAACACAAGTTTCTCTCCTAAATTCGATTGTAATATATACTTTAATCATACCAAAAGTTGACATCTTTGTGCAGTTTTCGGAGTTGAGGTATGTGAAAACCCATGAGGTAAGAAAACCCAAACAACCAAAAGAGAAAATAGGAAATTTTGCCAATTCGACAAACGATTTTATGACTTGATTTTTTTCTTTTTTGATTACGACGCCTAGAATTTGACGCCCTTTCCAACGGTGCCCTTATTTATACATGTTTATGGTAAATTATGGCAGTAATGGTAGTTTAAGATGGTGTAAGTGGAAAAAATCTTGAAATGGGAAAAACTTGGAAAAACAAGTTGTTGAAACAAAATAGCTATGAGGCATTTTCTTACTTAAAATTAGTTGTAAAATCGACTCCCAAAGTTTTCCACTCCTTATCATGGGACACCCTAGATTCTTACTCGCAATCTGTTCTCATATAATGTCTTTGCGTCAATAAATTAATCATAATTGTGAAGAAGAAAAATCATGTTTGTTGATAATTATTGTCTCTTTTGATATTATTATCTTTGGGAATGAATCACAATGATATTTTTCCAAAAGTGAGTTGGTTCAGAAGGAATGATTCAGAATATAAACTGCCCTCGACTACTCCGCTCCTTTCCTAATCTCTTCAGAATCTGGATATTCTTGGACCAGTGTGGTGCTATTGCTGGAGCAAAATAACAATCTATAGAGAGTTTGCCGTATGATTGTGTAACTTGGTGAATGGTTGCGATGAAAAAGAAAAGGTTAATGATATAGAGCGGTAAGGGTCTGAAACAAGAGTCCAGTCCACACCTCGGGCACCGGACCAAGGGTTTTGAGTTAGTGTCTCCCCATAGGCCGGCCCAGGGAAGGTTTTCAGTGGAGAGTGGAGGGCTCTCTATTTATGTCGCCATTGATCACCAGTCGTGAACCAGGCGGTAGAAGGTAGATAAAGAATCAGTAGAACCATTAGCGGTGGAGTTGGCGATAACAGGGCACCAAGGCTCGGAGGTGCTGATATATGATTCCCCCGTCCCGTTTCATCGTCACCCCTTTAGTGAGTATACTGGAGATTTACTCGAGGGCGTTGTTGGCAGTGGAGATACTTCACACCTATCTAGCCTCTGAAATCACACCATCGATTTACCAAACAAAAATATCACTTCTCCAGGAAGGAGAAAAGTGTCTGTTGATGACTGAGGCTAAATCGAAACGTGAAAATCCCATGATGTCAAAGGTGATAATAAGAACAGTCTACTCTCGATAATTTGTACGTCCATAGCCATTCCAATCCTCGGTCTCTTGGGAAATCTTCTGTCAACATTTTCTGCGAAACCATTGGATTTTGGCCACTTTCACAGTTCGTATTTCTGGCACTGCTAGTGACATCAGTCATCACTCATAACTCACACATTAAACCCCTCTATGATACGAACCGAAACTGGATTTTCACCTTAATTATCTTGTTCTCTGAGTAGATAAAAACGAAAGGTTCAACCGATCGTTGTTCGGAATGGGATGGAATCATTGTATGTTCTTCTTGTCCTTCGGTAATAAAGTACCCACCAAAACTGAAACAATGCTTCATTAGATCGTAATAAAATTATGTAAACTTGAAATGGCTGAAAATTACGTACGGCAGTTAGTCGCTAAACTTGTCAACAAAAGTAATACAGAACAACGCGATGAATCTGCCCCATTCAAATTTAAATTCAATCATTATTTTTTCCATCTTAGAGAACTTTATTGGTGGAACTATCCATAATTACAGTAATCTGATATTATAAATCAATAGGTTGAGTTCTTCATATACCATGACATATATTCATTACTCCTCATTATAATTACAACCCCTCAATATACAAAACACTGTGTTTATTTAATGTGGTAAATTTGTATTGTACCCACAAATGTAATGGTTGAAGCTTTTAAAAAGAAAGAAGAGATTCCAGAGTCGTAACTCTTCTGGATGAATATAAACCGGCCGATCCAGCCTTTTCTGAGCTTATCACGCCAAAAAGCGAGCGAGGGTGGCACATTTTTCATTCATGTGCCACCGTGTTTATATTTTCAACCCCTTTCCATCTCTGTGTAACATTACCCCATCGAAAACGCCTCAATTTCCTGTCCACCGGGCCACTTCAGCTTTTGTGAATCATGGAGTTTCCTCTTTCCCATTGGTTGAAAACGTTATGATGAATTAATGTATCGAGTTTCCACGAGATTTATCGCCATTTTGACATGCAGGTCTTTCCGCTGGGGTCAAACCAAATTTCCGCATTATTACACGTTTTTAGGACGTTCCACTGTATGACTTGGGCGTCCTTATGTGATTATTCTGGGGTGAAGGAGCACAAAAGTCAACAAATGAAAAACACGTCCCCACTAATACGTTTTAGACCATTTTGAAACCTAATTGGCGAAAAAAAACATAGGTGCATGTCTATTTCAGAGTTTGGTTACACAATGCTGCATTTTGAATTTTTTTGAACGATGACTGAAATCTAAGTGGTGTTTCTTATATATTTTCTCGCGCTGAATCCAAATCTTCAATCAGATTTTCTCCATCACGTATAGATTTTTCACAAATCCCTCCCAAAAAATTGAGTCTAAGTTCAAGTGGACGTAGGTGGATTGGAAGAAAGTGAGTCAGTGACAACCTAGATTTGAATGTTTATTGATTGGATGTTTTTTTTTGACCACTGTATGATTTTTCAAGTACCAGGTTTACACATGAATAGCAATTATACTAGTTAATCTGGAATTTCCTCTTCCTTGATCGTCTAGATGTCGAGTTTCCTCCAAGACAGTCCCTCTTCAGATTCCAGCAGTAGTCTGCCATCATAGATGCATTCCATCTTCCTTGATACCGTTGTTCCATCAATTTAATATCTTGGTGAAAAAGCTCACCCATTTCTTCGCTGAAATCCCCCAAGTTTTCAGGAAAATATCCTAAATGTGACCGAAGGAAGTGAAGTTTCACGCTCATGAGACACCCTAGCTCCTGAAAGTGTTTCAGCAAGTCTTCCTCTAATGCTTCATAATTTGCAGCCTTATTATTTCCGAGAAACCCGGTCACAACTGATTTGAAACTCATCCAAGTGTTCTTTTCAGTGGTACTCATGATGTTTTCAAACTCTTGGTCCTTCATTAGCATGCGGATTTGAGGTCCAACAAAAATTCCCGCCTTAATTTATTCAGAAGTTATTTTAGGGAATTTCCTTCCGAGATACTGAAAACAAGGGTTTTCTTTATTCAGCGCCTTAACAAATTGTTTCATAAGGCCCAGTTTTATGTGTAATGGTGGAAGTAACACGTTCCTGGGGTTTATCAACGGAGGGCTTATAACGTTCTTGGAGCCTGGTGTTAATTGGGTCCTTTCTGGCCAATCCTTGACCGTTCAGTGCTTATCACGAGCTCGACTGTCCCATTCGCACAAAAAACATGGGAATTTGGTAAATCCACCCTGGAGCCCTAGAAGTAAGCCGATGATCTTGAAATCGCCACAGACCAGCCACTTGTGAATGCTGTACCCTATGTTTTCCAAGAGGGTTTTCACATTTCCATAGGTCTCTTTCAAGTGGACAGAATGAGCAATGGGAATTGATGAGAATCTATTCCCATTATGGAGAAGGACTGCCTTCAAACTTGCTTTGGATGAGTCGATGAAGAGCCTCGAATCAGATGGCAAGTATTTGATTCTATAAAACCCCATCACAGACTCAATGTTGCAGCAGAACACCATGGAATCTTTCTCTCTGAAAAATGGGACCAGTTCTTGTTCACGGTGGCGATACCAAGCAAACCTAACACCTGGAGCTAATACATTTTTAGACTTCAGTTTTGATCCAAGAACTTCGGAGGCATCTTTTGGGAGATCCAGACCTCTCACCAGGTCGTTAAGTTCACCTTGCGTGAAAAGTTTTGGAGATTGGTCCTCTTCAGGATCAAAGGGTTCATCTCCTTCAGTGTAACTACTTTGAGAACCGCTTTCTGATCTGACATCAGCTAAGACAGCAGGAGGAGGAGTAGGAATTGGTATGGTGTCACAATGGGGGACAGGCCTAAGCGCGGAAGGTAAGTTAGGGTACTCGATGGATTTCTTGTTCTTTGTTGAAAACCCAAAAACATTTGTCATGCAAAAATAGCAATTATTAACATGATTAATAGGCTCTCTCCATACCATTGGAATACCAAAAGGCATGGATTTTTTCTTACCTGACTTCCACAGTCGCAACCCCTCAACACAGGTGCGGCACACTTTATGGGGAGCCCAAGGTTTGTCCTGGTCTCCAAGTTTTACACCAAAATAAGCGAGGTATACATTCTCCACGAATTTTGTGATGTCCTGTCGCTGTATTGCTGCGAAAAAACACCCACAAACGTAGCAGAACACATTCGGACTGTTCACGCACGATCTACGCAAGGAATTCATTATAATGTGTAGACTGCACATCCAGAAACAAACAGAGCAATGTTTTGAAAATGAGAGCTTTTGTTTACATTAATGTGACCTCTGACCTCTACTGACTAGGTCAATCCTTCCCACTTGACAGGGCAGCCAACATAACATGAGCTTTCTCCTAATTTCAGCTTTCGGCAGGTCATATTAACAATATGAGTGTAGCTTCAAAACTGTGCGTGATATAGAAAAAATTCTAGCAGTTTTGAATTCAGCACGAAAAATAGTTTCAGAAACGCATGTTAAAAACGAAACATAGAAATTCATGCAGCATTGTGTTATGTGACAAAATCTTTTGAACTTTACCTAGGCCTTATTTTTTAACCGATTTGGGTGTTTTTTTTTTGCACGACGTAGAAATGTATCTAGTTGTGCAATATGTTGCCGGAATTTTCCAATTTTCCCTTTTGAGTGTATTTTTCTCAGGCCTCAATAAATTTTCTACCAATTTGGGTGTACATAATATATTTGGGAGGATATCTTAATATCTAATATTTGTGAAAATATTCAACGTTGGATCTGTTACAGAGGTAAGCTCCTGTGGATACGTTACAAGGGAACGAAGACATCAAGGCTTGCGCATTCGTACGCCCTTCCAACCATAAACCCCTTTGCAGCATTCGAGTTTCAAGTCGTATTTCGTTTCTCGAATGCGTACGATTTCATTATTGTGTGTTTCCTGGGTATTATAAACATGTTAAACCGAAGAATAGAGTCGTAGCTCTGTTCTGTACAACACCCACTCCCCACTTCGTAATAGCTCCTTTGTGGAGTGTTGACTCCGGAGACTAGAGAGAAATGTTATCATTTCCTTCTGATTTAAATAACGACCCTTTTCTTCGCCCACAAGAACAATGTCCGTGTTCACCTCATCAAGTAGACAAACCGTCCATCAAGAGGCCTCCAGGCTCGGGGAGTCGGCGGAGCCTTAAATTGTCCCAGTATCAACACTCCCGCTTCATTAACATACGGCAACAAGGGACTATAAGGATTTATATCGACACTAATGGGAGACCCGTACCTACCTCCACTGAACTTGTCACCGTTCGCGGTGCATTATGGGACCTCATTTGAATAAACATATTGCACCGGTTCTTACGTCGACATAAATCCAAACGAAGCCTTCCAAGCATGGGCATCGAGAGCCCTATCAAACTCCAAGAAAAAGTGGTGGGAGGTCCACCTTCTGCCAGGGGATTTTCTACCGATCCCCGCCGCAAGCTCAAACAATTAAGACTGCTTCTCATCTTGTTTTTCAATCCAGCCGTTCGCCACCTCCGAATGTAAATTAGTTTGAAAGTCCCGAGACTCACAAAGCCATTAGGTTTTCTCGCCCGCCTCTTTTACCTTCCAGACACCTTGTAACTTTATTCAAATGGTCTCGGCCCTGTAGGAGGCATGTCAACATGAGATTATGTTCTCCGATAGGATCGCTCTATCTAAATTAGTCATCGAGATCAGTCCGTCAAAATATTGTCTCCACGAGTCCGTTGCTGATTTTTATCGGCAGTAAGTAAGTTGATTTTATGTTCTCGGATGCCGACCACGCGAATCATTTTAGCCCATTTGAGAAGGAGTAAAATGAGGGTTCTTCGTGAATAAGGAGAATGGTGTTCTTCTTCTTTTTTTTTACTATTATGATATCAGTCATGCTGGACATGAGTAATCGTAATTAGATAATATTGAATATTCTCTAATTACCATAATATATGATAAATTTTATCATAAGCATCAATATAAGGAAAAGTAGATTGAATAATAATAAGTGAGAATGTCTTAGAAATCTGTCTAATAATTTTGCAAGAAATAGGTTTAGCTAAGTCCGGCGGTAGTTTATTTTGTAAAACCCAACACAACGGTCAAAGTCATCACATGAAGGAAGTTCCTCGTTTCGACCATCATTTTTCTAATATTATAGTTCAACCTTTGGATTGAGAATTTGTGACTCTTCTGCAGGTTGCTAGTTACAAAGGAATCAATTCATTTGAAAGGTACCGTTGTCTTATTTCAAGACACTCGTAAAAAAAAATCTAATGAAAACAATCTGGAATCGAATTTAAGAAATTCCTAGTCTCGTATATTATTATCACGCTGGTATCACAATAGTAAAATCATTCGATTTAAAAATTGTTTGAAATGTCCAATCTTATAACATCAACTTGAATTTTGCACGCTCAAAACCTTTCATGTGCCAACTAATGTTGGGTGAACTGAGGACATTCTAAGCGTAGAGGGTTATTCCTTGGTGGGTGACGCAGAAATCTGAAAATTCAAGTCCCTCTCTCATTTTAAAGACATCGATCATACCGCAGGATTCTGGAAACGTCTGTAATACCTTTCAATCAGGGTAAAGTGGGCGATTAAAGAGTTCAATGGTTTGGAAATGATTGATTTGATTTATTTAAAGAAAAAATACACCAGGGTTCCGTCAGTAGGTTCCCTCTTCTATCAACAAGACTCGTTATTACAATATTCAAGAACTATACAACTTTAACTTATTATCTAGTTATATCAACACATATATAAATTCTAACTTGAAGGTAGTTAACAAGGAACAAAACAATGTGATGGGTTTATTTGATTAATAACTTTTTATTGATTAAGGTTACGATTCGACCATGTTGAGAATCTTCAAGATTATTAAACAACAACAAGAGTAGATAGTACCTAGTTCGTAGTTTTTGTCATAGTCTTAAAATGAGGTAACTAATCAAGACACGGCACTTACTAAAAATTATTCCAATTATATCATAAGAATTCCTTGCCTTTCCATTCGGAAGAAGATATATGTTGATATCTCAGCTGTAAATTGTTTCAACCATCATTTATCCAAATATCGTTGTAGATGTTACAGTAGGAGAGAACACGATATATTCTCTCCTCGAGTCACTTGGAGAGAAACAGTAAATTTTTCCATCCAAGCCATTTATTCTGCCGAGGATAATCGGCGCAGACGTGAAATTCCCTCGACTGTTAGAGGCTGAAAGTGGAGGTTCTCCGGCAGGCCTGTGGTGTGACAGGAGTGATATAGTGAGACGACGGGGGTGGAGGGGTATCAGAGTGATATTCGTTGCCATAACTGCCCCCTTGAAAGAGAGGAAAACGGGGTTGGTTCGACCCTCTGGCTGAATACACCCAGAACTCTCCCTTCCCCGATCTTCTACCCTGGAGTCATAAAAAAAGAAATATCGGAGCACGGGGCGCTTGTAGCACTGTGGGTAATGGTCGTCCCTCTATATCACAAGTAATGAAAACCGTGCGTCAACCCACCAACCTTTTCCACAGCTCTTTCTGGCACTTGTTACCCGACTTCTAACTCCACTCCATCTCTTCGAGTCAATTAAATGACAACAAGTAGGTTTTGTATTCATTACGGAAACATGGTGGAGGAATTATTCATGGCTCTTATCTCTTCTCCATGCCCACTTAATCTCTTTGTTCGATGGCTTGTTTATCAATAGTAACGCTGTCAACCCTTCCTTGTTACCACTCTTCACTAAGCTTTGATCTCCGTCTTGAATCAGGAATTGGTCAGCTCCGTTTTGGAATTTAAGATGCCTCCCTATTTAGAATCTCTAATATGTTGAACTATATTTATTAGGTATCAGTAAATAAATTTCACTTTTGGTTGAACAGTAATAAAACAGTAGATTAATATTCAAACAGTCATAATATATATTCAATTCCAGGAACATACAAAATTCGAACACCAGAGTAAAATAATTAAAGAAACATTCTTGTTTGATTTCATTATTAATCCAACAAACCACGTGTCTTCCACCTTTCTGTTGATGGTTGTATTGTTTGCTGAACAATAAGTGCCAAGTGACACATATCTTCCTCGTATCGATAGACCGGTTGTATAGATGATCCGATGCATAGTAATTAATCTCTAAACATCAATCTCTGAGTACATTTCTTAGGGGACCCTGCGCGTCAACCCGCACAATCTCTGGATATTGATGGAATATTTAGAAGTTATAGCTGTGACAAGGATTTCATACACAGACAGTCAGACACTGAACTAAATATGTTCAGAAAGGTATGAAACATAAAACGCGAGTGGAAATTTGGATTTTGGAGAACATTTTTTTTTCAACCTTGAAAAGTGAAAACAAAGCTTCCACTACCTTGGTAGACTCCGAAGCAAAAATTAAATTAAATTATAACCCATGAATGAATATTTAATAATTAGGTATGTTTGTAGTACACTTTAGTTTTCTTCCCCAAAGCGAGAAGAAGAGATACAATCTGAGAGTAATGCAATGTAAACTATGTAACCAGCATTGAACTACATTATCAGTTATGTCTTCTCCAGAATATCATCATGAAGAAGCTGTCTTGGAGAAGGTGCTTTTATCAGAGGATCAATGTCAATGTAGATTGGCCAGCAGAGCAACTCTCTTACAATCTTTTATGTTTGGAGGGTCAAAGTGAATGTACCTACTGATTAGAAAGCGATGTGAAGTCAGCAATAAAGAAAAAAGAGTTTGTCCTGTTAATATTTTCAGGCAACTGCTGCGCAATTGGGAGTAAATTCGTCAATCATGATTTCACTCAAAGGTGATACCATGAATTCAATATTGTGTCAGTAAATATTGGCGGAAAACTATCTGGAGAGTTTTGGACAACAAAAGAACTGATGTAAGGGTGTGAAATGTTACATATTTTTTTTAAAAAGTGGAGAAATTAATGTTTTGAAAAAGTGGTCAAGACTTTGATTGAAAAACGTAAAGAAATCAGATCGTACCAGCCATGCTGTGGTTCCCTGTTGAAAATTAGATTACTCTCTATCAGGTCTTGCAGACGAACAGGTTCGATGGTTTATTGGAGGGAGTTCACCTGACCACAAAAACTCAATTACTAGTCTAATAACACGATAACTGTCCATACTCGTATCATCAAAACATCTCGGAATATTGAATTTCACTTTACTTGTAAGATATTATACTACGTTAAATTTTATCAATGGAAGAAAAAACAATTGTTTTTGTAAGTGAAAATTCTGGAGTCAAAGATGGGAAACCGGCTGAGAGCTGACCGAAACCAGGAAAAGGCGATAGAATGAGATAAGTCCTCCAGTATATCACCCTAACTTGTAGCCTAAGTGGGAACTGAGCCCTGACAAATCTACTTCTCCCCAGAGGCGAGTGTTTTTCTTCGTTTCCTTCGTTCCTCTTCTTCTCGCGCTGCCGGAAAACTTGGCGGAAAAACGAGGGAGAGGGGTTGACTGGGAGGTTGTGTAGGTTTTCCGGCCAATGCTTTTTTCCCCTTTTGCCTTGGTCTTCTCACGGCCAAGCTTCCCCAAGGGCCCAAGCAATGTGGAGATACTGCTTCCAGCTACCATAATCCTCACTTTCTCAACGGCACCCTATAGTCCTTTTCCTTAAGCTTTAATGAATTTATCATTGGTTCTAGCCTTTTGCTGCGTCCTAACTCACTCCCATCTATTATTGGAGAGTATCGGAGGAGTTTGGTGGCAGCTCCCCTCTTGGCTTTTAGCATGAAACTATAAATAAATGCATAACAATTTAGTGTTTCTTCACAAAATTACTGGTATAACTCAATAATTACAGGTACAAATTACTGGTCACTTTGTAAAATGTGATCACAAGTGAATGCATAATCATGATTTTGCATTTGTGTAACTGTTATCAAGTTTCCAATATTTACAGATATACTTAACAGGCACACACTTAGTCTTTGTATAGAAACATAGGACTTAAACCCCAATAATAACGTTCAATTAATTTATGTAGTCGAAAGAGTCGGCTTTGAGATAATCGCGTTGATTTTCATTTGTCGAGTCGTGAAGATCTATCTATTATGATAACCAGGGTATCATCGGGATCCTTCAGGTTTTTGCTCTTCGACTTCATCCTTTGAAGTAGCGTATCTGCTCTATTTTCAAAGCCTATGTAAAAAAAAAAGTATTGAAATAGAGACAAAAATAGTTTTTGTTGTTGATAGCGATCAAACAAGGTGCTAGGGTGAATTTATGCACTTGAAAGGCTCTTTTGGGAGGTAATGAGGCAAATATTTTGGATCAGGTTTCTTGAAGGGGTATCAATAAGCTCCTCGTTCGAGCTTAATTACTAACTTGAAGCCATGCAGGTACGGGAGTAACATCCTCCGAGTTCAACAGGAAGGACGGTCGTCGAAAAAGAGGAAGTCCAGATGGGTGACGGCCGTTTATCGGTAACTCAAGATGCGCGTCTTAGTAAGTGGAGGTAACAGAAGATGGGCTACTGTTCGTTCGTTGCAAGTAACTGAACATGAAGGTACGTAATCGAATCAGTATTGCTAATGTAGGGAACAACACTTTTATTGGAAAAACCGAAGTAATCAGGTGTTAGATGATGAAAAGTTGGTAGTCTTGGAAACCCGAACATGGATTTTCTTATTTTCCTCGTACCCTAATGCATTAACCAATATATTGTCGACGATAAAGACATCAATCGATTATCGATAATGTCTCCTTTTTCTAAGAGATGGTTACAACGCAGTTGACCCCACCTCTCAAGCTACCAAACGGTCAAAGGTAATCACAGACTAAGGCGTGCCGACATTCTCTTCAACCTCAAGACACGTACATTTCCCATTAAACAAGGTTCAATTAATACATCAATCACTCTTGGAAGGGGTTCGAAGGCCGAAAGGGACGGACAGAATTGCTTGGCCAATCTCAAAACGACAGCGCTTCAGAGTCTTTTCATGGGACGTACGTGAAAGAACTCCCGTCCCACCAAAACAATAAAACTTTATGTCCTGGACCCCTTTAACAGATCGCTATTTTAATGGTACTATTACTTTTTCTCATTCCATCCGTTACTATACCCGGCAAGATCATCTTAGTTATCTTCTGAATGTGGTACTCTTTATTAGTTGTGATATCCATAACGAATAGGAATGTCATATCCCAAATGTGACATACGTTTTTAATTCTTCAAATGAAGATTTGTGTACAATGTTGCAAACAGTCGTTGCCAAAGCTAGGAAACCCATAAGCTGATTCCGTTCTAATAAGCTGTTCAATATAGTCATAGTCATAGACTCTAGACCTTTTGCTACCCTCAGTTTATGGTATGATCGTAATTACCGTTGAGTTGCCTGTAAACCCATAGGTTTCAGGAGATTTGGATGTAAATGGCACCATGATTTTCTAAACCTTTTCCTTCATTAGAAATACGCTCGAGAACATAAAACTATATTATGGACTTTTTTTAAAATAATTTATTTATTGAGTAAGACCATTACAAATCAATATTCCTTAATGTGATTGTGTTAGAGACGGTTATTGAAATATATATATTTTGCTTCAGGAATTAGAAGATCAATAATGAAATAAACTGATAAAAAGGTCTACATTTAAAACTAAAATAATAGGTATCAATAATGATTAATGCAAATTTCTGGTAAGAAGGAAGACAGATGACGAGGAAGTTATAATAGAGCGACTTCGTATGGTTCAATACCCTGGAGGACAAGTGGGTTTTTGCTGCTTCTTGTGATGTTAATGAAGGATTCCATGATTCTGGTCCTGTACTTAATGGGGATCTCGAGCTCAAAATCATGGTATATGGTGGAGTTCCTGACGAGTGGAGGGGCATGCACAATGTTCCTTTGGAGGATCAGGTTTTGTTGTTGCCCAAGACGGCGGTATGTGAGGCAGAGCAAGTTCCCCATATTGGTAAAGCGCATGCCCATATAGGCCTGATTACCGTCTTAAATATCAACATTCGACTCGATCTAGAAGTATGGGCTGTGAAGGAGCGAACATCTTCATGCGGCTCCACTGCCGCTGGATCAGATCTGATATTTGGTCCCTGAAACTCAGTCGATTGCCAAGTACGACTCCCAAATACTTATAGGATGCTCACTTGGGTATCACTTCTGTGGGATAATTTCCCACATTTAATGTGATTGGTTTGTGAACATATTTACGTCTGTATGTCAACGTTACGTCCCTAGACTTTGCAGCATTGATTCTGAGTCCCCACTTCGTTCACCAATCCCTTAGGTGATCCAATGCATGCAGCAGATGAGATGAAGCAGTTTCGAAGTTGGAGGCGGATGTAGCAAAAACAAGATCGTAGGCAAACATGGATGAAAATTAGGAAGAAACCGGCAAAGGGAGGTAGTGACAGAAAAACATGTACGAGTAAGGTCCCATGACGCTTCCCTGGGGCACTCCAGCGCGTTTGTTATAGGTGAAGAATAATAATTCTTCTTCAGTACAATTATTGTACTCTGACGACTGACTATGAGTGTAGTAGTGCTTCTCTATCTACAGTTATAATCCAGTCAAACTACTATCCCAATAAATTCATGTCATGTCGAACCGTGAGCTAAACTACCAACTTCCATAAACTGACCTTGCCTGCCCCGACCTTCCTTGGTGCTACTTCTAGACAAATCTTAATAAACGCGAGCACAACGGAGCCGGTGGACAGATGCTATCTCCAGGATTTAGTGCACGGTCCATCTCTCCATTACCATACAATGCTTTTCCAACCTCCTCCTTATGAGTAATACCCTCACATTTACATCCTTATCTCTCTCACACCCCTCGGGCTCTTTTTATCGACTTTTTATGGTGCCCCGCCAGCCTTTTACGGCCTGTTTTAATTATCCGCCATAACAGTAAATCATAGTAGGAGCTGAGGCTGGGAGAGGCACAGTAATTGCGACCCCTAGCGATATCTTTATTTACGACCCAACCTCCTTTTTTTAATTATAGGTTTTTATCGCTTCTGTTCGCTATCCAAGCCCGTCTCACATATCGGGAAGCCTGGTAGCTCCCCCGATAAATCCTGTTTGTGTGAATTTAACTGGGCTCTATGGATCATTCTTTCACGTTCAAGCGATAGGTATGAAAGTTATTATTTTCATATCATTCTCTCGATACGGCTCAAAGGCGTCATGATTCATATATTTTATCTACATGGATTTAGCACTGGTAGATCTCTGGGTATCTACGCATAGAAATCTACCTGGAATAGCTACGTGAAATACACCGTGGTTCAAAAATTAATACTTAATGATTAGCTTTAGAAGTGTTCTTTCTGCTGTTTTGATTTCTCTTTTCCACTTTCCTAAAACATTACCTAAGTATTGTTTTTAATAGAGAATATTGCAATTCATCTAATGACAATACCATTTATGGTGGAGTTTTGTTCATCCACGACTGTTTTATGCTTTGTTGGAAGCCTTGAGGTTTCCTCTCCAGCCTTCGTTCACGCTGTTCTGGAGTCAATCCTGTTGGTTTGTTCCGGTCTGGTCCTATTATGTTGAAAGCTTGTAGTTTACGTTTAAAATAATTATTTATAATTGATTTCAGAGTTGGGGATTGAACGATTACCTATAGTTTTATATTCAACGATCTTCGTGTTGTAAATTTAACCAAAAGAATGTACGAGCCAATGCTATTTGATATTATTAAAACTCATTTCTCCCTCACCATTACACCTATTTGATGAGAACAGCCTCACGAGATGCGCTGTCCTGTTACCACCGAAACCAAAGTCAGCCTAAAAAGCGCAAGAGTAAATGCGGGGTTCAAGGGTACAATGTGAACCCAAATCGAGCAAGATCCCCAGGACCAGGGACTTTCATGCGATGAGAAATCTACGTACCTTGAAACGTAAAACATCAAATTTTTAGGGGGGGGGGGGGGTTAAGATTTTTTTTTCTTGCTCAATTCCAAAGGCTTATTATTGAAAATAATAAACCAAAATGAAGAAAATATAGAGATTTATCTCCATACTATTGATAAATACCTAGTTATTTGTCGTTGATACTGTTTCCATCGATTTTCTCGTGCTCACACAAATAATTGAATGTATTCTCCCTAAACTCTTAACTCGCAATATTATCGAATTTTAAGCAGATCTGGTATTTGAAACAGATTTTAAATTATTTCTCTTTCTATGACTTCCAAAAACATTCTAGATAAATTTATGGAAACGATGATGATGCAGATGGTCAACAAAGAGTGCCCACAGGCTTGTGATAATCGGACTTGTAACAGTAACGTGTACCAAAAACCTAGGAAGAGAAAAAAACGACGAAGGCATCACAAAAAAAAATGTTGCAAATGTCCAGCTGAAGAAGTAGCAAGTATAGTATGTGTTTCGAAGTGCATGAAAAAGTGTCAAAAAACTACGACAAAGATTTGCGACCCATGTGGCACAAGAACGAAATGCAAAAGAGTTCGAATCACTTGTTGTTCTAGTACATCTTCAGACTGTAGTAATTATGAGTCAAAGTAAGTGTGATATCGACTTGTTTTCTTTCTAATTAGGTTGGTAGGTACGTATGTTACGAGCACAATTACCTGATATGACAAAAGCTTCCACTCAAAGTCAGTGTAGATTGTTCCCAGTAGATTGATTCGCTATTGATCCACTACAGGTATTGCAGAAAGTGTGGCCAACCGTTACCTGGAAATACCAGAGCCCCGCAGCAGAATTCGCCAGACGTACCCCAATTGAATCATGATGTACAAGAAAATATGCAGGTGAGAGCTCAAACTTTTCCTAAGCAAGCTTGCATCAGTTGTCATACAGAAACCACTTGCACCTTTTGTCATAATCCAATCATGCAATCTGGTCAGTCTCAACGGACCACGGTTGGCTGTGTTCCAGAGTGCGACTGGTTCAGCCCCCCATTTTTTCTCGGGAATATCAGGAATCACGAGCCTAAAGACTTATTTAGAAACGAGGTAGGTAGTGACTGGAATGGTGTGGAGAAACCAAAGAAACGTGAGACACAGGTTACAAATTATGAAAATCGGACTGACAAACTCTCCTCCGATCCCAATGGTGAAGTGAAGAGTAGGAAGAGCCCTACGACTGTGCACATACGGAAATGTGGAGAAAACATTGTGACCGTAAGATGTGGAGTAGACAGCGATTTTGATCTCGGAAATTTGACATCAGCTAAAGTTGTGCGAGCTCATGGCAAACAACGGATTGGTGACGATGATCCCGAGCGTAATGAAAAGCCGTCTTTAAAAGCGCACTGTTCACAAAGATTTATTCACATTACCGAGAATCAACGAACGGATAATGAAGGAAATTGTCTAACTAAGGTAAGATGTGCTGACTACTCCTCTATTACAACGGGTGCAAGCCCTAGTTCCAATATAGATTGTACGCCTATTAATCCTTATCATTCTGAAAGAAAAAGGAACCATGGATATAGCCCATGTAGTGACCGTATGCCATCAGCTGCCCATCCCAAACACAATATTGTACACGGTCCTTGCGGTGATAGAACAATGCCATCGATCAATAATTACTCTGTAGGTGGTAACCACCAGCCGCATGTTGTGCGTATGAGGTTTATGAAACCTTGCGGCAACTTTGTTGAATCTCCCAATCGCGATCCAACTTGTGTTCCACGCTCTCCCTGCTTTGTTCCTTTCATTCCTGGACCACCGGGTTTTCGTTGCAATCCATGTGAGTGTCAGTGTGAAGATGATTATTACGACGATCTCCCAAACACTCAACCTATTTCACGAGCACCTCCACTGATCGAGGATCAAGTCCAAGAATACCAGCCTGAGCAAGAGCGATTAAGTGAATCTCCTAGTCCCAGTAGTAGGTCTCGTTCAAATTCTCCGCAAGCACCACCAGGTCGATATGGCTACGATTTTTTCTACGGCACTGTAAAACCAGTGTAGCTACTAATAAAAGTTCAGAATTCCTCCCATCTAGCTCGGACAACATGATATCCACATGAAAGGAGAGACATAATAAATCATCCAAAGAATATATCTTTCATGATTGAGTATCCACCGATCTAGGCTGTTTTAGTTATTTTCAGAGTGTGAGATTACCATAGACTGTACCATAGAGTACCATAGACTGTACTTCCACTGGTAGTGCTGAATATTGTCGTGTACGGTGTACTCGTGATTACTTCGTTTGTATTATTTGGGATCGTGTTTTTCGCAAGAGGAGTTTTGTGGGATCAGTTTTGATCCCTTGGAACATCTACTGTAGTTACGTGATTTCCCAATTACGTGCCAAGTGATGGAGAATCCAAATGATCGCGAATCGCCACATGTTCCTTGGTAAGAGCTGTCTATATTTATTCTATCGATCCGTTTTCATTATTTTGATCTCACCGCAGAGTATGACAATGTTTTTGTTGTCCGTTCAGGCCTCAATTTCCAACAGATTTGCAAATTTAGAAAAAATGCTATGTGAAAATTAAAAAAAAATGAATTGTAGAGTTCCTTTTGTAATATTTTATCACGTTTTTTAGTTTCTGAAATTTTCCAGATTTACGTAAGTATCTATCTCAATTTTGGCTATAGATAAGACGATAAGTTGGAGTCAAATTGGTCAGTAATTACAAACGAAAGTACGAGTAACTTGGTAAAATTGTTGAACCCACCTAAAAGATCTCTTCTTTAATATAGGATTTCCAAGTCTAATTCGGAATTTTCCAAACCAATTTCGGAAATTTCCAAACCATATTCAGAATTTTCAAATCCAGTTTCAGAACTTTCCAGTACAATTTAAGAACTTTCAAAATCAAATACAAAATATTCCAAGTCAAATTGAAATTTTTCCAAAACAATTTCAGAATGTGATCAATGTTTCTGCGTGGTGATATATAGCATTTCCAAGTCAAATTGATCCATTTTCAATTAAGTAATTGTCATTAATCATTATTTACCTAATTAATTGCCATTAATCATTAATTACCAAATCCAACTACATAACAATATATTTCTTCAATATATATATCTCACAAAGTAAATTGTCCCCTATGAATTGGGAGGATGGTCCCCTACGAATGGGAAAGTGGTTCCTATGAATTGGGGGATGGTCCCCTATGAATTGGCGAAGATTAATTTGGTTAAAAATGCTACACATCACCACACAGAAAGACTGATCACATTCTGAAATTGAAATTTAAAATTCTGAAATTGTTTTGGAAAAATCTGAATTTGACTTGGAAAGTTCTGATATTGAATTGGAATGTTCTGGAAGTGGATAGGAAAATTTTGAATATGGCTTGGAAAATTCAGAATACGGTTTGGAAATTTCCAAAATTGGTCTGAAAAATTCCGAGATTGGTCTAGAAAATTCCGATTTAAACTTGGAAATCCTAAAAAATCAGCTTTAAATCGTAGTTTTGTGGATTTCAGTGTAAATTTACCATAAACGTACATGTGAGGTAAGTATATTCGAGATCAGAAATAAAATTTATTTCTGATCTCGAATATACTTACCTCACATGTACGTTTATGGTAAATTTACACTGAAATCCACAAATTATATTTAATATAATTTATGCAAAAATGTCCAAAATTACTAAATGGGGTGAAATAAAATAAGCATTGAAAACTTTCGAAGTATCTTTATCGCTGGAATATCGCTTTATACTCAAATGATGCGTGATCTGACAAGTTGTGCGCACTGCTCCCTGTCCTGATTGTGTTCGCCTTATCCGTCGACACACCAAATTTGAATTGGGAGCATTTCTTCTATAGTCCAAAAACTGTGAGAGAGGTGAATATTATCGGGACATATAGTATCTTCGCACGGATAATAGAACATGATTTCCCATTATTTTTCAGAATGGAATGATTCACAATTTATTACTCACATCTTGATATTGACGTTTAATCAATCTTCCAGGCTTAACTGAAAAATATGACAACACTAAAATAAAGAATCGTATCTAAGAAGGGTCATAAAAGTTCTACAAGGGTGTATACTATATTATTCGTTCTTTATCGGTAGTTGATTACAGATGATTAATAATATTCATGATAATCCCAAGCCCACATTTTCACCATCACCTTTCTCACCTCACTTTCGGATTTTCGTACAAAGAAGACACATCTGCTTCTTCCGACTTTACAACAAAATGCAGCCTTTTTGTTCTGAAAAACAAACCATGAAAGAGTTTAGATGTTACTGATCGATATATAACAATAATTCTTTGATACTCGTCATCTTTTAAATATGTGATCAGTAAGAAGTAAAAAGTAAAAGTAAAGTATGCAACCATTTCAGGTTGAATTTTCGTCCGACTGCCATTCTTGGCGTCGCGGACGTCATCAGCTGTCTCCCTAAGGGGAGATCAGAATTTGTTCTGATGATTTCGCTCATGGCTTCCCAAACATCACCGCCTTGGGTTGGAACGAGAGATTGCCGATCGTCTAATAGACAGAAAACTTTCTGCAGCGATCAGACTCGAACTCGCATCCCCGCTAGACGGTTCTTATCTTATCACCGCAGTCGGGTACACTGTCCACTAGACCACCGACGCCCACAATATGTGATCATTATTGACGTATTATTTTGTTTCAAGACATCTTCAAATCCTTCGGTGATAATTGTAGGACATCGTTCAATAATGTCATCAATAATTCCATCATTCAATATTAATGGAATTAGTAGTTGTATAGAATATCACTGGAAACATTGAGTTTATACTCAAGAGTTAAGAAAACCAACCTACGGAATCGAGAAATTACGTGTTGCAAAACAAGGTTAAACGTTGAATATCTTTTCTTGACAATAGCCCATAACCACACCTACATGCACACACACACATATCACATACTAGATTTATTTCTCTGAATTTTATGTATTCCTAGGTCAAAATAGGGGAGATGATACAATTATTTGCATGTGTATTTTGCAAAACGCGATTAAGCTTTGTGAGTGACCAAGCTTCCATTGCGGGGTGGTTTTGAAAAGGGAGTTTCTTTGGGGTTTGAAGAACTATTTCTCTGGGAATACGGATCTCTTCGGGAATAAGTCGAATTTTTGGATGGACCTGGCATACTTTTTTCTGGTGAATTCCTGCGTTCAGGCGTCGTATGCATGCTCTCTCTTGGAGGGCTTCTTTCGGACGGCTCTTGTCCATATTCATCCTCTAATCGGTCAGGGCTCCCGAAATATGAGGTTCCGCCATATTTTGTTTTACGACGATCTACCGTGGATCGGCGTTCTGGTGTGTCTTCCCTGAAGTTTGGCCGTGACTGACGTTGTGAATCACGGTTTCGTGTGGTTTCATCAACTCTAGGATATAGATGTGATGGTGTGCAAATGTACTCTTGTGTTTGTTGACAAGGATGTTGTTGGGCTGGTGTACAAGAATATTGTTGCTCCATGCAAGGTTGCATTGTTTGCCTTTGCAATCCCCTCGAATCACAATCCGGCATCACAAAAGTCGGGCAAATCGGTTCCCTATGGCTTTCACAACAGACATTTGCTGGAACATGCTGTGGTTGTCTAAGGTGCTTTGATTCTTCACATCGACATGGTCTCTGAGGACCTGTTTCCTCACACTTGCACGAATTTTTATTAGCAGATGTACAACTCACTTCAACCTTCGTAGGCGTTTTGCAACAACACTCCATGGATCTACTCTTGCGGGATCTTGCATGTCTTGGTTGAGCAGTTCGTGAGTCACACTCGCACTTTTTCCCTCTATTCATATTCATCATCATCATAGCAAGGGCCATCATTGGGCTCATGGATGAATTGACCATTGAGCCCATGAGGCATTTGGCTGGTGCCGGATTAATAAAATCATCGCAAACAGGGAGTGTGCTTTCTTGAACGCTGCATATTTTGCAAATCACAAAATTGGGGCATGGACATTTACATTGTACGATCTTTTCTTTGCATAGGGCACAAATTTCCACCCGACACATTTGACAAATGGGTTGACGAATGGCCATCACGCACTCCAAAAGGTTCTTCGTGATCTGACACTATGATAAACGGTGTATCCTTCTTTATTTTCTTCTTGTTGGGAATTTCGGTCTTTGAAAACTGACTTTCAAGACAACATGAACGATTTTTATAAACAAAAAATAATTTTGACTGGGTTTTAACTCCAAAACTACACTGTTGTCGAAATTTGCTATCGTAACCAAATTTGTGAACTTTGTGAATTATAATCTCTTCGATGAGGAAGGAGAAAGAAATTTTAATTAAAAGTTGTAGATCGTTTAATTTTTCGAGTTTTAAAGTAATAATACAACTAATTAGCTCGAAGTTTAGTTAAAACCTAGCAGAATGGAGGATACCACTCACTGACTGTGTTTCTAACTTGGTACAAGAGACGAATGACATACAACATGACCCTTACCTCAGCGTATTAAAGTATATTAGATTGCTGCTGGGTTTTCCCATTGTGATTTCCAACGATCCATTAACTATTCACGCCAATTCGTGGCTTCATGTGAGGATGTCAATACTACAAGTTATCCAGCTCTTTTCTTTCCGCTTGCAATTGGATTTATACCAACCATAAACCATTTATTAAGCTTTACTCTTGAATAGTCCTCCATACTACTTTCCTGGTAGTAAGCATAGTAGTGTTCCTTGATTTAGAGACCTTAAATCCTAACGACAGCATACGGCTTAGCGCTCCATTGGACAATTACGATTCCAGCTCCTGTTACGGAGAGATTAGGTATAGCAGTATAGTCCACTTTACAACCTTGATCGTTGACACGCTTGGAGAGCTCTGGGGACCATTCAAGAACGTAAATCAAATAAACCGGCGGAGGAAGAGGGCAGATATAGCGCTATGGGCGCAGGAGATACAACAGGCTTTGCAGTCGAGCTATTGAGCTATCGGGGGAAATGTATTGCACTGGCCGTAGACCGGACGGAGGTGTCCCAGATCGGATCAGAGAGGGCAATGTTTCCCCGAGTTATAAATCAATTGTGAACAAGCAGTTTGTAACGTGATATCCATCATGGAAACCGCCAGAGGGCGCCCTCGCTCTGTAGTTTCCAAATGCATTCGAGGAAAATTAATGGGTATCCGGTACTTCTACTCCTCTCCCATCGTCATCCATATAGGAGCAAAGAGGAGAGATGGGTCGACACCGTTGGACCATGGAAGAGGGATACGGTGGCACGAAGGAAGATTCGAAATGAATGGTGCATCACTTTTCACCGCTTGGCAGATAAGCGATGAGGAATTAATTCATTATCAGCCTTTAGTTCGTTAGCCTGATCGTTCCCGTAAATATCATGTCAGTTTCTCAGGATGCATATTTCGTCATTTTTCCAAGCCACTATAAAATGACTACTCAAGTTTTTGAAGAAAAATGTATTGCTCATTATTATGATTCATTTTCATAGGTATGCATATCATCATTTTGGGTTTGAATTTATGCACACGTGTATATTGGTTGAGTAACCTGGTAGTTTGTTTCTTCTCCAAACAAATTAAGTTTACTATAATTTTCTCTAATCGAATACATATAAATTACATATATATTACATATACAACTTTCCATTACAATATGAAATAATAATGTTATGGTACGATTTCTTTATTCCTTTTGATAGCTAAATGATGAACAATTTTGAAATATTTTCTAACAAGTAATCATACTTTGGTCATGTCCTACATACAACCAACCGGGTCGTGTATATACGATCGGTATAACCAATAATCGGATCAAGACCGCAGTTACATTGGTACAACAGTAATTATAACCTCAAGACTACAACCTACTTAAACTTTAGGGAGATGCAATTTTCTAGAAACACGATGAAGCGATATGATTTCTTCAGTGGTACTCAACTTTTAATGAGAACATTGTCTGGTTGAAAGAGCGTTACCCCTGATAGTTTGTAAACATGCGAAAAAGTCACATTGTGAGAAGAGCCTCAAGTCAAAAGACAAACTAGATTAAAAAAGCGCATCTGCTTTTTGATTCTTACTTCCAAATGGCTGAAAAAAAACTAATATCAATCACTAAGCTCTCTGATTGTTATGTGAAAAAATTATGCCAGTTACGTAGAAATTTCACTCAGATTTTTGAGAAACAATTACGCCTTTATTGACACAAAATCATTTAATCAAAAAATTAATATGCATTGTTAAAATAAAATCCGATTTTTTAAAAATTTTTAGACAGTTATTCATTCTAATTTTTTCCTAAATTTGTACATTTTTAAATTCCTTTTTTTTCGTAGAAATTGTTTCACAAGAGTTGTATGGTGCAATATGAGCTAAATGTTATTGACTCGATGAGGAAACCGTTGGGTAAGTTTGGCTATCTCCATCGCCAGATGTATTCATTGATTAAACACTCATCAAGTATTTGTTTTGTGATGCACAGAGGACTTATTCGGATTCTTCTGATCGAACGAGCACTCAAAAAACATTGCTCTTTGCCAAGCACAGTTCTATCTTCCATCTTGAAGTTGAACGGGCAGCAAGGCTGCTAGATGTTGATCTTATCAGCCCTTGGTGAAGTTAATTGAGCAGCCTTTAAGGTGTGTCAAGCTTCAGGGGGTGGAGGCGTAGGTGGAAGTGGACATCCATCAGTCCTCCCACTCCTTCCAGGCCGCTTTCCGCCGAGACATCACAGCCTCCTTGATTGATTGCGGTTTCACGGGGTTATCAAAGTCCGTTTTTTCCCCCTTTGCTCCCTCGGAGTGGTGGATAGAGTTTTTCTGGCCTCCTAACAGCCTTTTTTTCTCGTCGTTTTTAGGTAGTGGGGCGCCAGTACAAACTGTGCCTTATCAGCGGCTGTCTGGACGGTATCATGAACCCATTTGATGTCTGACGTTCCATCACTAACAGCCACTAGCGTTGTATTTATTAAGGCAAACTCTTGTGTGTTTGAAACACAGATGATGCATTTTTATGGGTCATTGGACATCTATAATTGAACTTGTTCTTCGAGGATACAGTCGTTCAGTTGAATTATTTCTCAATCCAGAATATATAATGATAAAAGTAATTTCATATTTTTGATAATACTCTTGATATTGAACTCGGAGTTACCGACTCATAATTGACCGCAGAGCAACGAACTAGGCACCTACATACCTAGGCATTTTTGAGCAGAAAAGAGCCCGATTTCACTTTTAGACCTAATAATATGATTTCAATAACTTCAGGGAAACTTTGTGAACTGGGCCGTTCTGAACAAGTTAATATTAGAATTGAGAATATCGAAAAACTGCTGTTGCCTAGAAGATCAAATTGGATCTTTCTTCTATTGACTATCTTCTGCTCTACTAGGATACCCTTTTAAATTGAGGTATTATAGCTCAACAAGTTAACGAGTAGAAAAACTAATTCATGGAAGGTACCTATTTTCCCCATCAAATTAGCAAAAAACTGCGCAGGTCTATCCTGTCACTATTGCAATGTGACAATTTAGACCGTCTTGAGGTGAGTATAATGTAAGTAGTAGCAGTTAGTGCTGGGTTCTCACTACTGACTGTTCTTAACGAATTTGAATGCAAAAGATTTGAATGATTCGTGACGGAGCTTTCCACCGGTAAATTGATATATACCGAGGGCAGATCGCGATAATTCCCTCCATCGCCTTGCCCTTTTCAACCCTTCTTGTCGGTACCGATCTCTAAATTAATGGATTGATATTTCCTGAGATGATACACTCCAAAGGGTCGCTAAGGTCATCCCTCCATCATAAATTCAACACGGCTAATGGACCTTGGGTGCCCATTAATTCTTGTACTGAATAACATAAATCAACAGCTTTATGTCTACCCCTATTAATCTTGCGTCTTTGTGGATCGTAGCAAACATGAAGTATTATTATGTTCACGAATTCCTACAAAATTATGGTCTGCGATCATTTCAATTTTACTAGGCCTTAATTTTAGCTAAATCTAAAAATTCTGGAAAAACTCGAGAAGAAATTAATTAATGAAAACATTTAAGTAGTGATTTTATTGTTTGAGAAGATGTATATATATATATATATATTTATATATAAATGAATTGCTCCCGAGTCTAACTTCTTATAACTCGTATGTTCTTCATTTCGGTAAATGTTATGGAGCTGATTATCGAGATAAGATCCAAATTATTCATATAATGTCAGGACGAGTTTGGACAAACTTGAGGAAAGAAGCATGATGCATACTATGATGGGCAGGTAGTGTTACAGTTGGGTTATACAACTTTATGAGTATAGTTATAATAATTCGTAACAGAAATGGGACTAAATTAATGACACCCAGATCATACTTTATGGTATAGTTTGATCAATTTCAATCATTATAATTGTGAACCCCGAATTTATTGATTGCTTAGAACAGTAATGGGTTTACGTAAAATGAAAAAATCTTTGATTTTCGTTTTAATTTTGAAAGATTCATTCATTTCAAATTTTTGTTTGTGGGTTTTGGTTTATTATTTTCAATAATAGGCCTTTGGAATCGAGCAAGGAAAAAAATTAACCCTCCCTCAAATTTTGATGTTTTACGTTTCAAGGTATGTAGAATCCGAATATCGAATAAAAAATTGTCCGTCCCAAGGCCGTACGCTGTACGCGGCACTTTTCTTAGCAACACTGGACCGATTTGGTTCAAATTTGGTGTATGGGCTCCATTTGGGGTCTAGTTGTGCCGCGAAGCTTTTGGCTGATTTCAGTCACTTCTAAGGGGTGGAAATTAAGGGTTGAAATTTTCAAGAGTGCCCTAGCTCAAAAACTCTCAAAATAAAAGTATCGTTTTTTCACCAATTTTAAATAGTATTGAATTTTTAAAAAATTTTGAGGCCACCCGGAGCTCTGTAGGACAAACCGTTCGATCCCTACGAGTAGGTACTTAAGGGTTTTCCTTCGATAAAACAGAATACGATAGTACACTATCAACCTCCGATCTCATAATCAATGACCCATTTACATGTTCGAAATGCATGCCCTGGGATCTTTCATCAGCAAACAGCTCGCCTATATACCTTTGCCATTCCTTCAACCTTTCTGCTGTGTCTATCAGTGGCCTCCCGTCTTCGTTCATGAGCATACTGGAACTCCCAGAAGAACCTTGACTGGTCAACTGCTTAATCTTCTTGTGCATATTAAAAGAGTCATATTTTTCATCATAGTCTTCAATTTCCTTACATTGCTCCACGAACCAACCTTCTCTCGCTCTTCAGGTCTTACCTGCGCATTAAACTCATGATACTTTGATTCGTCCTTGTTTTGAAATTTCCTCTATGATCCGTCTACTTCAGGATGTCATATGTCATAAACAGATGTCATATACGTATCTATATTGCAAATCTACCTATTTGTTTAAATAATAAAGCATGTTTTTCTTCTTCTTCTTCTCTTTATGTCCTTCCACCGTTGAAAAGAAAAACAAAAAGATCTGAAGTCCATACGATATCTGGAGCTCTACGTCGCGTGTGTTATTTTTTACCATAAACTGACGAATAGCCAGCATGTTTTCTGTTTTTTTCAAAATCAAGTAATACCCTGGTTCACACTTACGTTATAACATCATAATAAACAAAAACATACACATCGAGGAAGGCTCTGGAGCCCGAAGATTTAACGGTAAATTCCAACCTCTGTCGACAAATCTGATCCCCCTCGACCAAATTCCCTCTGGGAGGGACCCCGCAGTGAGCGGGTGGGAAACGGACCAGAGACAGCTGAGGGAACTGCTACAAGTGATTTGTAGCGACGGTCAGAAGGGTGAATCTGTACGGAATTAGGGTGGTTAGTTAGCGGGGTCCAAGCAATCTACCCCCTCCACCCTTCCTCGACCCTCCTCTCGTATATCCATCAACCCTCTCCTACATTCTCCTACATCTGCGGGGAAGCTTTATTAACATCGCCCTCATTATTCAATTGGCTTTCCCTTTCGGTTAATGTTTACTGTCAACTTGATTTAGGAAACAGCTTAATCAAGATGGTCGGAGGAAACCTCGCAAGGACGAGGGGTTTTGTCGAGACTTATCTCCAGCGAGGGTGTGGGTTGTTGGAAAATCGTCTCAAATAAATTAGGGAGCCTCTGTGGCGAAAGGCCATTATCTTGGTTACAGCCTCTTAAATTATTTATTACCAATTTACCCGCTATTTCTTCCTTTTGTGCGTCGTGGAATAGTACTAATTTCATGTAATCAAAGGTGATGATGAGCATTTACTCACATAGATATTTGCACTCAAGTCAGTGACGTTTTGGCTGCCTCTCTTTGTATTCGTACAGCAGGTCAAAAAGTCTGCAAAGTGTGTGTGGTACATAGCTTCTTCGTATCCATAACCCGATTGTATAGATGATTCGAAGCATATTAGCAAATCTCGAAGCAACAATATCTTAGTAAAATGTTTAAAAAAAGTAAAGTAAAAAACCATTTCAGGTTGGATTTTCGTCCGACTGCCATTCCTGGCGTCATCAGCTGTCTTCCAAAGAGAAGATCAGAATTTTTTCTGATGATTTTGCTCATGGTTTCCCATTGCCTCACCACCCTGAGTTGGACGAGAAGGGGGACTATGTGAGCCCCGGCTGCCGGAAAACGCAAGCTGCCGGCGATGAGCCTTGAACTCACGATCCCCGCAGAAGTCTGTCCAGAGTCCACCGCCAAACAACGACGCCCCAACGACCGTAGACACATCGCTGTCCCACAATATCTAATTACCTACCTTGCAATACCGTCCCAGGAACAATTTAAGCTCCAACCCACGCAATTCTTGAAAAATTCATCAAACTCGGAAAATTACATTTTCCGAACAGTTACAGCTGTTACATGGAATACTCATTTGCGCATAAGTAGTGGCTACAATCAATCCAGGTTAAGATTTTCACTGGCGACCATCTAATCTAATGCACAAAAACCCTGCAAATTTCATCGAAATCAGACAATAACTTCTTATAGTTTTGCCCGTTACAAGGATTTAATTACAAAAACACGAACAAACAGTCAGACACGGCGCTCAAAATTGTTCAGGAAGACCTAAAACGTAAAACGCAGATAGAAATTTTGATTTGGAGACCTTTTTTTCTATCTTGAAAAGTGAAAACAATGCCTTTGCTACCTTGGTAGACTCGAAAGCATAATGAACGTCCTCTCAAACCAAAATTGCGACTCAAAATTTGTGTTCAGTAGTTTCTGAACGATTTCGGTTCCCTAATCTCATCAAACTTTTGGACTTTTTTTTAACTCGCAGGTTTTATGATTCAGCCTACAAAATGTGACTATAATAAACGAGGACTATTTATGTCTTCAAGTTCTCTTCAGCATGAGCTTTGGGATCCGGTAAGATGATTGACCTCAGTTCAGGTAAATTTATTGTTTCGTTAAATCCTGCAGCTGGTCGACTGGGCTTGGTATTTTACAGAATGTTGATCCGCTGGCGTAAAAATTAATAGTGGGTAAAGGAGGAGCATGAAGGCTGTACAAGATGCGTTAGGTAAGGAAGATAAGGGCTCGAGGGTATTGCACAAGTGCTTTATACAAATGCATGTTGCTTTTTACTTTCAATTTCTTCCATGGTTACTCCATGAACAATATTCCATTGAGGGTGGGCATGAAAGAAGGTTGTTCTCCACTCCAAATACACTTTTTAATCTTCCAATTCATCACATGAATTTGTGTTTTTGGAAAAAACGTTTCACGAGTTATAATGCGACTTTGAATGGCCATGAGATCTCTAAATGGTCTGCATTTCCATGTGACTACTGAAACACTCATCCTTGGACATGGAGAATATGGCCTAAAATAGCCCTTAGTGATTGGGTGGATTCTTAAAAATCGACCTCTCGTGCGCCACACCCACGAGAACACGCATTACCTTTAATAACACGCCTTCACCCTCAAGGCTGTTGATGAATTGAACCAAAGGCGTTGGAAAGTCCGTAGGCGCGCGATCCTATCAGGGGCCCTTTATTGACAGAACTGTCAGAAGGAGGAGAAAATGGGCGTTTATAATTGAACGTTTGAGCTGATTTGTGACCTGTCCAGGGCAGAGCAAACCATCCTGAATAAAAACCAACGTATTAATTGAAAATTCCCCTGGAAAAATTTACTGCTTCGATACAGTAGATTTCAATGGGGGGCAATTAGGAGATTGCTTTTAGTGTTAAGCGCTTATTAATCCGTCTTGTTCGAGATACTTTACGACGCCAATGCGACGGGTTTAGCTGTTCGTAAATCTCGTTCATTATACTTACTTCCTCCATACTTGGTGTTTTATCACCACCCTATAGCCCTGGTTGTAAGACATCATCGAAAATTAACGGCGCGTCATCTTGAAGAACGTGGTGGTAGTAAAATTTATGTTACAGGCTTCATAGTATTTCATTTGTGGCGTAAGTTTAATCTAACCAAAATTTCCAAGAACCCAGGGACGTTGCTTCATAAATATTCATACTTTCCTGCCGAAAAAAGCTTCCCATCAAGGATATGAGAGCAATCACGGAGTATACAGCTCAGCTTGTGGATGAGAGATGAGCTTTTGTTGGAGGCAAAACCTCCTTAGACAGCAACAATTGACTCAGTCAATTTATGAACTGGTGCCATAACTACCCCATTCTATTGTGCTTCGTTGTGGATCACTAGTCATCCCGGACCGTTTTTGAATGTTTGCTTGTTCACTATTCAAGAAGAAGCAAAACTGCCTCTTTTGCTTATTCGTATTGAGAGTAAAGGAGCTTGGTATTTGCTCAGGGAGGAGGTTGGGTTCTCTGAAATCTTAATTTTTACTGGCATTATTTTTTCCAAGATGAAAAAAAAAATGTCGCAAGTTATCGGAAAACGGTATAAGTGTTTTTATTATTGTATAGATAACCCTACTGCAAAGAACATTGTTAGTACATACCAACCAGTTTGGCAGAAACAAAAACATCCTCATTCGAGAATTGTGTGTGCTTGCATACCGAAATTTATTTTGGTTTATTATTTTCAATATTAAGCCTTTGGAATCGAGCAAGAAAACAACATTTTTCACCCCGCCCCAACAAAATTTGATTTTCTACGTTTCAAGGTACGTAGAATCCGAAAATCGAATATAAAATGTTCCGTCCGTCCGCCGTACGCCGTACGCGGCACTTTTCTTAGCAACACTGGACCGATTTGGTTCAAGTTTGGTATGTGGCTCCATTTGGGCTCTAGTTGTGCCGCGAAGCTTTTGGTTCATGTCAGTCACTTCTAAGGGGTGAAAATTGAGGGTTGAAGTTTTCAAGAGTGCCTAGTTCGAAAACTATCCAAATAAAGGTATCGTTTTTTCACCAATTTTAAATAGTATTGAATTTTTAAAAATTTTTGAGACCACCCGGAGCTTTGCAGGACAAACCGTTCGGTCCCTACGAGTACTTGAGGGTTTTCCTTCGATAAAATAGAATCAGGAGTGTGAATCACAAAAGAGGTCTAATCTCCGTTCAAATTTGACCAGACTAAAATGCGATCGCTGTTCATTTTTTCTATTTGAATTAGGTCTTGCTTTCCGAGCAACCAGCAATCAAATTTCCATAATATCAAATTTCCATAATATAAACGCTTCACATTCGATTCGAAAAATAGAAAGCTTCATATTATGATTCGAATCGAATGTGAAGCGTTCAGTTCTTTCTAATAAACTTGATTGTGAAGGTGTGAAGGCAGTATGGTGTGGTAGATACTAACCTACTAATGATTGGTAGGTAAAAAAAAAGTTGGTAGTTGAAAAAAAGGTTGGTATGTAAAAAAACGCTGCAAATCATTGCCCAAAGGTTTATTATTTTCTGTATAGATCACCCTTCTGTATAGATCCCCCCCTAACAACCAAAGGTACCTACTACAGCATTTTTGATCATTTCAACCCTTCATATCCATTTGGTTGGGGTTGAAATTTTCAAAAATGCCCTTGTAGGTAGTAGGTACCTACGGTTGGTGCGTTGTTGAGTTGTTGTTGAGTTGTGCTCTGAAGGTTTGGTTAGTGTCAGTGACTTCTAAGGGGTTTAAATAGGGGGTTGACATTTTCAAAACGAACAAGGTAACTCAACACTTTTGAAGGGAAATGTTTAATACAGTAAGTACCTATTTTTTATCGATTTAAAATGTAAAAGTATTTTTTTTTTTTTGTATTAAAAATTGTAAAGTATTTTTTTCTTGTATTAAAAATTTTAAAGTATTTTTTTCATAAGTATGAAATAGTATTAAATTTTCATAATCGAATGAGACCAACTAGAGCTCTATAGGACCGAGCGTTAACTCCCTATAAGTACATAGGTATAGAATGAAGGGAAAGGTCATTGGTCATGGATGGAAGAAGGCCTCTGTTCAAATCTCAGCTGATCGAATGCGATCACTTCCTTTCTCAGCTACGCTTCGTTAGCAACCAAAAACCAAATATCTTAATGAAGTCACCCATAACTTTCGGATAACGATGTTTTGCTGTACTGTACATTCTGTCAAAACAGCAATATTATCGTCCGTGGGTACAAATAGGTAATGGAAAGACGTGCCCTTGGCCGGGGGGGCCAGTTGTGTAATAATTTGCAGCGTTTTGTGCTCACTTTTGTACTTTACTTTTTCTACGTCTTCCTTTGTTGACGCATCACTAGAGGTTGCAGCAGCACTTACAAACATTCAGTGAAACCAACTAAAGGTGATTGGAGAAACTATCACCTGGCGAGGGATATGGCATGGCAAGTCAGCTAAGGACGATTCGAGTCCTAACAGGAGGACCATTTATCGGGTCTACGTTCAGGGCTCGAGGAAATGGGCCCCGTGGGTCTTGGAGCTGAACTCGACCACCATGGGGAGGAGAAGCGTCGGCTGATGGCATAGCCAGAAGAGGCACAATCTTCACTCCTACATTCCTGGTACATCATCCTCACCCCAATGCCCGAGTTTGGATCTCGGACCCTGATACCAAGCAGCCAGATGGAATGACTGCTGAGTGCTGAAAGTGCTGATACAATGCTGTGATGTAAATATTCATGTACAATACCATCGATTGTTGTGGTGAAATATTTTTTCCAAGAATAAATTGTTAATGAAAGTCAAGAACCTTCAAGAGAACATCGGCTTTTTACAGATATAGTGATTGGATTTTCCCTTTCATTTAGCACGTCTTAGGTCTCGTCAAAAAGTCGAAATGTTTCAGTTACTTCTGGATTCGAGTAGTTTCGTAAAATTCACACATTTTGCCAAACTGAGCTTATAAATTATTTTCCAATATGGCAAGAACTGTTCATGGGGCGTTTTAAGTAGTGAATCAACAAATTAAGGTCAAGTAATGGCTCCCGGAGGTGAGCCATGTTTCAAATCAATATAACTCGATTGCTGAAAGTGGAATGAGGAGGCAGGGTTAGGTTGTCACCTTCCCTTTAGCCATTACCCCTTAACCCTCTGCCTTCCAAATTAACTGTAAGAGACATGACTGATGACTGGCGTATGACTGATGATCGCCCTCCTCCTCCCTCAGCTTCATCAGTAAGCCGCACTCATCAATCTACGTCTCTCTTATAAATCATTTAGGTCCCTTCCCTCATCCATCAGGGCGCCTTCCAGGTTTTCTCATGTTGGGGCCAATATGTCAATGACTGGGCACAAATGTTTTTTGGAACACTTCTCTTTTTTCTCCTCGAGGGAGAAGAGATAAATCGACTATATGAGTTGTCTTTTCCGCCAGTTATTGATTACTCCGCGTTAAAAGGCTATTCTTACTAGCTGTGAGTTATGTGTGTTTATGGTTTCTCATAAATTATTCATAACAACTTGTTTGAGTTTACAAATCCTCAACACGAATGGCATATCAATCGGTTGATGCTCAGACAATAGGATACTTATGCTATCGTATTTCCGAGTGTGGGATTTGTCAGCGTCATCTTCGATATCTTCGTATTCGTATGAATGAATAAAAAATGTATGTAGAACCAGCAGATTGAATACTCAAATTTACTAAAACCACTATAAGGCTTGTCACCAAGGAGAACTAACGATTGGTATAGCATTGGATGGTGGGAGAATCGAGAGACTTACCATAGTCGATAGTACTAGTGCAAAGGTGAAATGTTCGTAAAAACTACCTTGCCTAATTTCTACAATAATTGTAAATCAATTATTGATTAGTCGTTTGTGGCACAAATTTCGCTATTTAAAACCAAAAGCACAAAGCATCAATAGATTATTCCTTAAAGTTTCATTTTTTTTTTCTAATGCATCGGAGGCACTTCTAGTAATAAATTGCGATGTAATTAATTCCAATTACTGTAAAAATGAATAGGCGCTGTCTGTGTTTGAAGCATGGAATGATTGGGTGATAGATTAGACATTGAACTGATTGATCGTGGTGGTACCTGTATATCCACCAGTTTTTTTGTTGATTATAAGTTTCAGACCATTACTTTTATTGTAGCTTTTTTATTTTCATTTTTGAACTACCTACGTCTAATTAGGAATCTAAATGAGATACTCAATTCGAATACAAGCTCTAACTTTCTAATTCAACTGACTGATGATTTCATCTCGATTTGGAAAATTACTTCTCTAGAAATAGGGGTTCTACCTAAGCCGGCAATGGCGCAAACCTTAGTAGTCACGCTTCCGCCATAAAGTCCTCAAGAAGGAAAAAGTCTCCACTGATGTCTACAGGACGGCAAAAAGTCGGCACCTTTCATCCTCCAAGCCTTGGGGGCCCATAAAGTTGAATTTATGGGCAGAATAAAAGTCGTCAAATCTCTTTCAAAAGTCTTATACAACACTCGCCGACCTGATAATTGTGTTTGCCGTTCAATTAACTTGCAATTGCAGTAAAAAGGGAGAGTGAGAAATTTCATGTTGACAGTTGAGATGGCAGGTCTACTCGGACTCGTTTGGTGTGCCGCGCTCGGCTCAAAGGCGCCTGTGCCGTTCCTTATTCGTACTCTTATAAGGGATGTATTCACCTGATTATATATGCTCCTATCCGTATAGTATGGAAGGATGGATATCAAAAGTTCTACAAGTTATGTCGTAATAAGTAAAACGTACAAAATAAAGAAAGTTAAGTTCTACGAATGGTCGATGTTAGTATGGAAATATTGCTGAAACGGCATTGGTTTTTTCTTCCTTGCTATCGAAGTTCGAAAAGCTTTGTATTCGTGCAGTATATTCGTAGCAAATACAGTTCTACAGATAAAACCATAAGAAAATATTGTACGGATTTCATTCTCCTCAAAACATTCAGCAAGAAGTTGAAAAAAAAAAAAAAAATCACGACGTGTTTTACTTCTTGGGCAGAAATATTATTTATACCTACAAAAATAAACTCAATTTTGATGAAATGTGATGTCCTAAATTATCTTCTGGCTCACACTGAATGTACCTGTCGTTTCAACTCGCGATATCATAATGAACACGGTTTTCCTCAAACATCGATGTCCCACGATGATAATCCTACGTCGATATGTCGATCGATATGCCACGTTTTCCATGGATATCCCAGGATACCCCATCGTATCCCGTTCATACACGCGATATCATAACAAATACGATTTTCCTGTAACACCGATATATCACGATGCTAATTCAATCTCGATATCTCCCGATCCAATCTCCTATAATATTGGAAGTCCTGAATAGTTACTGATGAATTTCCAATCAATCCAACCAGCTAGCGAGTTGTGAGGAAATTGTGAAAAATTGACATGCATTTAGATGAATTCTAACCCGTGCTGTTAATTGTGAATGTTAGGGCTAAAGGGGACACCCCTCTAGTTTGATTCTCTTTTAGGAGATGGCGCTAGCGTCGCATTCAAAAGTTTTCCCAAAGTTTCTCATCCTCCACGAAAGATTTTTTTCAATTATAATACGGGAATGTATCCAGAATAAGTAGATCTCGGTTTCCACCATTGAGTTTTTACCATACTATAATTATTTTAATCATGAAATCGCAGAATTCTGGCTATTAAAGGTGTTGAGTAAAAAATGAGATAGCTTGCATATTCATTGTCATTAATAATTGATGAATGATTGGTTAGAAATCCGATTCTTGGACAACTGGAGACGGAAAGGGTAAATGAAAAATAACGCACACTCATTGGTTGCTAGCAAATGGAGTATGAGGTTGGTTGCCTAGCGACCCTTGTTACCCTCCCCTTCAATCCGACCCTCCTTGACCCCCACGGAATAGATCAGTAACATTGCTTGCGATTTCACTTCCACATCTACCTACCAAGTTATACTGAATAAGCAATTTTATTGAGTGATATTCATCATATACTATGAAAATGAATTGATTGATAAATGAATTTTCATTACATAGTTACTCAAGTGGGATATTTATGTTATTCAATCATAATTGAAAACGCTGCAAATTATTACACAATGGTTTATTATTTTTATATAGATCACTCGTCTGCAAAGCCACCAACCATCCAACATGAAGAAAAACATCAATCGCATTTCGGTCAGCTTTAATTTGAACGGAGATTAGGCATCTTTTGCGATTCACACTCGTGTTTCTGATTTATCGTACGTCCAAACTTTAAATTCTCGTAGTGAGCGAATGGTTTGTCCTACAGAGCTCCGGGTGGTCTCAAAAAATTCTAAAAATTCTATAGAATCTTAAAATGAAGGAAAAACAATACCTTCATATCGAAATTGTTTGAGTTAGGGCGTTTTGAAAATTTCAAAATTGATTTTGGAACCCTTAGAAGTGACCTACCTCAACCAAAATCTTCGGGGCACAACTAGACTCCAGAAGGAGCCTACATACCAAATTTCATCAAAATCGGTCAATGCTAAGTGGCAAAAGTGCCGCGTACGGCGGACAGCGTACGGCGGACGGCGTACGGCGGACGGCGTACGGCGGACGGCGTACGGCATACGGCGTACGGCGGACGGACGGCCAAATTTTTATTCGATTTTTGGATTCTACGTACCTTGAAACGTAAACCATCAAATTTTGAGGGGGTGTTAAAATTTTTTTTTTCTTGTTGGATTCCAAAGGTTCATTATTGAAAATAATAAACCAAAAACCTTTTTTTAATAATAATATTGAATAAAAAGACTATAAATAATCAACGTTTCTTTTTTTAATATGTTCATTAATATCTATCTATCTATTAATATGTTCATTAATTTAATATCTATTCATTTTTCTAACGTTGCACAGAAGAATGAATGTTTCATTTAAATAATATAAATATGAAAATTCTGAGTAGGTACCTAAATAATTGTGCGAGCTAAACGAGTGGATTTTCGCATAGCTGGGAAGTTTATACAGGGTGTAACTGTATGGGTAATAAAAGGGTGAATAACTTCAGGAATAGATTCTACAACTTATTTTCTTTTGGTTCTCCAAAACCTAATTTTTGTGTAATTGTGGAGTTGCGAAACAGGGAGCGTTCAAAAAGCCAGGTTGCGCGCTATAAAAAAATCGGTTCGAGTATGAACTCTTCAAGAAATTTGACGTAGAATCCAAATCTTTAATAAAAACGCTGCAAATTATTACACAATGGTTTATTATGTTTTATTTTTCTATATAGATCACTCGTCTGCAAAGCCACCAACCATCCAACATGAAGAAAAACATCGATTGCAATTCGGTCAGCTAACATTTGAACGGAGATTAGGCCTCTTTTGCGATCCACACTCGTGTTTCTGATATAAGGTACGTCCAAACTTTAAATTCTCGTAGTGAGCGATTCTCCTACAGAGCTCCGGATGGTATCAAAAAATTCTAAAAATTCTATAGAATCTTAAATTGAAGGAAAAACAATACCTTTATAACAAAATTTTTTTGAGTTAGGGCGTTTTCAAAAGTTCAAAATTGATTTTGGAACCCTTACAAGTGACCTACATCAACCAAAATCTTCGGGGCACAACTAGACTATTTAATGGAGCCTAGATACCAAATTTCATCAAAATCGGTCAATGCTAAGTTGCAAAAGTGCCGCGTACGGCGGACGGCCAAATTTTTATTCGATTTTTGGATTCTACGTACCTTGAAACGTAAACCATCAAATTTTGAGGGGGTGTTGAAATTTTTTTTTCTTGGTCGATTCCAAAGGTTCATTATTGAAAATCATAAACCAAAAGGGGGGTTTCGTTTTAAAAAAATGAAGTTAGTGTCAATTGCGCGCAAATATTATGCGCGAAAGTACTTTTTTCTGAGTTGTGTGTGGTTGGGACTTAGGATGGTTCCCTATGAATGTCATCATCGTCTGACCTCAAATTTGGAGGGTTGTGACAGATAGTTGGAAATTGAAGTTTCTATTATCTACTGAGCATATAGGATTATCTCTATGCTGTCGTATTTCAGGTACGAAGATGGTATGTTGCACAACCTCATGCAAACATTTTGCTTCCGAGTCTGCCAAGGTAGCGGAAGCATTACTTTTACTCTTCAAGATTGAACAAAAAAATCTTCTACAAAATCAAAATTTCCACTCGCGTCCACGTCTTAGATACGACCTTCCTGAACAATTTTGGTTACGTGTCTGTCTATCATGAAATCCTTGCCATAGCCGTAACTTTTACATTTCTCATCCGATTTTGATGAAATTTTCAGGGATTATGGGGATTGGCGAGTAGATGGTCCCCTCCCTATGAGGGTAGTGGAAGGTACTAAGAGATTGATTTTTTGATTGATTTTTTTTTACTATGCATCGGATCATCTATACAATTGGGTTATGGGTATTAGGAAGCTATGTGCCACACCTACTTGGCGGACGTTTTTATTATTAATAAGTGAAAAATAGGGGTGATATTCTCAAAATCGGTTTTTTGATGATTTCCCAATTATAAGAGTATCAATACCTTCGAGTTGTGGATACGAGGAAGCTATGTGCCACACCTACTTGGCATACGTTTTTATTATTAATTAGTGAATAATAGGGATGATATTCTCAAAATCGGGTTTTTAATGATTTCTTAATTATAAGAGTAGGTATCAATACTTTCGAGTTGTGGATACGAGGAAGCTATGTGCCACACCTACTTGGCATACAATTTTATTATTAATTAGTGAATAATAGGGGTGATATTCTCAAAATCGGGTTTTTGATGATTTCCCAATTATAAGAGTATCAACACTTTCGAGTTGTGGATACGAGGAAGCTATGTGCCACACCTACTTGGCATACGATTTTATTATTAATTAGTGAATAATAGGGGTGATATTCTCAAAATCGAGTTTTTGATGATATCTCAATTATAAGAGTATCAGTACTTTCGAGTTGTGGATACGAGGAAGCTATGTGCCACACCTAATTGGCATACGATTTTACTATTAATTAGTGAATAATAGGGGTGATAATCTCAAAATCGGGTTTTTTGATGATTTCTCAATTATAAGAGTATCAGTACTTTCGAGTTGTGGATACGAGGAAGCTATGTGCCACACCTACTTGGCATACGATTTTACTATTAATTAGTGAATAATAGGGGTGATAATCTCAAAATCGGGTTTTTGATGATATCTCAATTATAAGAGTATCAGTACTTTCGAGTTGTGGATACGAGGAAGCTATGTGCCACACCTACTTGGCATACGATTTTATTATTAATTAGTGAATAATAGGGGTGATATTCTCAAAATCGGGTTTTTGATGATTTCCCAATTATAAGATTATCAATACTTTCGAGTTGTGGATACGAGGAAGCTATGTGCCACACCCACCTGGCAAGCGTTTTATAAAACTTCTGAGTACGGGAACTGTGTGGAGCGGGTGGCGGATGAGCTGACAGGCGGGTTTGTTGTCTTCTGATTGGCGAGGGGGGTTGCCCGACTGAAGTTCACCCCTTTTGATTTTCGTTTTCTCTTTCGGTCGCTAATTCTTAATATTTTTGATTTCTGATGGATTCCATATGTTGAGGACATCTGCTAGAATATGCCTGGTATCTCGGTTTTGGTAAAATTTATTCTAATGCCCGCATACTTGGTCAATGAGTGAATCACCAAAAGATTAATTATGGTGTTTCGTCAAAAAATATAGATTTTATGAGAAATTTGACATGGCACAAACTTAGAATACGACGAAAGGAAACCAAATAAGTTTACAGAATGAAAATCGGTCCACTGTTAGCTGAGAACTTTTGGGAAAATGATTAAGCTCCTGTCTCTCTCTTTTCCCGATATAGCTGTCTCTCTCGCACACTTGTCATCCCCTTTAGCCTTAACAAAAGTGAACTCCGGCGACTCAAGCGAAAAAAAAAAGAAAAAAACACTGGACTTAGAGCTGTTAAAGTACAATATTATAACTCAGTGTTGAAGATACCACTATGAGAGGGGGCTGGGTTTTACTGCAAACGGGCCCTAAAGGAGTGTAAAAATGATATAAATGCAATATTGCTAGGTAGATGGATTCAATTTTAATATTCAGTCACAATAATAAATCACGCCAAACAAAAAAATGTGAATATTGGAAACTAGCAATTTGATTGTCAAGATTTTCTTCTTTCTTTATTTAATTAGGCGCATTCAAACCATATTTGGCCATGGGCGCCAATTACATGTACTTTTGACAATCAAACATCCAAAATCAGGTTAAAATTTGTTAACAAAGTTATCAAAAATAATTTGCATGTGTGTTGAATTATTTCCCAAAAGTTGTTCGAGATTTCGAGGAAGTTCAGGCGAGACAGCGCAGAAAACCGAACATTCTGTATGCAGGTGACAAACGGATAGCAGACATGCACATAACATGTTACAGTTTGAAGGAGGACTTCGTTTTCAGGACATTTATCTGCTACCTCAGGTTGTTACTCTGATCAACACAATCTTTTGAGAACCAGCAGATTTTATGCGTCCGTGTGTTTATTTTTGACCGGCTTTTTGTGCTCTACTCACTTAGTTAAGTAGGTACTTACCTACCTGAATAATGAAATCATCTCAGGAATATCTTCCAATTGCTAGTGATAGTTGCTGTTGCAAACGCTTGGTACTCGAATCACCCACATGAGATCCGATCCAATTTGCCAAACACGACCACTTATGCATGTCTAACGGAACGGGATGTTCATGAAAGTGTGGAAAAACTGTCGTTTGAAAATCGCCGAGTAGGCAATTACGGTCTTCGCCCACGTCAGCACTGGTCGGCTGGTTCCTATGAGAAACGGTCGGTCCAAAGCGGCGGGCAGGCAGAACGCAGAGCATCGCGTCATCCCGACGGGAAGCAATACGTCTCTGTTAATCCAGGAGAGGCTGTGAGATAATGGACTAAACCCCCACATGCCAACTCCACTATCTGAGACCCGCCACAAGCTACCCAGCCGTCCCCGCTCCTGTCATGATTTATCTCTCTGTTCCTGCGTCTTAATCGTGATTAAAGACGGTTTTTAGTGAGGTATCTGTTTATATACTGTTTTCTTTTATTTCTCGTCTCGACCTTCTGCGCCTGTCGACATCAATAGGAAGATTTTGAAAGGGGTATTTGGGAGAGGAATGCTACCGTAACTTCCAACAAGGTGACTATTTCCCAATCGGTCGTAAAATGCGAGATATCAGCCATTCCCGATTCTGTAAAATTATGTTTGTATCAGTTTGACATTCTACTCGTATTCAGGAATGCAAACACGACAATAAATAACGTGTTGTCAACAAGTTTTGGAATGAGGTCACTCTGAACAAAACACCCTGTTATTTATTACACAACTGTTCATTATTTTAATCTATAGTTCACCCATGTATAAAGAACACTGTTTCTCATTAGTAAATATAGCCGTTATAATTGAACTATTAGCCTAGCACACTTTACAGGTTGATCAATAACCCTACATTTTTGCGCGAAGTTTATATATAGTTTATTTATGGTCTATATTTTTGAATCGAGTTTATTTTGGCAAACAGTATGAGATACTAGAAGTAATAGATTCTACTTCTTATAGCTTCTTTATCTGAGAGTGGTTATCTATGGTTCTAAAGTCCTGGGATAGCTACGGGAAATCAGAAAATTCTAAAGAACGCCAGATTCAGACATTGGAGATTCAGGGAGAAAAGAACAGTTCTGAAATTGTTTTTCATGTTTATTGAACCTCACATTTTTGAGGTCCTTTCAAGACAGACAGTTGTAAGTTATACTGTGATGGGTGTCCATGGGTGTTCTTGGAATGTTTCCCAGGGCAGACACCATCCGCGAGCTCTTGATATCATATTCAGGGTGAGGATTGGAAAATTAGGGAATAAGATTCAATGGCGAAGATGAGTAGACCACAATTTCTTGCTTTGTGAGGCTTTGAATCATTAAACCGAGCTGAAACAGCGAAACGAGAGCAGCATTTCAAGCCTGTAAGGAGTCCCTGGCTAAGGCTGTCACTCTAAGCTTCCCTGTGGGGAAAGAGGTCCCATTGACTCTGGCTGTAGACGCTTCTGAAGCAGCAATTGGAGGAGTCCTTCAGCAGGAGACCAGGAAAGGCCTGAAGCCACTGGGATTTTTTTCAAAAAAGCTGAATGATGCGCAAAGGAAATATAGCACATACGATAGGGAGCTATTGGCTATGTTTGAGGCAGTGAGATACTTCAAGCATGAACTGGAAGGCCAGGTCTTCAGTATCATCACAGACCACAAGCCCCTTTCGTTTGCATTCACTCAAAAATTGGACAAGGCAACTCCACTGCAGAGACGCTACCTGAATTTCATATCCCAGTACACCACAGACCTCAGACATGCATCTGGGGAGTCGAATGTTGTGGCAGATGCATTGTCTAGGATAGCAACTCTTGCATTGTTAGCGGACATTCCAGAGCAAGAGCTAGCCACTGCGCAGAATACAGATCAAGAGCTCCGTGAGATTTTAGAGAGGAAGAACACATCTTTGAAGCTTGAGAAGAGGAAATGCGACACAGAAGACATTTGGGGAGAGGTAAAGAACAAGAAGTTTCGGCCATTCCTGCCATTGCAGTTTCGACAAGACTCTTTCAACAGGATCCATAAATTATCTCACCCTGGATATAAAGGAACACTGAAATCGTTGCAGAGACAAATGGTGTGGCCTGGGATGAGGAACGACATAAGACTGTGGACGCGGGAGTGCATGGATTGTCAGAGGAGTAAGGTGGTAAGGCATACTAAGAGCCCATGTGCCAAATTCCCACAGGCTGCGTCTAAATTCGACCACATACATATTGACATTATAGGCCCACTTCCACCAGTTCGGGGGAAACGTTATTGTTTGACATTCATAGATCGGTTTTCTAGATGGCCTGAAGCGTTCCCCATATCAGACATCAGAGCCGAGACTGTTGCAAATTTAGTCAGAGATGCATGGGTTCCACGATATGGCGTACCATTGACCATCACAACTGATCAAGGAACCCAATTTGAAAGTCAACTAATGGCTAGTCTATTGGAAAGGCTCGGGTCAAAAAGAATTAGAACTACGCCATACCATCCACAGGCGGATGGATTGCTCGAGAGGTGGCACCGTACACTAAAGGAGAGGCTAAAGTGCCTAAACAGACGGGACTGGGTTGAGAGTCTAGCACCCATTATGCTAGGGTTACGGAGTACCGTTCATGAGGATTTTGGTGTTTCCTCCGCCGAGCTGGTGTATGGTGTAACCTTAAGGCTGCCTGGAGATTTTTATGAAGGCCCACCTGCAGATCCTTTAGGTGCATCTGAATACGCCCGATTGCTAAAGGTGCAGATGGGGAAACTCCGCATGCCAGACACAAGGTGCCAACAGCCCCCCATCTATGTGCCCAAAGACCTGAAGACGGCAGAACATGTCTTCGTTAGAGTTCCAGGGTTAGGAGGTGCGCTGAAACCGCCCTATGAGGGTCCATACCAGGTCCTGCAAGCTGGGGAAAAAGTGTTTCTGCTCCAAACACCGCAGGGGACAAGAACAGTTAGCATCGACCGTTTGAAGCCAGCCTTCATACATGGTGGCGGAGCAGGTTCCTAAAAAGAAGAGGAGGGGAATCGTGTAGTGGGTACCACAATATTATCCACTACACTGGAAGTTTATTGTTGCATAGTGCATCAAATGTTTTTTGTTTACCTTAGTTTTGGAAGATTAATAAAAATTCATTCCGGTGTTCGCTATCGTACGACTTGTATGTTTTTTCTTTAAGTGAACAAAAAGTACAGATAGGTACGGACACTAAGTTAAGGCTATCATGGTGGACGGCCTTAAATGTGATTATCAAAAATAGATGGCTTAGGTGCCGCGTTGAAAGTTTTAATGAGTCTCCTCCGAATGTGTTGAATTTTTTTTCAATTCGAAAACGCGAATTTGCTCTGAATTTAAAAATGAACATAGCTGTAATTGCAGTTTTTGAAATTTTCCTTGAAATGTAATGGAATTTCGTCACTGTTCATTATTGATTGTTATAAGGTAAATCAGGTCTAGCCCATAATAATCATGAGGATTCAAAACATCCCTAATCGAATCAAACAATAGGTATGTATGAACCTCCGCCCCTTACCGGCCGTTTCGTTCAAATGATTCAGTTCACCGCTATTTCCAAAGCCTGCCCACAGAGGTCAGTGCTGCTGTTTCGCTCAAACCCTGATGAGCTACCCGATTTCGATCAATGGTAAACCAGTTGTACAGAACCAGTACGAGTAAATATAAGTACAATTAAAGAACTGAAGAAGTAAGGTTAATAAGATCATTTCCCCGAAAGTACTAGATCAGAGCGGAGCATTGTAACCGCCCGCCCATTCCGCTATCTTAGCTTCATTCCAGTTTACTAAGTACAACCGCCCTCCCTGTTTTACATTGTGCCTCTTTAGGACGTCCCACAGTAAGACTTTGGCGTCCTTATGCAATTGCATCTGGGGTAAAGTTGGACAATACTCAACAGAAAAAAAACCACACAGTGATCCGTTTTAAACCATTCTGAATCCAAATCCGCGAAAGAAACCATAGGTGTGTGTGTGTGTGTGACAAAATCTTGTGTCGTCTGCCCAGGCTTTAGTTCTCCACCGATTTTCCTGGTTCTTTTTTTGTTCCACGCGGAAAACTAACTAGTTGTGCACTACGTCACCGGAATGGCGAATTTCGCCTTTTAAAGGGAGGGGGGTAAAGGGGGTTTATGCTTAACAAACGTGCGTTTTTGGGCATAATCTTGTGTCGTCTGACCAGTTCTTAGTTCTCAACCGATTTACGTGGTTCTTTTTTTGTTCGACGAGAGAAACTATCTAGTTGTGAACCACGTCGCCGGAATTTCACATTTTGCCTTTTAAAGGGGGGAAAGAGGGGTTACTGCTTAAAAAACGTGCATTTTTGGGCGTAATCCTGTAAACTCCACCCAGGCCTCAATTTCCAATCGATTTGAGTGTTCCTTTATTTGTTCGACTCAGAAATCATCAAAATCGCTCTCTATTTCACCAGAGCATCAAAATTTACAAGGCAAGAGGGCGAGTGGGGGATAATATTCACAAACCATCCGATTTTTCAATATTTCGGTTCCTTCACAGCTCAATAATTGTACCCAAGCTTCGAAATTGAGGGAAATTTCTCATTACACCTCCGGATTTTCGTGAATTATTCTCTGAGCCACTTCGATGCCAGGACGCAATAAACCTTATATTTCTTGGATCTTTTTGTGTTTCTAATTAAAGTAGTACTAAATAAATTACACCGAGTGAACCAGTTTTATCGTTTACCAACTGGTTTAAACTGATCCAATGCTTATCCAATGGGACGTCCCCTGGAATGCATGCATTACTAAGCAATATGTTTATATTTTCAGTACTTAACCGACTCTGTTAAATACAGACCCCTTCAAGTTCACATTTGTGTAGTTCACATTTATCATACTTCCCCGAGGTAAAAACACAATAATCGGCGTTGGCTTTTGAAAGATAGAATTATGTTGATTTGGTGAATGGAAAAATTTACAAGGGGCGTAGCAATAATTGGCTTTCCTGTTCGAACGCGGCAGGCTAAGAGCTACCCGACTGTGAGGATCCCACTTCCCCAGTAGTTCATCAGTTTTGTTTACCAGAGTCCTTTCACTGGATATTTTCGAGAATGTTATTCTCTTGTGCTCGTGGTATAGGAATGTTTCACTTAATACCTATGATTGGTCATAATAGGTGACATTATGAATGTGCACGATAGGAAAAGGAGGGATGATTCTCCGTGGATTTCAATCTCGCGGGTGTGGTTTTTCTGAAGTTTTCTCCATGGAAGGAAACAAAATATTGCCAAATTGAAACAAGTTTATCGAGTCGTTGACGATTGTAAACCTCGCTGCGTGACCTCCCATACGTGATGTTGCCCTAACGAAGGAAAAAACTAACAATCTAACCACGTCGGCAAGTTAGCTGTCGAACAAATGGCATCACCCTTCCCTACCAAACCAGAAACATTGTTGCACGAAACCACCTTTCGGCGCTTAGACACACGATAAGGTAAAAATGTGAATAATTGTGCGACAATATCGAATCGACCAGTCAGAAGATTAGTTTCCTACAAGCATGCAACGACTCGGAATGAGTTCACGCGAAAACCGTATAAAATCCTAAAGAACGTTTTTTGGAACAATTACCAGTTCATTCCTTCCCATTGAGCTGACGGTCTTTGATAGGGAACGTATTCACTGCTATTCATGTAGTACCGGATGGAAAAAAAATGTGATGAATCACTCAAACCAACAATTTATTCCTTTTGAGGTGGTATTTATAATTTATTTCGAAAATAATATCTCGATTCTTCCAAGTTTTTATGGAGGAGAAAAACCCGTGATTTTTTTTTTTCATTTCATAAGTCTCCTGAAAATATGGCTGTAGGAAACCTCATTAAAATCTCGCGAAAGAATTTATTAATGTTATATGACAAAATAATGGCATAATAACCGCTTGGAACCCTCAGGACGTTATCAGCACTCCGCTATTTTTTAAAAATTTCATTCACGCAATATTGATTCTTATGAAAACCCCTGGCGCGTTTCATAATGATTAAAACATAAATAATCGCGAATGTGTTGCTATCACGTCATCCTTTTTTATTAATCACGAAAAACGTGGACAGGAGGGGCAAGATCCGGACCGACTTATAAATAATTCAGAATGATATGATTTGTAGTCGAGTTTACCGGAGCGATTTTAACATGAAATGTGGCGATAAAACCGAACTTGAGTTCACCGTGCTTTCTAATGAACGACCTCTCATTTTGCCTTAATCGACGTCAGATAAGGTGGATTTTTATGGGTTCTATATAATTTTTTACGATAGTGGTTTCCTACCTCATTTTCTTTTTTTCTTCATCCTTTGCGGAATAAAGCTATAGGTTATACTTTATGGTTGAAGCCCGCAGCTGGTGGATTTCGGAACCTTCTACGAGGAATTATGTGGTGGTTAACCTTATTTGAGGTATCCACGAGATCTAAAAAACGCAAACTCTTCTGAATGAGGAAATAACTGTACGGGCCACAAGAAACTTGTCTTTTCCAAAGAAGAGTGTTTCTCCATCTGGAGGAATTGTTATCGATTTCATAGCTTAGGGATTTTGTAAACGCTGGGAATTATTACACGATGATTAATTTACTGTACAGATCAACCGTGTGCATGGAATCCGGGTTTTCCATAAAGGCTAAGTGTCCCCGATTTTAATACGATTTTTTCCGATAGATGGCAACACTTCCGAAGACAAAGTTAAGAAGCTTCTATACTAAGTATATAAGGAAGTTAGAAGGAATAAGTGTTAGAAGGAATAAGTCTTATTCCTTCCAACAATAACATCCTATCTCGGAGCTGTGCAGGTGCCTTCATTACGAAATTTAGTTCAAGCCGAACTGAGTGACATAAAACTCTTCACGGAATTTGATCAGCTGAAATTTGAACGAATATTAGGCGAATTTCCGTCAGAAAACAGTCTTTTGCGATTGACACTCGTGTTTTTGATTTATTGTAAGTGAGAAGGAACTCATACCCCATCATCAGTTTGGATTTCGAGAGAAACATTCTCTAATGATCAAGTACATCTTATCACTGAAGTAATAGGAAATAGTCTCGAAAAGAAACAAGTCTGTGCTAGTGTCTTCCTTGACGTCTCTCAGGCCTTTGACATGAAGCTTGACATGTCTGGCATGAAGGACTACTACATAAACTCAGAAGAGATTTACCAAACCAATACTACCTCCTGCTGAAGTCGTACCTTGCAGAATGACATTTTAGAGTCAGACATGAAGGAGCATATTTCAGTTTAAAGGGAATCAAAGCAAGGTTCCCCAAGGAAGGTGCTTGGGCCATTGCTGTATCTTCTCTACATAAATGATGTCTCAAGCAACGAGGACTCTGCCATTGCAACATTTGCAGACGATACTGCTCTGCTAACAGTGGGTGAAACCGTTGGAGAACCAACGACAAAGCTAAACGATGCCAGTGAATGGACCAAAAACGGCGACTAAAGCTGCACGAGTTAAAATCTACCCACATCAACTTCACATACAAAATAATAAACACCCTGCGGATACTGCTCAATGGACAAGCAATCCCGATAGCGAAACACTGCGAAATTTTTGGGAATGACCCTTGACACAAAATTAAAATGGAAAGAGCATGCTCAAAAGAAAAAGGAGGAACTGAACACAAAATTTTAGAAAATTGCTCCAGTTGCTCGGTAGACATTCTGACCTCTCCATACACCACAAACTTCTAATATATATTATATGTATAAGCAAGTATTGAAACCTGTCTGGAAATATGGTGTCCAGCTCTGGTGCTGTACGAATAAATCAAATGTGAAGATCCGAAACGACGATCTCCATTGTGACCTAAAAATGGAAACTGTAAGTGAAGTGATCAAGCTAAGTACACGCAATCAAACACGAACATCGGCTTCATGGACATGTATTGACATTTATGTAAAAATCTCGAAGTCTTCCATCTTCTAGACAACTCCAACGTCGTTCGGCGGCTTGATAGAACCAAACCCTTGGACCTAGTGATAAATTGAGACACAGTGTTGTGTTACTTGTACTTTAGAACATAGCCACTGGGCTATTGACTCAACAAACTGTTTGATTAAATTTTGAAAGTAAATTAACTAGATAGGCTCCTTATGTGCTCAGTAGTTATAGTGTTCATATTTAATAAACAAAAATATCATTGGAAAAATATAAAAACAATTGTAAATACAACTCTCATGGGGGTGAACAGATTGTTTTACCAACCGTTACCCCCATTTTTCACTCCTCATTCACACTGCCACTAATTAAAAGCTTCGTGGCACAACTAGACACCAAATGAAGCTGACATAACAAATTTAATCAAAATTGGTCAATGGTGAGTAACTATGAAAAGGGCCGGACGGACAGCAATTTTATCAAGGAACATGCTTTAGCCTCGACCTAACTGGCAAAAAGTGTTATGTTTTTCGGGAACGGTAACTAGGAACGGTATCGAGCCACGAAATTTTGCTTCGTGTTTGGAACGGATTAAGGATCGTGTAACGTGGTGTAACCTATACGGTAGGGTTGTTTCAAATAGGTAATGTTGTACCTAATCTCAATACAACTTCCTATCTGACGATTGATTTTTTTTAAAAGGCTATCGAAACAGCAGAATAGGTTTCTTCTTAATGAAGAAATTGAATTAAACAGAATAAGAAAGCGTGGCTATAGCATGATCCATGTTTCTTGAATTTTAGCTAGTAGGCTCCAAGCGAAAAGCATCCGGGGGTCCATGATCTCTTGCTCGATTCCAAAGGTTTGTTATTGAAAATAATAGAACAAAAATATAACGAAACGGGGTGTATAAAGTATAAACGACTTAGGGTGAATCATTATGGGTAGAGAATGAACCAGTACTATCTTTTTCAATGTTAGTGCGCGGTATTAATACAATTTAGAGGGAAGATGGGGGAAAGCCAAGACAACTTTACTTAATTTTTCATTCTCTCAATTCTTTGTGATCTCTCTGTGATGAGAACCACCTAGATATATTTAACTACTCGGCTTCAATGGAGGAGTTTCCGGGACGTGATGTAAGTTTTCAGGTAGGTGATTACCATTTTGAAAATTACTGGCAAGTGGTACGATTCAGTGTAACGGCCCTGTACTCGTTAGAATTAATTACAATTTATTATAATAATGCATGCGATCAACCAACTGAAGTCATTTATTCCTGCCCAATTAGAAACTTGGATTCCTGTTGTTGTGGGGAAGCAATTTGTTGGATTACGTCCTGTAAAAACTACGGTCCGCTCATCTAGTTTAATGGTGTCGATTAACACAACCATGGCTTGTAAGGCTTTCCATTCAAATTCTCACGTTAGCTCCTGATGAGTTGACGTAATGTATCACATTATTTCAGGAAACTGTGATTTACATAAACACGGTTTACGACGATAATTATTTCAAAAGACCGAGTGATCTAGTTTGTTGATTAGTGGGTCCAAAAATGGTTGAGAACTTTCGAATTGCTTTCATTAATATCATCTCCTTATAACATTACTGTATTTCACAAGATGGTTCAACTAATAAAGATGTATTATGATAGAATACCTACAGATGTATTGGATGAGTATCACATCCGGCTAGATTATCAATCCATAACTACAATAAAACACATTACTTGATTTGGACAGCGGGCAAAACAAAAACTGTATCTACTATTACTGAGGATGGACCACACGTTCGGATCTCTCTTTTATTTTTTCGGTCTACTGGTGATTTCATGGCGGAACTTCAGGGGATCTGAATTGCCGAAAGTTGGAAGAACTGCCTACTGAATAATTCCGTTCGGTTCGTATAACTTTTTTCACTCAAAATCGTCTTTGTACCTTGTAGAATATCGACTTCAGATCAAATTAGGAGCACATTCTATCGTTTGGAATTTGTGATAAATTTCATCGAATGTGAAATTGTCTCTGTACTTCGTTATGGAATTTAATACCAAATTGGCTGTCTGGTTTTGGTAATTTAAATTTTTACAACAATCTATAATAACTTGTAGCACGAAAGTATTGAAACCTACCAACATGAGGTCATTCGAAGATCCAGGAAAAAAGTGGGAACAAAGAAATTTGGCTCACTTCCGTCAGTGAACGTACATAAGCGATTCACACTCGTGTTTCTGACTCATTTTTTCCGTCATTTTTTAACCATGCGAGAGAACTGTCAACTACCTTCTGCAGCTGCGAGAAAAGACACTCACAATCCATAGTACATTGTATTTCACACAAAGAAGATTGTAGACAGAGTATGTAAAGACACCCTATCTAGTCTAAAACACTTCTGAGAACCAGGGGGGGGGGGAAGCTAATTCTCAAATAAATCTTGAAAAGAAAATTTGAATCCGAAAACATCCGAATATGAAACCCAGTCAGTTTCTGTCGTGCTGTGGACATGGATGTACCGATTCAATCTAAATTCTTATACTACTGCTTCTTACTACTACTTCTTATAGTACTGTTCTTACTTCTACTTCTTATTCTACATTCTTATACTACTATTTCTTATACTTACTGTGCATGCGAGAGTTAACGGGTTAGACCTCCCCCAAATTTTTGACATCGAAATCAATGACAGGCCCCATTGGAGGGAATGAGTTTCAGTTACTACCTCTCAATATGTGCACATTTTAAGGTGCGTAATGTTTCTAAAAAAATTCCATTTTTTCCGCCATAAAATTTGCCCCAGTTTGATTGCGAATCTTCCAGACCCTTGGCCCAAATGTATGACGGAAAGTTCCCCAGTTAGATTGCGTTTTGGCCACTTTTGCCTCAGTTGAAAAAACGTCTTTTAGTTTGTTATGAACATCTTGGCACTATTACACAAGTTATTGTTTTTAGTGACAAATATAATGTACTATTAGATTGTATGATTTCTGAAAAAACAGTAATCGTTAAAGAATATTCAAAAACAAATTTCAGTAAAAACAATTAAAAAAATGTTTTTTATAAAAAAATCAATACTAAACATTTTGAGCCCATAAAATCAATTTCCTCTGAAAATTCGCTAAAAGCCGTGGAACTTTTATTTCAGGTAATTAGTTATCCTCATTAGCGAACTTTTGGACCAACAGAGCTGTGGGTGGTTTCAATAAATTCTTCAATCTTCACTATTTTAAACTAGTGAAAAAATAAAACCCGTAGGTGTATCGGAAGTTTCCTACGTAGGGCGTTTTGATAAGAATTCCCCCCTAGACCTTATTGACAATAACCTAAAGTTTAGCGACGAAACTAGACCCCTAATGATGCCGATATACCAAGTTTCGCCAAAATCGGGACAAGGGAAATGGGCAAAGAGTACGTCCGAGAGGGAATTTTCTTATTCGATTTTCGGATTCCACTTTCCACGTAGAGTTGGGAGAAATTACAATTTTGCTTGCTCTAATCCGAAGTTTCATAATTGAAAGTATTAAACAAAGTAGCTTTAAAATGACCTTCTTACCATTTACGAACATTGCATTTTTCATCTAAGATTCAACCCAATTAAAGCGGATACTTTAGGATGGAAGTTCACGAAGGGCATTAATTTTTAATGAACGGGAAGTTAATCAAACTTATCTGACTGTGGCTGGAATTTCGCCCCATTTCATTCAAAGCTCATTACTTTTGGGAACCCTCGAGTCGGTCTTTTTTTCAATTTTCTCCAATTAGAGCCTTGATAAACACGTGACGAACCAATTAGCGCCGGAGCGAGGAAGTTGATGTATGGAGAGCAGTTGACTCAAGCACCGCGCTATCCCTTTGTCGGCAGAAGGCGGCACCGTCCTTTCATCTTTCGCCCAACCTTCCCAAATCCTCCGGTGAAACCCCCCACGGTACCCTAAATCCGCCTGGAGTACCCTACTGTAAAACCTCTAGCCTCGCCAAGAGGGGTAAATCTACATGAAAGGTGCCGTCCTATTTTTTCCGAGGCTTTGCCACAGGTACAACAAACGCTTGGTCAAACATTCAGACCCCGACAAACATTCTCGAATAAAATAGGAAGATTTACTGCGGTCTTTTCTTAACAACCTTATAATAGACCGTGGTAGTGAGAAAGAGGAAGTCTTGAAGATAGGATTTCTGAAAAGCGGCACCCAAAAGTTTGTTTTTCACTTTCCACGATTGGGTGAGCACTCAGGAGACGAGCCGGATAAGATAAAGAAGAACCATTGTATTCACTCTTGTTTGCTGAATATCTTTGATTTAGACAGAGCTGAGAGGAGGAACTGCAGCTGTATGTTGTGGAAACATGTATGAAACATTTTATGGGTATTGCGATGTTGTGGAGCCGTTTACCTTTTGATCAATCCAAATCTCCAGTACTATGTTTGTTTGGTAATCTGGTGGTCTTATGACACCATGTACACTTTCAAATACTTTATTATTTTTCAGCTATTGTAATATAAGAAAGTCCCACAGGACTCCTGAGTGCTTACCCAATGTGCACAATGTTATACTTCAATGTTATACAATCATGTTGTATCAATCCAGCTGGTATCGAGGCAAAATGGTATCAAGAATTATAGCATCTGCACTCTTACGAACGCATAAAACTTTTACAGACCCTTTGCCGTCTAAAACATTGAATTTACAACAATTATAACCTCATAAACCCATACTCTGAAATTCTCAAGCAATTTTAGTAATTAATTATCATCAATGAGAAACCATTGTGCGGAAATTCCTTCAAGCCTTAACTTTTGGATTTTTCCAAATGGTACTTTCTCATTGTTGAATCTATACGTTGAATGTCAGCTTTCTCTGTTAGCTTTTACGAACAAATTTTCGGTCATTGGTTTCTGTTCTATATCGCATGTATCTTCACGTATCTGCAACCATACAATAGAGAAATATTTAGTTTCCTAGATCAATAATTGATTATTGTGGATACCAGAACTCCCACTTTCTTACAGGCTGCTTGATATGTTTTCTCAGGATGTCACAACACATTCATTCATACAGTTCAGGATTCCCGAAGGATTGAAGCGCTTATTTAAGTTCAAAATACACCCACAGGTATACGAAAATCATTGCCTAATCGGTTGAACTAGTATCTTTGATCGACTGTTTAAACGATGATGCAAATCTATCAGTTTGGTATCAAACATGTGTACGAACTTAAGCACAACGCTATCGAATCAGACGCTGTTTGGCGTGATACCTAAGAAAAGCTATTGGTAATCTGATTCGATACTCATGAGTTGGCTGCAGTTAGTAGGTTTAGACACATTTAGAGAGTTTTTTATTTTTTACTGTTTTCCTTTAGATGTCGTCACTCCAATGTCATTCCAATGTCGTCCAATGTCGTCATTCCAATGTCATTCCAAGGTCATTCCAATGTCGTCACTCAGTGGATTCCAACTGTAAAAATTATCGTGCTGATCCAGAGTCAACCAAAATGACTACTTAGTTTTCCTCCTGAACAATAGAGCACCCCAATAGAGCACCACAATAGAGCATCTCTGATACAATGCACATTAATTTTTGTCCTTAAAAGACATCCAGAGCGCTTATGGTAAATTACCATTAATTTATATTACTGACAATATTTAGTTGAACTGGATCTCGAAGGTAAACCTGCAAGATGAGGATATCGGCCTTAATATTGATCGTATTTTCTCCCTCCATTTATATAAATATGATAACTAAAGCGTGTTTTTAATGTATGAAACACGCTACTATAATACAAATTCACTCTAGAATTTATAGTCCTAAATTGCGTTTTATCAGGGAATTACGAAGCCTGACCACAGGAAACCCAGTCGTATAGTTTTATTGGTTTTAGACATGGAGAAAGGTCGTTTTATAGTCCCAATTAGGCTCAAGGCGGCTTTTATCAATCGAGTTGTAGTCATTTCCATTAGGCATGGAAAAGAATGGTGGATTTTGTTCCCCTTGAACCTGAAGGGGGAGCAAAATCTTATCATGTTAATTCTTCAATTCGTTGAAATGGGCTGATATTCCTCCACACCTCTTTCTCCTTTCGTAATTCACTTCGGATACGATTCATCATAATATCTAGGAAGAAGGGTTTCAACTCATTAGTGACTGTAACTTTTTATTTATAAAATGTCTGATGACACTTGGTAAGATGCCTCATATTGTGACGTAATATGGTATCTCCAAAATGTTAAGTGGAATGTATCGAAATAGTAAATGGACAACCCCTGCTCGCACATGGTGCATACTCTAGCAGCAGCTGCAGTGCAATGTATTGCTGCGAATTTCTTCATTTTCTTCCCCTTCGTATAACACACATTTTGGTCTATATGATCAAAGCGGATTTTATCGCTGACCCTAGATGTAGAAATATATCTTCCAGAAGTCCCTGGATGTCTCCTGGCGACAGCATAGCCTATCAAAAACGTCTGGCCCAATTCCGTCTGAACTGTAGTTGAGAAACTATAGAACTCTAGAAATAGGCGGAATTTTTGATTTTTTTTCCTACTGAATGTTAATATTTCATCATTTCCCAACAAAAGGTCGATCGCATCTTGGAGGTTCATTCCGGTCTACAAAGAATGAAATATAAGAAATTATAAAATGGAAAAAATCATCGGATAGAAATATCAAACAAAAGAATGTCATATCAAATCAAAATCGATCAAATATCAAAATTGCTAGAATAATAATCACGGTATACCTACTTATGATGACTATGTATAAACGAAAATGTCATCAAGTACCTAGCTAGAGTGGGAGCTAGTTTGGGAACACCATGATACAGTTCAGTTTTTCACGGAGAAATACCGTTAAAATGAAAATTCGTACTTATGGCCACAACCTGTCGCCGACCAGATTGACACTTATCTTGGAGACTGAATAAACCACACTAAGCAACTGATTGATTCAAACTGAATGCACTTCTAACATGGAAAGGAATCTACTTAGCTTGTAAGACCAAAAATTAACCACTAGGTTCTAAATTACACCAAGAACTAGAAGAATTGTGGGACCAGGTTCGCCATTCCACTAGAAGTCCGTTAGGCACTAGTGAGTTAACATCCTCATTGTCGTTCTTCAGTATCCCTAATAGGAAAATATCAAAGAAACTTTGTTTACGAAAATTCGAAGCTACCCTACAATTTAGATAGTGAAGTTGCAAAGATTGCTGTCAAATCTATAAAGCCTAAACGAACTGTCCGAATATTTCATGTGATCCCTTCCCGACAGATTGATACGAAATACCAACCTATTATTAAACACATGAACGTTTACATCATCAAAACTTTTTGGTTTACTCGAGAGAAACGATCACTTCAATGGCTTCTTTTAACCATCGATTTGTCGAAAAAGTTGGAAATGAACTTTGAAATCATCAAAACTTATTGATTTATGCGAGAGACACGACCACTTCAATGGCTTGTTTTCACCTTCGATTGTTTGAAAAAGTCGAGAATGAACGTTGAAATCATCGGAACTTGTTGGTCTACTCGAGAGAAACGACCACTTCAAAGGCTCGTTTTCACCTTCTATTGTTTGAAAACGTCGAGAATAGATGTTGAAATCATTGGAAGTTGTTGGTTTACTCGAGAGAAATTACCACTTCAAAGGCTCATTTTGATCTTCGATTGTTTGAAAAAGTCGAGAATGAACGTTGAAATCATCGGAACTTGTTGGTCTACTCGAGAGAAACGACCACTTCAAAGGCTCGTTTTCACCTTCTATTGTTTGAAAACGTCGAGAATAGATGTTGAAATCATTGGAAGTTGTTGGTTTACTCGAGAGAAATTGCCACTTCAAAGGCTCATTTTGACCTTCGATTGTTTGAAAAAGTCGAGAATGAACGTTGAAATCATCGGAACTTGTTGGTCTACTCGAGAGAAACGACCACTTCAAAGGCTCGTTTTCACCTTCGATTTTCGAAAAAGTCGAGAATGAATATTGCTGATGAATATTGGTTGATGTTGCATGGGGCAAATTCACGAAGGAAAGTACCTCGGTGATTTGCGAAGATTCGCGTTTAGAGATGTATGAGAGTTGTCTCCAAAAGGAACCTTCCCAAAAGAAACTGTTCTTTTCCTCCCCTCATCTCAAAAAATATAAGAAAATAAAGAACCCGATGAAAGATGAGAAAGGAGAAATTAATGGCCGGGGCTCCGGGAGTGGAACACAATTGGCGGTGTATAAAGGTGGCTCGGTGATGTATGAGGGTTATGATTCAGAGGGGCCGTGATCCTAGGATATTGTTCCTCGGCTACGAAGAAGATTTACCGACCTCACTCCGGTCGCTCCTGGGGCGTGGGGCCACTGTAAATAAAATCATAGGGCCTCCATCCTCTTCCTTCACCTGATATATCACGTTCGGACGTCCTCCTTGCCGCCATGTTTGTTCCCTTTGCCTCAACACGTCGACATCTTTTGTGTTCTGGTTGCGTCTTCTACATCTTAACTAGAATAGCCGCTAATTGAATGAGTTATTCTCAAACTGACCGTAGTTTCAACCTCCTCAATTTCGGAAAAATCTTTTATTTCTGAATAAATACAGAAAAACTCCTGTGTTTGGAGTTTGTTTTTCGAGATTGAAAAACACCATGGTGCAAAGTATGTAGAATCCGAAAATTGAATTAAAAAACCCTGCAAATCATTGCCGAAAGGTCGTTTTTCTATATGGATCACTCGTCTGCAAAGAACATGGCTTTGCCATTTTTCACCATCTATCAACCATAGGTACGACCTATCTACTTACGAACAAGTTTATTTGAAAGGAATAAACGCTTCACACTCAGTTCGAAGAAACGGGGGTTGTGAGTGCATTCACGATGAAATTTGATTACTGGTTGCTGAGGACGCAAAACTATGAACAACTTTAAGAAACTAAAAACGATCGCAATAACAACGAAATTATTTCGTTGCAAAAATTTGAATGGAGATTAAGCTTCTTCTGCGATTCACACTCGCTCTCATTAATCGTAAGTTCGCTCTCAGTTCCCATAGGGACGAGAGTTGTGGGTGGTCTCATTCGATTAAGTATAACAATTTAAAACTATTTTAAATTGATGGAAAAACAAAATCTTTATGTCAAAATCTTTTGAGCTAGGGCGTAACATCTCAACTCTTATTGTTCTACCCTTGGAAGTGACTGAAGCTTCGGGGCACAACACAAAACCCGAAATGGAGCCCTTAAACCAAATTTCATCATAATCGGTTCATGGGAACTAGGGATGGGTATCGTAATAAAAGTATCGATATTTTGTATCGATACTGTATCGTATCCGAGTATCGATATTCCAAGTACCGTTGGGCATCAGTATCGATACTTTAGTGTCACAAACTATCAATATTATCCAATATTCTCAAGAAAAATAATTTTTTAAACAATTTGTATTCATTTTTTACTATCAAGAGTCCAAGCAGAGTGATTTTCTCCATGATACAGACGTTATTTGTGCAACCAAAGAGTAATGACCCAAAAGCCTCTCTACCTTTTTCATTTTTTAGCCATCTTGGTGAATTTTCCGCGAGAACCGTATCGATATTCGATATTTAGAAATATCGGATCTAAAGTATCGATATCCAATAATATCGGATAGTGCAGTATCGATACTAAAATATCGAGTATCGGTACGAAAGTATCGATATTTTGAAATATCGGGTATCGATACCCATCCCTAATGGGAACTAAGAAAAGTGCCGCCTACGGAAAATTTTTTATTCGGTCTTCGGATTCTACGTATCTTGAAATTTAAACCACCAAATTTTGAGGGGGAGGTTAAGAAAAATTTTCTAGGTCGAATCCAAATGCTCATTATTAAAAATATTAAACCACAAAAAATCAAACTATCTAACCGGTGTTGATAAATGAACATGAATGTCTAGAAATTTAATTATACCTAATTCCTACCTTGTAACTCATAACACCATGCATTAATCAAGATTAAAATGTTTCATTTAATTTTAGTGTTCTATCTACTAATAATAAGTATTAAAGGTAATAAGATATTTATTATCAAAATAAAATTGAAAAATCGTAATCTAGTATAATCTTGTCTTCATTTTGTAATCTCTACAAGATAATTTTAATGTTAATTAATATTGTAGTATTGTTAGTAATTTTGGGAGGCTGTATCATAGAATATTATAGGGCATTCTACTGTAGTGTCGTATCCTATTAACAATTATACCCTTATTAAATCTAAAGTGATTTAATTTGACTTTGAATGAATACAAGAATTCACCGGAACTTCATTCTTGAGCATCACAAAAAGACATACAGTCAATGCAACTTTGCAGAAAATTCTGAAACGAAAACCATTGAAAAATATTCCTTTTGTGATAACTTCCCGGCGGACAGGTATGAATATAATTCAAAGCCTTGACGACTTCCATTCATGTGTCACAACAAATATAAAATACGACCCGTAGCCTATTTCGCGCTAAGCCGTTCTTTTATGCCTGCTGCCTAGCAGGTTGTAAATCGCGAGTGTCAAAGGTAGTCGAATGGCATTACCAGGTAAGACGGCGAGTGAAATTCTCTTCCTTTTCCGACATTTATTCCAAAAGCATGAGTAACTATCAATAATTTCCAACTGCGAATTTACTGTTCAATGAATCGCTCTTAGAGCCGTCCTCCGAGAGAATTACACGGCTTTGAGGTCTTCCCGTTGAATCGTTCGGAAGTTATTTATGAGCGTTACAACGCATTTGGCTGATGAATCTGCATTCATACAGCTCGATGTGAACTATTCCTTTCGATTATTTACCCATGATTTGTTGTGATGCAACAGTCTTGATCAGAGAAATGTTTTTGTTATTTCTGAGAATTTCACTGCTAAACTAAAGATGTGGAAATAGGATGTGGTACCAGTGTACTATAGACCTCGAAGGCGAGTCTTCCGTACAGTTCCAGCGGTGCAATAGTCTACCTCTATAAAAAACGCCAAGAAATGCAAAACTTGAAAAAATTTCTATAAATCTTACTGAAGGGTCTAGAAGTAAGTAATTTCATCAAGGACTTTTGGCTTCATGTCGTCGAAAAATGCCATGAATGGATCAATCCTTATGGAGCGCCACCACTCTTCCATTAATTTCCATTCCAATGTAGGACCGCCTCCTTTCTGCTTCATTCAGGTTTACAGAATGGTGTTGAAATCCGGACGGAGTTAGCCATCCAGTAGTCCGCCACTGATCCGACATTATTCTGTTACTATGTTCAACTTCACATAATCGGCATCAGTGTGGCCAGATATCTCTTCTGAACGACTTTTTTCCTATAGTCTAGTCAAACCTCGATGGCACTTGGATATAACTACTAATCGCTGACACAACAACGAGGTAACGAAGGATGACCGAACTCAGGTAGTCGAACCTTTCCAAAGACCACCTCAAGCCGTCGGTCATGTGAGTGTATTAGTAGCAGACCCAACATCCCAAGTACCATCGAGTATTGATCAGAATATAGACTCCACCATGACGGCAGCATAGACCGAACACCCAAGGGCCGTGCATCCGGGTACCATAGTTTCTATTTGCCGATTGTTCAGTTTCGTCGTCATCATCATTGTCATCGGGTAACTGAGCAGTTAAAAAAACTTCTTTTCAGTAACTATCATATTCATCATTTATGTCATTCCCATGTTTTTTGAGGGTAGACCGCATACTACACCGGTATCTAGGATGTCCCACCCGTAGTCTACCTTACTAATAAGACGGTAACAACATTATTGCTTAAAAAAAGTATGTATTGTAGTACCTACCTACAATACACTTTTTTTTAAAATCCCTTTTGCCCACTAGAGACGGTTCTTCTTATTGTCAGGCCCGACCAAAGAAACACCAAACGGTGGGTCGTCAACCATCCAAGTACTGACCCAAGTCAATTCGGTTCTATCAACCAGCTGTTGATTAAACAATGGAACAAATACCATTACCTATTGAGTAATCAAAAATTTTATTGAGAACGCATTGAACTGATTGAGAATTCAGAAAATCACATTTTATCCAGTTCATGATGGAAAAAGTTATGTTCTCCAGGTTCGATTTCGCTCAAACTAGTTATTCTCTTGGTTGCTGTAGTCTGCACTATTGCTTCCTAGTTTACCAAAATAGCTGGAGTATTATTTGAGATTTTCAAGGCTGAAAAAAGCCGTCAAACCCTTTTCACTCTTATTTCAAATTTTAGATCTTCCTGAATAATGTCAACAAGGAAAACTGTTACGCTACCGAGACTGCTCTGGTAACTTAAAAGGTTGGTGAAGAAAACGGTCTCCTCTTCAACAATACAAATCGCTAAATATCAACATCATTCCTGGCACTTTAAGCGAACTATCGAGAATACGATTGACAAGATAATAGAGCTTCTCCATAATCAGCTGGATAAGCTGAATTTCCCTCATGAAACTTAAATGTCCCACGGTGACTGACTGAGACTGTAGAGTTCGAATGAGAAACTGAGCATCTCTCAGATCACCTGGACGAGCTAATGAGGCGCCTACGGAACATGGAACATGTTTTAGCCAAATTCAGTGTAGAATACAAAAGTTATGTTATCCCTTGCAATGTAATATCTAAAATGCATTAAAAAATACTTCGCTCCCTACGTATATTAATATACTTTCTCAATAATTGTTTATGACGTGTAACAAAGTGCATTTTCCAGCCCTTATTAATAGGGTAAAGGGCGAAAAATTACCATCGTGAGTTGATAAAATATTGGATGAATAAATAGCTTTTCAATGAGTGGTAAACGATTTCAGTGGGTTGGATAAAACAAAAGTAGTAACTCAATGTCATTTTTAGTGTCCTTAGTGTCCTTTTTAGCCAGTTAGCATAAGACTAAAGCATATTCCATGTTAAAACATACCAATTTGATGTTTTTCCGTGGTCACGGAAAAATTAATATGGATTTTATTCTGGATTTTATTTTTGGGTCTTATTTCTGGTAGGTAGTACTCGTACAAGTACACGGTTGAATAAAACGAGAAGAACAGGGTGAAGAAAATTGTCTAATGTTCTGAATTTATTCTTACTCGGTAAAGATGGAAATGTGGAGAACCATTTCTTCAACTCATTCGCCATGATGCCTTGCAAACTAATAACGAATGACGCTCATTTATGCCCCCTAATTTGGCGCTGCAGAAACTGATTCTCCGTTTCCACGATTTCTTCAGAGCGATGGGACCTCCCAAGACTTCTGTGGAACTGTCTTCTGGAGTTGTCCTCAGTATCCCAGCGGTCATGACTAAAAAGCTGCACTGCCTGGTCTAGAGGCCGCCGCGCCGCTACGGCGCCGCGCCCGCAGGTATCTCCATGCGCCTCAGCGCTCGCCCCACCAAACGTGGCCGGACTCGCTAATGGGTGTTCGAAGGGGTTTAATTGACTTGATTAATCCGTTGCGTCTCGGCAGGAATCCAGGTTCAACGGCTGTTGGAATAGTTTTGCCCCCCTGCCGCACCTTCCTTCCCTGAATCAAAGCGTTTTCAGCCATACGGCGGCATTGGTATTTCAAGCTCAACATCGCCAATACCTACCGACCACGGACTCTGTCTCACTTAATTACCGAATGCCGCTCTTCTTCTTGAACTTCTTCTGCTTGTTTCCTCTTTCGGCATCACAAATGAGTCTGTCACGACATCACTTTACTACATTTTTTCTCCGTTCAATCCCTTCTAATTGTTTTAGAAATGAGAGTTTCATCATTGGTCAGCTCACCACAGCAGGAAATAGGTACATCACACCCCGCCAATGTAGAAGGGGCAGACCAGTGCAGTTGTACATATGATCTCCACGAACTTAAGCCGTTAATATTTAATTATTTCAATTAGTTGATTTGGGAGGAAGAGGGTCTTGGTAACTGAACTATTTACTTATACATCGAAAAGTGATTTTAGTTTATGATTTGTAATATTCAACCATTGGATTTGAGCAAAAGAAAAGTTCCACCACCCCCCCCCCCCCCCTGAATTCGGTAGTTTACGTTTCAAGGAGCTCATGTGGAATCCAAAAATCGATTTACAAAATCCACTACGTCGATTAAAAACACGTTAACTGCGTCGTCAATAACCCATGGCCTTTCAGAAAACTCATGGTATGAGTTTTTATATTTTGGTTTATTATTTTAGAAAAATGAAACCACTCAGACGATCTGCTACTGTTAAATGATCAATTATTGTGAAATTTATTAGAAAACTAACACCCATGTGGTATCCTTGTCAGTTGGCCCAAAAGGGACCGCCTCCCCCGCCTACCAATGGTCTCTAAGAAGAAGTCGGAAGAAGTCGTGTCTTCTTCGCAGATGGGTGATATTATGTGTAAATGATTTGCAGCGTTTTCAGTGTGGTTGATAGCTTTCCAAAAAGACCAGACAAACTCATAGATTTGAATGCTGATACAAATGAGTTATTCTTGATTTTGTGTTCAATGAAATCATGTTTGATGTGTTAGGTATAATACTAGCAACCTGCGTAAAATATGTCGTCCAATACACCAGATGTATCCAATCCGAGTATCGTGAGAGAAGATTGCACCTGGGGCCACAAGAACACTATTAGTTCCATGAGAGCCCCAAAATTTGAACATCGTACTGCCTCTGATGACACTCAGGCTCCTCATGGCTGATCCATGGTGACGATGAACTTGTATGTACCTATTGATTTTTGGATAGTATCGGACAATTATCTGTATTCAAGGTAGAACACCCTAAAATCAAAAATCTGCTACGAAGCAGTTTCTGGGGTCTTGACTTGGCACCACTGCTCTATGACACGGTGGAAAATCCAGAAGTATACTTATGATGATCCCTGAATTTCATGGCCCCAGTAGGTATAAAAGTATTGAAAACTGGGTATTTTTTTATTGTCGTTCGAGGGTGATTGAGCCATGGCGTGATTTGACAAAAATATGATGATTTCACAAGATTGAGTTAAGATATGGTTTAGTTTCACTCCATCAGGTGCTTAGTTGGTGGAGAGATGGTGTATTGGATTCTTCAGTTTTTCATAAAAATGTGGTTCTTGGACGGGTTTAACGTGTCTCAAAGCCTTTCATTTCCACATATTCACTCGCACTAAAATTCAGGGAAAATTATGGTAATTCTGATAGTCTTTATTTTCTAAAAGTTTCCAATCGGCAGAGTCCGAAATTCGTTTCCGGCATTATTGTTCAGCTTTCCAGCAAAGCGCTCCATTTCTGACGTGCTCGAGTGTTTCAGTTTGCCCACTCTTTCGTCATTTATCCATTGAAACACTCCTTGTTCACTTCATTGAATTAGAAGTCAGACTGTACTAATGAATGGGAACAATGAACGTGGCTGTCAAACGGAGGCTTCTCGGTAAAAGGCAAAGTGTCAGCCTCAATAAACAAGTTAATGGGAAGAAGTGACATCGGCTCGTCAGAAAAGGGGTCTCCTATGTAAATGCTTGGCGAGAAGCAGATGGAAGTCCCCTCTGGGTTGCCTATCAAGCGTCTCCAAGTTCCAAAGACAAAGGACGGATGTCATTCCTCTCTTTTTTGTTTCCGGTCACGGACAACGTCTGATTTAGGAGGCACCGCGGATTCCTCGGGGGTTCTTCTTTGTGTGCGACCTTTAGCGACATAGGGACTCTTTTGCCGCTCTTGTTCGGCCAAGCAATGGGCTTCTGTTTTCTGAGAGGTATTTGAATTTATTTTCAATCTGAACCGAAGATCTGAGTGGGGGAAAACTGTCCTTCATTCGGCAAGGACATCTTCCGACTTCTGATCTAACACATGACCGTGATAAACCGCAGTTTAGGCTTATTTTCGAGAGATGATGACAAAGTTCACATATTGGATTTTTCAAAGAAGGTTCTGGTACGAATTTTATCACAGCTACCTACCTGATATGTCTCACAATCGAAAATTACCAGATTATCTCCTTCAATGTTGTAAAGTCAGGAGAAGAAGAGGGAGTAATGGCAGAAATACGAGTACACTTTGGCTCAACGCCTAAGTTTTTATCCATTAAATAGTACAAGGATCTGAGTAGACTTATTTATTCTCAAAATCAGCTGTCTAAGGCCCCTTTACTCCATAGGTTAAGTTGAAAGCTCGCGAGAGCATCGACACAAACAGCTGAAAAACCTACAATCCTATGAATGAAAAGAAGACATACAAAAAAAAAAAAAAAAAACTAGGAGAAGTTACAGATAAGATTTACATTAGTTACAATGGGCGTCGCCCAACTTGGTCTCGAAAAGTAAAGGATGCCGTCGGAAATGCGAGAGGTCAACTTGGTCCCATCTAAACACGATGAGCGTGGTAGCTGATGGAAGGCAATGTGATCGGAATTAGGTGTTTTATTATGGATTTTAGTACCCTTTTCACAAGGAGTTAGTCGAGTCAAGTTTCTAGTGAGGTTCAAATGCATAGAAAAAAAAAAAAAAAACAGGGAAGTGCGAGAAGAGCAGTTTCTCATAATCATGAGCTGGAGTCGGACATTATTTCAACAGTAAGAGTAGTAAAAGCTGGAGTCAAAAGCGGCAAGGGCCTCTACTCGCACACCAAAGGTTGGTAAGGTACCAAGGTATTCCATGCTAATTCGGGCAGTCAACATTTCTTGTAAGGACGAAATTGCGTAAATATCCGGAGAATGAGGTTTCAGACAAATTAGCGAAGAATATTCGGAAAGGAGAAAAAAACGCCCGTACTCCCGAAATGGAGAGAACGTTATTTCCATGCTTGGATATATATGGATGTAAAAACCAGCATAGATGAAAACTTTTTGCTTTATGGTGATTTTACTGATTCCAATGTTGGAGCCAGAAGATGTTGAGGAAGAGTATCACTAATGGTAAGTTTTGACACCCTTAAAAATGTAATTACAAACTTTAGTCAATATTCAAATAAACAGGCTCCTCCAGCCTATTCAGTTTCAGAGATGGGGACCAAGTTGGGCTTCGGGACCAAAGCGTCCACATTTCAACGGGACCAAGTTGGGGTGGGTCCGGACCAAGTTGACCGACGCCGGTTACAATAATTACAATGTTACATGAAAAAAGTCTGCCACTAGCTCTTTCGTTTCAATTTCCCATTACCTTTCTCTACCTTCATAAGGGGCCATCTACACCAATTTACACATTCCCTGGAAATGTCAAATTTGGGCTGCTACGAGGTTTTTTTCGTTTGCGCAAGAGCAGAGACTACTATCGATTACGAGGTGATGTTGTTCTTAGGGAACCGTCCTTTTATAGGCAAACCCGCACACTACCTGCAAATTTCATCAATATACAGACAGACAAGTAACCAAAATCGTTCAGTAAGGTCTAAAACGTAAAACGCGAATTGGAAATGTCGATTTTGGAGAACTATTCCTACACTTGTATGAAACGGGAATTCCTCACCCATTAAGCTGCAATTTCCTAGTGTCATGTTATCTGAGAAAAAGTTGTGCGCACTACAATTCCATTTTTATCACATTTTAGAAGGGTTGAATGAAGTAAAATTCCTGTAATTTATTGAATGAAAGTGTTTATGTTATCTATGATTGACAAAATCTCGTTTAAATCAAAATTTTTAAATAGTTTTAGCTTTCATTCAAGATCAATTATTGATAATGGTGTATAAATTTGAAAGAAAAAAATTAAACATAGAGGTCAGATAATCAAGTGATCTATCAACAATAAATTAAGTTTGAGTAGTCCACCTATTATACTCGTAGGTGGCAATACTCTTAGACTTAATTTTTCGTTGATTCAATACTCTCAAATTTATACACCAAAATATACTTTCACGATTGTTTTATAAATATCATTTTTTTCAATTTCACCAGGGACAGAAGCAACAAAAACTGTTATGTGTGAACTCTCCAATACAACTAATCTCTCTCTGAGTATCGTGGTAGGATGTGACCTGTGCAGGTTCTTGTGTGAATCTTGATCAAGTCGGTCGCTTTCAACTCAATCCCTTTTCTCCTTTTGAAAGAGACCCGACAGAAATGCTGCTTGCCTGAAAATGTAATATTCAAGCCGCGTCGTTTCCTCCAATGAAGTTATACTAAGAACGAAGAAAGAACATTGTTCTCATGGAACCAAGTCATCGATATTAAACACTAAATAAATTGATCATACTGATCAGATGTGCTGATGTCTATAAAACTGTAGGTGCTGAGTTAAGTAGGTACTTCCTGGGTATTCCGATCACACTTCATCTTCCCATCGAAGTCAAGAAAATTGTTCAGTGTCAAGGAGGAATAATCCTTTGATACAATAATTCCAATGAATAGAACATTGTATGTTGGTCGCATTGAACAGCGATCGATGTCTGCTTGGGAGTCAATATTTTAGAAAATTCTCGTCTATAGGCTCTCACAATATTCAATACACCATCTCTAACATGATGTTCTCACCAGTCGAGAAGTGTTGCATGATGTAGCGAGTATCTAGACGGACCGATATACATTCAAATAGTTCATCCAGCTGTATAAAGATTCCAACGAGGAAATACTGGATACCGACGACGTCTGAGAGGTCTAGTTTGGAATCAACCACCATTCATTCGCCTTATACGTTGCATTTAATAGTTCGGTCAGCCGTTTACCGGGTGCCTCTAGAATACCTACAAACAGGATGAGTAAGAGTAAGGACATGCAACTGAGTTCAGGAGTTTCCCTTGCATCTGTAACACACCAAAAGAAAAACACTTATACGTGGCGGAATGACACGGCAGTTTGTATTTATTGATTTAGGCCACCAATCTTACTTCACTCCACCAAAATATCAAAAATATATTTTCCTTTCGTTAATTGTTGAGGGAGACTACTCAAGGGAAATTCAACGTTCACTTCGAGTGACAGTTTATATAGCGAGTGATCAATCATCGCCAGTATTGATTTGTATCTCTGGTATAGGTATTGGATGTTTGGTGGAATAGGGGGAATCCAAGATAGGTTCCCAAATCTTGATGCAGGACGTGAAACAACTCACAACAGCTGACAATCCACATCACCCAAGACCAGTTTTTAGGAATATTACATGTCGGCTAAGTTTGTGTGGGCTTCGGGTGTTTACTAACTCAAGCGATCCCAATCAGTCCGCCTCCTCGGTCTGTGTTTCACCTGAGTGAATCGCCTGAGTGATCTTGTTGCAGCACCAAACTGTTCACTCCTTAATTCACACCGTGACCTTAGCAAGTGCCAAAGCTGTGGTTTAAACGTACATAGTGATTTACTCTTAGTACGTATTACTATAAAATGTGGTTATTGCTTATTTTGGATTACTTCTGTATGTTCCGACGTTGGGTATGTTGGTTATGATGTTCGTATTTGGTATGTTCCATCCTCGTCACCACAGTAAAGCCAATATGTAGATATTCCTGAAAATCGAGGAATTAAAAAGGAGATTTCATATTAATAACAATATTATTATCATACATAATATTATGATCTATTAGGCAGGAGGGTGCCTGTCAACCACCAGAGAAATCCTGAGAAGGAGAGGATATACCCCAGGTGGTTATTATCTTGAAATAATCCTACTCATGCCTACCAATATAATAATTTTTTGTTGTTAGTGATGTGAATTTTTGAAAAATACAATTTCGTATTCTTGTTTTCAATTGGTAAACTTCACTGAATAGGTTACTTATTACCTACTGCACACTGTTTCATTGCGGCTAAATTAATTGTCGAGCTTTGTTGAATGTTGCCGTATCGCCGGATTATTCGGAAACCTCAGAAAAAGATAGTGTAGCCCGTGAAATACTTAACCAACTTAATAATGCTGCAAAGAGCTTCAACAAGGTGGAGGTCAGAGTAAAGCGAACATGATTAGAGCACGTCGTGTCGACGTGTAAGACGTTCATTTCCATATTTAAGAGGCGGAAAAAAAAATCGTGACGTAAATTACACAGCAGACGCGAGAGGTGTTCACCAGCTGTTTTTAACTGCATGCATATCACAAGAGAAGGCCAACACTTTTCAAAAGCATACCGAACTTCGAAAAAGACCGGGGGAATAACAGAGGAACGAGGGAAAATGCCGGGTTTCACTCGCGGCACCCTCCATTAGGCTACTCTTCTACGGTGCTCCGGCCTGTGGTTTAGCACGGTACGTGACTTATCTGCGTCTAATCACATTCCTTCTCTGTGTAACCCCTTATCTTCTTCCACCCCTCACCACGATAAGTCCAGACTTTGAATGACTGGGTAAAAAGGAGTTATGGAAAGCGAGGCCGAGGGGAGGTAAACAAATTTAGGTTGTTAAAGTATACGTACTCTGTACTTGGAAACTTGGAGCTGTCATTACCTCCTGTGGAAAAGAATGGTTTTTTAGGTTGGTGTCGTAAAAAGTTCATGGTAGTAACGAGCTACTTTTTCTCCATGAAATAATAAAGAGTTCCTCCTTCTAAATACTGATATTAGTTGATACATTTCGACCTTGGTTCAACCTGTGCCTTCTAAAGCAACAACAGCCGAGCAACTTCACAAGTTAGTATGATGGACGAATCCCATCAACGTACACCTAATGACATATCTCTCCACGCAGGCTTTACGATATTAATATACTGAATTGAATGCATAAATGGACGATAGGTAATTTATGGTGGGCGAATTTAGTCTCATCTGCATACTGTGGGCTAACAAGCATGCAAACAGAACCAATTAAAAATGTCTCTCAAGTTAGGGATACCGAGCGATGAGTCACCGCACTTCAGTGGCAGGTGGACGATCTGCCAAGAAAGGTACTCTGGTGCTTGGTACTACTCATATGTAGATAATGGAAGCAAATAATTATATTCTCTCGTCTCAAGCAAGACAAAATTTGAGTATTATTTAATAATACTCGAAGGATTCAAGCGAAATGGCCCGCAATGGTATTCAGACCTTTTAAATTCTAACAACCTCACCACTGAAAGGAAGGTATGAACAGGGCTTCCTTAAGTATTATAAAAATATGCAAAATTCATCTTCAAAAGAGATGTAAGTTTTCAGGTGGAATTTTATAGCATAGCAATAATCGCCTGCAAAGAACACCGCTTAGCCATTGTCACCAACTATCAACTATAATTTAGCTTCACAATCAAGTTTATTTGGAAGAACTAAACGCTTCACAATCAGCTCAAAGAAACGAACAAAGGTCGCATTTTTGTCAGCTAAAATTTCAACGGAGATTAGGCCTCTTTTGCGATTCACGATCAGGTTTCTAATTTATCGTGATACCAACTTCTAACTTTTCAGAAGGAACGAACGGTAGGTTCTACAGAGCTCTGGGTAGTCTCATTCGATTCTAAAACGCTGCAAATTATTACACAATGGTTTATTATTTTTCTATATAGATCACTCGTCTGCAAAGCCACCAACCATCCAACATGAAGAAAAACATCGATCGCATTTCGGTCAACTTTAATTTGAACGGATATTAGGCCTCTTTTGCGATTCACACTCGTGTTTCTGATTTATCGTACGTCCAAACTTTAAATTGTCGTAGTGAGCGAACGGTTTGTCCTACAGAGCTCCGGGTGGTCTCAAAAAATTCTAAAAATTCTATAGAATCTTATATTGAAGGAAAAACAATACCTTTATATAAAAAATTTTGAGTCATCAAATTCAGTCAACAAAATTTCAAAATTGATTTTGAAACTCTTAGAAGTGACCTACATCAACCAAAATCTTCGGGGCACAACTAGACCCCAAATGGAGCCCACATACCAAATTTAATCAAAATCCGTCAATGCTAAGTGGGGAAAGCGTACGGCGTACGGCGGACGGACGGCCAAATTTTGGTTTATTATTTTCAATAATGAACCTTTGGAATCGACCAAGAAAAAAAAATTTTAACACCCCCTCAAAATTTGATGGTTTACGTTTCAAGGTAGGTAGAATCCAAAAATCGAATAAAAATTTGGCCGTCCGTCCGCCGTACGCCGTACGCCATACGCGGCACTTTTGCCACTTAGCATTGACCGATTTTGATGAAATTTGGTATGTAGGCTCTTTGGGGTCTAGTTGTGCCCCGAAGCTTTTGGTTGATGTAGGTCACTCCTAAGGGTTCCAAAATCAATTTTGAAATTTTGAAAACGCCCTAAGGCAATAAATTTTGATATGAAGGTATTGTTTTTCCTTCAATTTAAGATTCTATAGAGTTTTTAAAATTTTTTGAGACCACGCGGAGCTCTGTAGGACAAACCGTTCGCTCTCTACGAAAATTTAAGTGTTTATACTGAAATATATATATATATAAATCAAAACACGAGTGTGAATCGCAAAAGAGGCCTAATCTCCGTTCAAATTAGAGCTGACCAAAATGCGATCGATGGTTGGTGATTTTGGTTTTTTTTTCCTCTTCATAATGGATGGTTGGTGATTTTGTAGACGAGTGATCTATATAAAAATAATAAACCGTTGAGTAATAATTTGCAGCGTTTTTATTCGATTTTTGGATTCTACGTACTTACCTTGAAACGTAAACCATCAAATTTTGAGGGGGTGTTAGAAATTTTTTTTTCTTGGTCGATTCCAAAGGTTCATTATTGAAAATAATAAACCAAAATTTTGTTTTCTTGTTCGGTTCCAAAGGTTCATTAGTGAAAATAATAAACCAAAATTTATAGCTTTTAAAAATGACAAATGAGTATTTTTGTTTTCGATTGAATTTTATGTTTTTTCTCTTTTTCAGATGTTGCATAGGAACGTTGCATCAGGATGAATCTGAAGGTTAGTAATTTAGGTCTTATATCATGATGTTGGTTTATTGATTTCATCGAGATGTAATCATAGCACGATTGAAGAATCATCAACGTAATCGTGAATAACTGCTTTATCGTTTTTTTTTTTGGTGTCGTAAACGTTGCTGATGAAAATCATGCGGAATCTCTCAGGAAATGATCTATTCTTGCTTATAAAAACCTGTATGAGCTTATTATGGTTAATGAGGAAGCTATAGTAATGTCAACCCAATTTGAACGGCATTTTAATGCTCTAAGTTAGATAACAGGGTCATCAAAAACAAAAATTTTCGCTTCCCTCCCCTCCTTTCAACCCTGAAAGAACCAAGGAGTAATCAAGGAAATATTTTTTTTTAGAAATTATAGTAAATAATGATGACACGAATAACGTTTTTCCTCTCGAAACCCGGCCGGGAATTTAACTCTGAGCATGTAAACAAAAAAAGTCAGAAACGGAAGCCTGAATCGATAGATATTCAGGCAACCTTGAAATAAGAATATTAACGAGCAGACAAATTATGTTGAAAAAAAAATAATACCATGTGAAAGAGCCGAATAAATTCACATTGTTTCCGCATTAGTCGGGGAGGGGGTTGTACAGGTGTTAATTCAACAGTGAGAAACAGAGACAATGACTCGAATAAATTAAATGCGGAGAATGGAAGAGTAGGGTACAAAATAAATTAGAATAAATTACGAGGAAAAGAGGGAAAAAACTTGAGGTGGTTAGTGTAGAGGACGTTGGAGGATCGGGGGAGGGGATAAACACAAGAAAACCCCCAAAAACAAGTAACAACGATTTAGGGGGAGGAGGTGGGACTTGAAAGAACTCCTGATACAGCATAAATAAGCTCTCCCACTTCCAGAATACAATAACAAGGCCCAGTTTATCGCTTCACCTTTTGACAGTGAATTTATTGTGGCCGGCGTTTTATATTGTATTGCAAGAGACAACAAAGGGGATATAAACGTCGGAGGGAATTGTAAATTATGCGGTAGCATATTTAGCCGCTCCTTTCGGATTGGGGGAGCGGATCCGCGCCGGGCCTCGAGGTCTTTTCGAGGGAGGATGTTTGTCGCATGGAAACAAATAAATCCGATAAAGTTATGCGCAAAGGCAGATGAGGCCATCGGCAAAGTAAAGGAGTACATTGAAGGAGACGCTCGCTTCTTTAGAGGATCCAAATCATATTTTTACTCCTCTTTCCATCTCTTTTAGGATTTTATTTTGACAAAGTTTCGTCGGCTTACAAGTGAAATTTATTAACTCAGATTCTATTTTGAGAAAATCAAATTTGGAATATTGAGTTTTAGGTGAGACGTATTTCGATGGGAACAAATTGTTCACTGGGTTGAAATATTCATGCGAAACCCAAGTGAATCATGAAATTGACTAGTAGCACCTTCAAAGAGTACTTTTCGAGCAGGTGTATCTGATTTAGTGATGCGTCAATGATATTCACTTGACGAAAAAGGAAAAGGGTTGTATACAAATAATAAATATTATATCACCGATTGCAAGACAAAAACTGTTTTATTCTCTTCACATCTTATTATGAGTCAAAAAGGGGGAACGACATGGTGAGGGGGGGGGAGGTCACCGAGTTCCATCCTCGGAAAAATATTGGAAATATGTAATTTCTATACGTTTTCAACTGTTCTTTTCTGGAGCGATTTTCACCTCCAGAGGGGAAATCACCGGCCATAAATGTTATCAGGAATGTAATCAGTAAATTGGGTGAGAAGTTTAGCTTCCTCTCAAAGAATTAGTCGGTGAAATCCCTAAAATCTATTGGAAATTAAAGCCTGTGCAGAGTACACAAGATTTTGTCACACAGACAACATGGATAGAACTATCGGTTTTTGCAGCTTTGGATTCAGAACGGTCAGCAACGTATTTGAAAGTGGCTATTCTAGTTTATTATTCTAAATAATGAACCTTTGGAGTCGACCGAGAAAAATCATTGTTTACCCGCTCAAAATTTGTTGGTTTACGTTTCAAAGTACGTAGAATCCGAAAGTTGAATAAAAATGTTGCCGCACTTTCCTTAGTTCCCAAGGGCCGATTTTGATGAAACTTGTAATATGAGCTCCATTTGGGGTCCAGTTGTGCCCGAAATCCCTTGGTTGACGTCAGTCACTTCTAAGGGTTGTAAAATGAAGGGTTGACATTTTGAAAACGCCCTAGCTCAAAAAATTTTAATACAAAGGTATTTCTTCCATCAATTTGAGATAGTTTTGAATTTTTTGAGACCCCGGAGCTCTGAAGGACAAACCGTTCACTCCCTACAAGATCTTAAGGGTTGGTCTTACGATAAGTTAGAAACACGGGTGTGAATCGCAAAAAAGGTCGAATCTCCGTTCAAATTATAGATGGCCAAAATGCTATTGCTGTTCGTTTCTTCGAATTGTACTCAGTTTTGCGTCCGCTGCAACCTTTCTTCATAAATTGAGTGTGAAGCATTTATTTGATCAAATTAAACTTGATTGTGAAGTGAAATTAGGTTGGTAGGTAATTATAATGGCAAAGCTGTTTTTTTCGAACTGACTGTGTAACGTTTATTTCTGCATAGTGAACTTGATTGTGAAACGAAAATATATTTGGTAGGTCTTTGCAGTCGAATAATCTATGTAAAAAAATGGGCCCAACGCCATTTTTCATATTTTTAAGTAAAGAATTCAGGAAAAATACTTTTGCGCAAAAAAATTGCGCGCAATTGTGCGCAATTGACACTAACTTTGTTTTTTCAAATGAGAACCCCCATTTTTTATTGCAGATTCAGATTCTACGTCGAATTTCATGAGAAATTCATACCCTAACCGATTTTTTTCATTGCGTACAACTGGTACTTTTCGCGCGCAAAGTAACCAGGGTGCGCAAAAGGGAATTTTTTTTTAACCCTAGTGTGGCACATGTTTTTTCATTATTTTTGACGCTGAATCACGAGGTGAGTTCCTTTCTTCTATTTCATAGTTATTTTTCCAAATTTCGAAGGAAAAATAATATTTTTGGACTTTATTTTCCCTCCCCCTTTCGCGACACGGGCTAATTAAATACTACCTATTTAAAATTGGTGAAAAAAAAAATCAAGTAGAAACCTCCCACCCCTTGCTCCTCCCGCCCACTGCTTCTCCCGATCGGTGGCTACAGCTTTCGTACAAGTACGCAACCACGAGAGACATTTTATGTAAGCGAAAATCATCAGAAATTTCCGCGTAACGCTCCCCGCGTGACGGTTTTTTATTTATGTGCCATAGTAAAGACATAAAATGTCAAAAATAATAAACCTTTGTGTATTAATTTGCAGCGTTTTTCACCTCAGTCTTACTGCCGGACGCCCAATTCTTTCTTCTAGTCTTCGGACTGTGGGTCTCCAAGTCTTACTGTGGGGCACGCTACAAAATTGACTAGGTAAATTACACCTGTAAGCCCAAACGGGCATGCATATTAGAATTGCAAAGAGGGCGGAGAAAATAGGATAGCGCATAGATTAGAAATCACTCGTTTAATGTTGCCTGGAGAACTCCATGGTAGATGTTCCATTTCAGGGGTGGATACAATCAATTTCGAATACTGTAAGTATGGGATGGATATTACACAAGATTGGATAATCGTAATAGTTAGGTAGGTTATAGTCGCAGTAACTAAACGGCCTGCCTCTGCTGAGCAGCTACCACCCTCTTCATTTCTTATAAGTTGGCATATTTCTCAATAACACCTTTTTCTCAGGTACATTTCCATTCTAGAAATGTAACTCTAGGATGGATCCCTTCCCTGTATCAGTCCAATCCTCAATTATAACATCCAGGTTTCTTCCTGACAAAGGGCCCGATTCAGCAAGAACTCCGGAACCAGAGGATACCCCCGGTGCCGGCGTGATAAAGAGACAACAGAGTCTCTCCAGCCCTGGAAGAGCCATTACCAGGGACACGAACATTAGTCAGAGCTGTGTGCCTTGAGAATTTATACCTGCGGGGTTTCTCAGCGGGGGGCCCCACCCCGCAGTAATTGAGATTAAATCATTCCTGTCTTCCCGGACCTGGTATAATGAGAAGGCTTGTGGCTTTTTAAATATTTGATGTATGGGGTGCGACGCGCGTCGCGAGACATCGTACCGCATCGACGAAATGCGATATCTTCTCATCAGTTCCACCATCGCGACGTGTGTGATTTTCTTTGGGTTGTCTCTGGTTATACAACTTTTGATTGTCTATCCAATATATGCTATTATCCTAATTTGTACTTATGAAAACTCAAGTATTTTGGTAAAGTTTGCCAACATAAGTAATAACCAACCAAGTAGCTATTTGTGATACCAGTCAAGATCAGGGACTTGTGATGGAATTCAGTAAACTCGTCAACTTCGGAAAAACATCATTGAAATTCTAAATTAATACTCTTCTGTTCTGATGAACGAATGAGTGAAATGTTGAGCATGAATTAGTGATTTGTGGGCGGGAGTAAAAGCCAGAAGAAGAAGGATTCCACTGAGATGAGGAGCCACGGTGTCTCAATACTCCACTCCTTCACTCTCACGACAACTTTTTTGAAGCCTCTCATTATTTACTCCAATGATCTTTGATGCAGTTAACGCCGTTGGTTTATACACTATCACCATTCTCGATATTTGAAATAAGTATGTTTTGCCACCTCATTGGAGAGGTGAGTGAAATTCGTATTGTGTAGCAGTCAAATTTGGAAGTTCGTTCCATAGGATCGGTAAGATCCGATCAATTCTGAGTGACGGTACTTGTAAAGAACTGATGGATCAACATATTCGGGAGAATCTTTGCAATCATGGCTTTGTTTTTCAAACTAGTATTTTTGGTAATGGTACACATTTTACGTACCCCTTTTTTGTGCTACTCTGTCAACATGAACAGCTCATCCTTTATCTGGGCTGAAGAACTCAATGTTATGATAAACAGACATTTTACCCCGCGCTCAGGAAATGAGGCAGCTCCTCCGATGAACCCTGCATAATGTATTGTGTTCGTTGACTCTGTCTCATTATTATTGATATCAACATCCAACATCACTTCCAGAAAGGACTAAAGAGACTCAGTATTTCATGTTCGCCCGTACCTGCCTCTCAGATAATGCAGATAATATATTGCAGCTACGTTGAAGTTGCTCAATTAATCCTCAATCCATTATTCATGGGCTTATAAAGGTGTTGTTGATAACTTGAGATTAAAAATCAATTGCCAAGGGTATAAAGCGTTTTATTCACCATGAACTCCCCTTTGGGCGTATCATTGAGCGCGTGATATAATATTAGTATAGCAGTGAACGTAAAGGTGAAGGGTAAGCCGGTAAATTGAATCCTAGCGTGAAGGCCGAATGTGTTCCGTTATGGATTTCAACACCTGATTGTACCATGATGTTGAACATTGCAGTGAAATTATCATGAAAGTTCAGCGAGACCATTTCAAAACAGCCTGTCAAGTTGGGTTAGCAGTAAAGCTTTTCCGCACAAAATAACATAGACATGAACAATTAAAGGACAAATATGATTTATGAACTCCGCGATTATTGAAATAACGTGGCAAGATCAATATTATAGAATAATATATGTTTTACCATAAACTAAATGTCTATCAAAAACTACACAATCCTGAAAATGTCATCAAATTCATACAATAACTTCTCATTTGTATGCCCATTTCAAGGATTTGTGGACAGATACTCAGACACGAGACCAAATGCTTTTGAAAGGACTAAAACATGAAACGCCAGTGGGCAAAATAGATATTGGTTTTAAGAATTTGTTGACATGTATTTAATGTATTTCCCATGACTCATTTTTCATCAATTTAAGACAGTAATCTAAACAACAATGACAAGTGGGCTCTGCGAATCCAGTAACTAAAATCCGAACCCTCCTCCCACCGTGGTCTTTAGAAGGCCGTTGACAGTTGATTCTCTCCCAAGGTTAGTTGTCTCCCTTACCGTGAGGAATGGACAAGTTGGGAGTCAGAAACAAAAAGTGCAATTTGCACATCATTTCGCCGTAGGAACTGAGCCGTATTTCAGCTTTTCAAATGCGATTATTTTCTTGTCTCTTCGAATAGAATTTCTCGTAAACCAGTAACTGGGTTAGTTGTTTTACTTCGCTAACAACCAAGAATCAAATTTTGTTTCGAAGGTCAGGGTACCACTTTGGGATACCTATCGATGTTTTGAAGGTCGGAACTTTCTGACAATATAATACTGATCCGCGATAATATATGATATATATGAATGGATTTTTTTTAAAAGGGCGTATGTCCACAAAAATGCCATTTTAATTTTTCTTCATTTTTCTGATGTAAAACCCTAGGCGCATTGGTTGAAATTGAAAGGACGTGCGAATGAGGACTCATATAGAGAAGAAATCGCTTTTGAAAATCCACAATTTTTTTCAATAGCGGCATAGTTTTTTTTTTTTTTTGATTTCCCACAAGTTTGGTTGCAAGGACTAACGCTCTTAAAAAAACTGATTCATATGTTAAAACCACGTTCTTCGCGGATTGGTGATCTATACAGAAAAATAATAAACTGTTGTGTAATAATTTGCAGCGTTTTTACTGTGTCACAATCTAACTGATATGATTGTAATTCAACCAACATTTTTTATCTATCTAACCTCAACCAACTGGTTCTATTATTAGCAAACTGTAGAACAGACTTTTTTGCCGAAAAATCCTGAAAAAAAGAAGCACGCTCTGTCCCATAAGAGGAACGTATAGAAAACACACAATCGCTCTCCACGTCATTCGAGACTCATGTTGACAGTTGATTCACAAAAGGCAATAGCTTCTGTCCAAACCAAGAAAACACGGTCGGAATTCTTCTTCTGACGGAAACGGATAAATTTCTTGAGGTTGTACAAAGGTAGCGGGCCGGAACACACCTTTTCTGACCGATCCTCCTTCTGTTTACTCTCCCTGTCAGCCCGTCAGAAAGCAAGAAAAGGAGGGTCCCTGCAGATCCCGACAATGCTGATTTACAACGGGCATAGGACGACATCGGGTGTTTTGAAGGAGCTGAATTAGCCGCTTTTAGAGTCTCCTGAAAATAGACAGGAGGGGTTCCGGATTTGTGTATAGAAGTCCTCAGCAGGATTTTACGAGTTGCTTTTGATCTGGTGCCGCTTTTCCCTTTGAAACGTGGAAGTCCCAGCAGAAAACTCTCCATTCGCCGTGGGGCGTCCGAGAAATCCTATCCCCCTATTCCGTTCGTTTCTTATTGAATACAAATTGAATCCTAAAGCGATTGGTCACAATGTATTCTTGTCAGATCAAACAAGCAACTGAAACCCCTATTATTAGGGAGCCCCCGCAGTGAGATACATCATAGAACTTTGCGTTCCACTTCTCAATCTCTTTACTGGGCCAGCCTTCAAATAAGCTTCACGTTCTATCAACAATAAAGTCCGTTCAAGAAGCGATTGGAAGGGCTCTTATGTGTTTCAGGAAATTATGCCAGCTGCATGTCTTCCTTGAAGCGTAAAAGGATGCCAGACACTATGAAATTGTTTGCGTTGGTTTGATAAAATATCAAGCACGAAGCGACAACATGTTGTGATAGCTCCAAGAAGACGAATCCCTCAACCAAGTTTCATGTCAAAAAACAAATTTTGCATTTTGCGCTTTTTTTTTCTTGCGATTTTTTGAGCAACTTTGGTTCTACGTATGTCGGTTAGTCATCAGTAGGGATCGGATTCTTATGTTTTTACATATTCTTTTCTAGACAATAATTATATTGGCAATATTGAGGACGAAGGGTTCAAATAAGTAACTTTTGAACCATTTAACCCTAATTGTACCATGATGTCACCAGTGTCACCGAAAACATCTCAGGAACTCGACAGCTCGTCCAAAGTGTCACTGGAGTAAAATGAATTCACTTCAATTTTCAATTTATTGGGCAGCAGAATTTTGTATGTGCTATTGGATGTCTCTAAATAAAGTTATTACAAAAATTTACAGTGAAATCGATGAAAATCTTTGCAGACGAGTGATCTATACAGGAAAATAATAAACTTTTGTGAAACGATTTGCAGCGTTTTTTTTTTTTACCTACCATTCATAGGTACCTACTATCTACCACACCATGTTGCCTTCACACCTTCAAAATCAAGTTTATTACGAAGAACTTAAAGCAAGCTTCATATGGAAATTTTATTACTGGTTGCTGAGGAGGCATAACTGAATTCAACTTGAAGAAACGAACAGTGATCGCATTTTGGTTAGCTAAAATTTCAACGGAGATTAGAGATCTTTGGTGATTCGTACTTGTAGGGAGCGAACGTTTTGTCAAACAAGACGACGAATCAAGAACAAGACGAATCTCTCAACCAAGTTGCATGTCAAAATACAAATTTTGCGTTTTGCGTTTTTTTTTTTTCTTGCGATTTTTTGAGCAACTTTGGTTCTACGTATGTCGGTTAGTCATCAGTAGGGATCGGATTCTTATGTTTTTACATATTCTTTTCTAGACAATAATTATATTGGCAATATTGAAGACGAAGGGTTCAAATAAGTAAATTTTGAACCATTTAACCCTAACTGTACCATGATGTCACTAGTGTCACCGAAAACATCTCAGAAACTCGACAGCTCTTCCAAAGTGTCACCGGAGTAAAATGAATTCACTTCAATTTTCAATTTATTGGGCAGAAAAATTTTGTATGTGCTATTGGATGTCTCTAAATAAAGTTATTACAAAAATTTACAGTGAAATCGATGAAAATCTTTGCAGACGAGTGATCTATACAGGAAAATAATAAACTTTTGTGAAATGATTTGCAGCGTTTTTTTTTTTTTTTTTTTTTTGCTTCCTCACTACCGAAGGTAGGGAAGCTTTGTATTCGTGAAAGAAGTGAAAAAAAATGTCCTCCAAAATCAAAATTTCCACTTGCTTTTTGCGTTTTAGAGCTTCCCGAACAATTTTGGTTCCGTGTCTGTCTGTCTGTCTGTCTGTCTGTCTGTCGGTCTGTCTGTCTGTCGGTCTGTCTGTGGTCAATCCTTGTCCCGGGCAAAACTATACTAACCTGTGGTCCGATTTTGATGAAATTTTCAGGGATTGTGCGGGTTAGGTCCTAGACGGTCCCCTATCAATTTCAGCACCTTCGGACCAATAGGAGCGAGTGCGCATGCGCAAACGTGAATTTCCTGGAACCTCGGTTTCTCGGTTTCTAATGAACCGATTTTGCTCAAATTTGGAGGTTAGTTAGGGACTAACTTCTAAGAGACACCCTATAAGTTTCAATCAAATTGGTCAAGCAATAGCCGCTGCGCATGCGCGAACTTTAAATTTATTGTTAAAACCAAAACTCCGCAACTATTCAACCAATTTCGATGAAATTTTCAGGGATTGTGTGGTTTAGGTCCTAGACGGTGGACCGCTAAATAAAATTCTACGTTGAAAATACAAAATATTATAAACTATAATACCTTATAAAAATTATAAAAATATTATAAACATTAATACCTGCAACCCTATCCCGCATATTATCGCCAATATTTTGGTATTCAATAACTCTTTGAATCATAATTTTTTCGCCAACGTCCATGTTACAATGAGTGAGGAAGCTATACTGCCCACCCAACTTGGCAGACTTTTTTTTTTTACCTACCATTCATAGGTACCTACTATCTACCACACCATGTTGCCTTCACACCTTCAAAATCAAGTTTATTACGAAGAACTTAAAGCGAGCTTCATATGGAAATTTTATTACTGGTTGCTGAGGAGGCATAACTGAATTCAACTTGAAGAAACGAACAGTGATCGCATTTTGGTTAGCTAAAATTTCAACGGAGATTAAAGATCTTTGGTGATTCGTACTTGTACTCGATTTCGTACTCGTAGGGAGCGAACGTTTTGTCAAACAGAGCTCCGGATGGTCTCAAAAATTTGTTTAAAATTCTATGCTATTTTAAATTGGTGAAAAAACGATACCTTTATTTCGAGAGTTTTCGAGCTAGGACACTCTTGAAAATTGCAACCCTTAATTTTCACCCCTTAGAAGTGACTGAAATCAACCAAAAGCTTCGCAGCACAACTAGACCCCAAATGGAGCCCATATACCAAATTTGAACCAAATCGGTACAGTTTTGCTAAGAAAAGTGCCGCGTGCGGCGGACGGACGGAAATTGTTCTTTTTCGATTTTCGGATTTTACGTACCTTGAAACGTAAAACATAAATTTTTTTTGGGGGGCAGGGTTAAAATTGTTTTCTTGCTCGATTCCAAAGGCTAATAATTGAAAATAATAAACCAAAATGAAAGCCTAGCTACAAATCATTTAAAATAAGGCAATGGTGTTGAAAAGCATGCTTATCCCATCTCGAAGTCTTCATCTTGGGCCTTCACAGACGGTGTCCTTAGATATGAGTCGCCCACTTGTGCATCTGAACTTCAATATTTGGGAATTCCCATTCAGGCATTTGTTTTTCCTTCAATCGTTGGTTCGTTTTTCAACTCAAAATTTTGTGTTCTTCAAAAGAGTTTGGCTCAGGAATAACACTCGGATCTGCTCGTCGAGAAATTGCTTAGAAGAAATTAGGGAAGCTAATAAAAGTTGTTGATTTGATGTAGGAAGTTGTGTGACGTTGCTCGCCTTCAGGCGTTCAGGGAGGCCCGCCTTTTTTTCAAACGTGTGATCTCATAAATTAATTTTCTACCACGTGTTATTGCAACATTGGACAACATTTTGGAGTATATAGGTTTTCAATTAATCCAAATTTGAGGTAAAAAACCTGAATTTCCGACCCACCGAAAACCCCCATTATAGGAATATCTCAGGTATATCTCCGATCAGCGGTGAGAGTCAAACTGACTCATCTCCTTTCAAATATTTGGTATGCAGCCCCAGATGAGGTGGGGACGAACTCAACAATGGTGAATCAGCGTAGAATGTGACACACAATGTTATTTCATCCATTCGTTCGATTTTCAATAATTACCATTATTGTTCAAAAATCGTGACGTTGCCAAAGTAGTAGGTAGCCTATTATTTCGTTAGACTGTGAAGCGCGTGAACAAACCATCTTAAATTAATTTGTACTTTGTAAACTGTAATTGCAACCCCTTTTCTGTAAAAGAGGGTTAAAACCTCCGGGCAGGTGACAAGGTAATGGGTGGCTCAGCAGAAGGGAAATGGCAGACAGAGGAAAAATGAAGGAAAGTGAAACGAAAAGAAAAAAACTGGTTTTCATTTCCGAGCTTGTCAGAAACCGGGTGAATTAATCAGGACAGCATGGAGGCCCTGTAGGTAATTATAGGTCTGTCTGCCCAGCGTGATGTTGGCTTAATCACACGTCCGTCCCCATTTTTACATGTTGATGGGGCATCATCTCATCTCCTCACTTTTTGGATGCGAATTTGCACGACAGCTGACCGTCAGCTTCATCGTATATACGCGAGAATGAACAGATTGTAACTCTGATTCAACACGGGTTGAGTGATTGAATTGGAGTTATCGTTAAAGTTGTTTCCTAGGCGTAGGTATAATAAATTATAGAATTTCTATTATTTGGCAAATGACAATCTACTATTTTTAGTAACTCTTGATTCCCATTGCAACTACATTGAGTTTGTACTTGATCCATTCTAAACATCGAATGTGGGTAAGTATTTATGACTACTTACTGTGAGAGATGGCCTATCATCCCTTTATTAAATCAATATTGATTTGATCAAAGGAACAATTTTGCATTGAAACGTGATCTGTTCTTCGAATCAATGATTAGACGAATAATGAATTAAACTATAGAATCCCAGTTATGGGAGGTTGTGCTATTAATTTTGTCATTTGTTGAATCCACATGGTAAATACCTGGCGAGAGGCAAGTCGTGACATAAATTGCCAGCGTGATTATTTATTGGAAAAATGTGATAATTACCTACTCATTCGATCTAGACGTTATTCAATGTGACATTAGCCTATGACTTATTAATTTTTCAAGCTGCTGAATATGAAATACGCAATAGTAACTCGTGAAATCCTTTAAAAAAATATTACTCCAAGGGAGAACATTCAATGTCGTAACCAATCTTGAGGAACGAATCATATCTTCTTACTGGAGAATTGATTCAGGTAGCGCTTCAACGGATTTGCAATGCTAATAATACAACTGTATAGGTAGTCTCCCGATTACAAGGTAGTATCGACCAGCTGATTAGCTCAGGGTATAATCTATCTGAACATTTCAAATAAAATACCCACTGTTTCGAGACATTACGAGAATGTCTTATAGACCAAACAGCATAATATGTTAGATAGATAGGTATTTATTTATTGGTTCCATTTTGTAAAATTTTACAAGAAGAAAAATGCATAAAAGGATGAGATTTACTTGCCCGTGTCATATGATATAAATCACTTATACTATATTATATTACTAAGCATGATAAAATACTTTTTCTACTATTACTTGAATTAATATGATTGGACTGGACGCTATTTAATAATCTCTAATCCTAAGGGTACATATTTGGATGCTGTATAATATCCTCTCGCATCTAAAGCCCCCTTCTGTAACTAGCCAACTCAACAATTGCTTCTTATACTTTGGTCTAGTGGGGTTCTGGGGACTTCTGATTTCTCTGTGTAACATACTTATTTATAGAATGAAGATCGGGCTGTGCGTTGTCAGAGTCACTCCAGGTCTAAGGACCCATTATTACATTCCCTGCGGCGGCTTATCTAGTATTGCATTTCGGATCCCGTTGAGAAACTTCAATCATGTTGGGTGTCCTAAAAAATTGCGATAGTAGGTTTTTACATAAAGTTGTCCAATAGTTTCCTTAGCAATCCTTAGCAATACCAAATAAGTCTTTGGAATTTCTCCAAGTTGAAGAAAAAATACATACAGTAGCCACTATCCACCTGATATAGGCTGCATTCTTGCTATATTCTACTTCTATATTGGCAACATTGAGAATTCTCGATTCTTACTCTATGAAAATAATATTAATCTGTTACGTAACTATCCAGTTTTTCGTGCGTTTTGCGGCCTAAGTTTAGGTATAACACTCGTAGTAACACTATCAATACTTTTGTGTAAATTCCAATCAGGTTCCACAGACAGTACATTGCTGACTGTACTGGTACTTGGTGTCAAAAACATCCTCATTCCATTGTATCAGCACAAAAGTAATGGAATCTTGATTTTTCCCTTTTTTCAAGGATAAATGATGCGTCATAACATGGACAGATGATGGTGGGGGTTGCAATAATCTTCTACGAGACAATCATAAGCAGTAAATCATTCTAAAGTTCTAGAGGCGTGTTATGTTACTAAGGGCGGAAAGAAGGGAGAGTAGCATCATTCCTCCCAATTAAATACTGCATTAATCATCAGCAGCAGGGCATATATATACAGTAACGGTCGATAAACGTTCTTCATTGGGTCGGGGAAAAAATGGGGAGAAAACTTTCAATTAAGCCACTCTTTCTCAAACCGAGAGAAAGCTCTGAGGGAGGTCTTCCAATCCAATACGAGCAATAAATCAAATAGCCGTATCTTGTTAGATTTAGCTCCACTGAGTGGTGGATACCAACAAAAAAGATTGAGTTACTGCCGACACCATTAAGCTTGGAAAACCAAGTGCGAAACTCTCAAGGGACCGCTCCATCCGTGGTTTTCGCGAGCGGAAGCTCCGGCGGTGCCAAGTTATAAGGGCTGGCCGCAAAAAATGAGGGGGAAAACCTATAGACGCAGCCGTAAGTAATGGGGTTTGCGATATAAACAGATGCCCTCACTATATCAAACCAAAGTTATCAGTTGGGTGTCCCGGGTATAATTCAAACCCAGTTTTAATGAATAGCTCTCTCACCACTGCGGCCCTCCTGATGCCGACAAAACACACCCAAAACATCAGAAATGAGTAACCGGTATGGCTCAGAGTCCACTCAATAACTTCAGATCGATCTAGTTATAACCGCAATGTAAGCTCTGTGTTCTCTGTACCTATGAACAAACTTCTGTTACAGTCATAAATCCCTTTGGTCTAGTTTCTACTACTCAACGGTTGAACGCTATAGTAGCCCCAGGGTAACGTACTCATTTATGGAACTCACTACTGATTTGTTGATAAGTGTTCAGGGTCTCTAATATAATTTTCGCACCCATTAGAAATCTTTTCCAACACGGGAGTCGAACTTGAAGAAAAGTGCGCTAGTTTGTCATTTAAACCATTCAATATTGGAAAAATTAATTGATACATAAGTACATTCTTCCAAAGTATATTTAATGTAAAATGTGAATAATTTATGTGTATGTGTATGTAAATTTAAGTGTATTTAATGTATATATTAACTTTACACCCCTGGTTCTTAGTGTTTGCTCAGTAACATTGTGCTTGTTTTCCCTCACAGAGTCCCTTTTGAGTGATTTTGGTTTCTTATGATTTCGAATATCTAGTGAATACAGAGAAAATGAATACCAGGTGGTTTCAACACTGAAAAACTGACCAGCATAATCGGATAGCATTATTGGAAAGAGTAAGTGAGGAACGAGTATAGAAGTAGCATTATCACTGAAGATCATTTGGGAAACAAAGGAAACAAAGGAAAATAGATAGTTTGAGAGGATCATTATAGTGAAGCCGTGAAGTCATTGAGAACGAACTAACACTTACAAATCGAGCCAATTCTTTCAAATAAGGCATACTAAGTGTGTTACAGAAAATAAGGCATAGAATTAATCAAAAATCTATTTGTGAAAGTTTATTTCTGTTGACCGGTGAAATTAGCCATAAATACAAATTTGAGTACCTTTGGGTTCGAACATGAATGAAATGAAACAAAACTCTTTCAATGTTAGCAAATAATGTTCGTCAAACATTTAAACTATGTAGCGATCGCACACTTTCTTAACGAAGAGTATCAGACAATGAGAGGGCAGGAGAGGGCGCGAGAGAGCAGGAAACTTCTTCTCCAGCAGTCGGGGAATCGCTTTCAAAAATATCAATAACGATTTGAATTAAGAGTGGTGAAGTGGCGCATGGGTGCCTCTCGTTTCTATTTTGTTTCGTCGTCCTACTTGGAATTGTAAATTTTATAATTCCGAGACACCTCACGGAGAACGATTTCATCATCACCACTGCCTACCATCTCATCCCGTTCTGGAACAGAGAAAATCAAATTGGAAGCAAAATATTTCAATGCATGAATGTTCAGTTATCCATGCACGAAGTAAGTGCCATATCTTTGCCACTGATAATTAAGTAGTAACATTTTTCAAGGAAATATTAGGGCAGTTGGGACATTTTGGGAACTTCACCTTCCCCATCCTATGCAGGTAGGCGTAGAAAAGTCCGCGCACGGTACTTATTTTGGTTCCTAAATAGCTTGCTAATTGTACCCAAACATTGGAATTGAGAGAAAATTGCATTATACCTCCGGATTTTCATGAATTATTCTCGGTACCACCATGAAACTAATAGTGGTGCCCCTAAAGTGCCAGGACACCATAAACCGCATATTTCGTGGCTTTTGAGTGTTTCACTTTGAATACAGAAGAGAACTTTGATGGACTGCCAACCAAAACTAATAGATGAAAGTTCAACGTTACGAAGTATTACCGCTTTGGTGCCAGACTGGCAATATTTCTTGCCCAAAATACCAAATGAATTAGATCAAGTGACAGTTTTATTGCTTACCAACTGGTTAAAATCTACCTAATGCTTATCCATACTTATGCTTATGCTTGTCCCCTGGAATGCATGCATTACATAACAAATTTTTTTTTCTTTTTGTACTGAACGGGGGAGAGTAGATTTTTGGAAGAATAATTCCCCCTTTTGAAGAGATCGAATAAGGGACATTGCAATACCAACCATCCTACTTTATACCTTCCACTAAAGTTCGTTCCAGAGGGATCAGATTTTGTAAGTTTCTAATGATTCAACTAGGATACAAGACCATCAAAATAGAGACGGAATCACCATACGTCGAGCCTAACTCATATTATGAGCTCCCAAACTATTCTGAGACGCGTATCACTCACCCTGGGGAGAAAAGGGAGTTTCACTCCCCAACGGCTATAGTTAGCTCCTGAGAGATGATTATTCATCAGAGCGAACAAAACGGTCGGCTGTCACTCTCGTAGCTCATCCTGCCACGTCATTCCGAAAGGGACCCGTTGACAGAACACCTTGCTCATTCTCGGCCAGATGGATCTCCTTACACCCCGAGTTAGTTATTACGTAACACGACATGTCATTTCTTATGCGAGGTGGGAACGGCTGTAACAACTGCTTTTGACATCAAAATAATCAAGAGTGAGTATTGGAATAACCTCCATCAATAAAAGCAAACGTTGAAATTACAATTTTTGAGCCCTCACTCCAGTAAGTTGGTTGGTTGGTCCTTTCCAAAATAAATCATTGTTTCCAATTCTATATTTTCTGATCATAATATATATCGACACCTGAGCGCCCAAAGGGACAAACTGCTTTCGGGACTACTGTTTCTAAAACGCAAACGATTGTAGCGGGGCCAGTGTATATGAAGTCAACTAGGTTTTTTTTTTGTAATTGGTCCGAAAATCTATGTAAGATTGGATTCCAAACCGTTTTTGAATCATGGCCCTTCGGACTTCTGACACTGAAACTGATTTCAGTTTGGCCCTTTGGGCGCTCAGGTGTCGATATGCTTCAGAACTTTTAGAGCACTTACCTTGTTGATTTTTCTTCCAAAAAGGAATTCAAACAAATTTTCGTTTAAAACTTAACGGTACGTATCATGTCACGGGTTTCAGCAAGTTTTCAGAAAATGAACGGTAAGTTAAAGTATAGTTCTGGATCAATTTCATTACCGTCAGACCAACTGTATAGTTGTATTATGCGCATCCGGAAATGAAAATAACGTCAAATTAAGTTTTCCTAATAATTATTAATGCAAAGGTATCTAATAAGCTAACTCACTGATTCCCCTAGAAAGGAATATCGATTTTATTTTTTGAAAAGGTCATCATGGTTGAAGATTATTCTATTTCCAGACTTGGCAAGAAAAATTAAATCATTGAAATTTAATGATGCTTTCCTTTATTTATTGCGCTTTTAGACTTAGTACAATCGTCCATCGCAACTCTCTCTTAAAGAACCGTACAAACTACCTATGCAATGTCTCTAATGTCAGGCTGGGACGTCTGTGTTGTGAAGAAAACATAATGCAACCGTGTTAAGCGTGATTTCAACCCATCAAAGACACCATAGAGGGATCGATAATAGTGACGCAGAGAAGCAAATAGCCAGGTATTAGTTCCCTGAGAACCAGACGGTGTGCTGTTATTTGAGATTTACATAAGAAAAAGAGAGACTTACGGGGTTCTTAATCTTATTTATTCAAATGTCTCCGTGAAAGAAAACGTATATACCGGCTGTGGAGGCACCAAGATTTTGATCTTAAACCCTCGCTGACATATTACCCAGTCGCGTGAAGTCTGAAACACCCCCTATCTCACACGCATTGCCCCTCTCTCAATCCTGAGAACGAAGACAGATCGACTGCTCTCAAATGACTTCTGTTGCCAGCCTAATGCCGTCCGGGAAGCCATGCAAAACAAAACGAAAAGCTTCTTCTATCTGCAGCGTAAAGTGAATGAGACAGATACAAAAGACGTTCGTGGTTTGGACGCCCCATACTTATCATTCGGCAACTTATCAGGTGGCGTTAAGTCACGGAAAATAAATCTTGAGTCGTTAAAGGGATTAAATGCATCGGTTGCATGTCTTGGAACATTATCTTCCAGAATACGAGTTATATCAATGGCCCAATTTATACTTTCCCATCTCCATTTACTTGAACAAACACGGTGTGAAAACAAATTCAAACAAACTGCTTTTTGCGAGAAGAATCATGCGATCGTACAATTACACGATACGCTGAATGAGTGGGCATTTGACATCAGCTAGAGGTTTGAGAAATTGGAACACTCAAAACAGAATTTACATTTATTTGTGTTTAACCACCTATTGCGTTTGGAAATAAAAGTGTGTCCAGCATACTTGCATCAGGAAGGTGTTTTGCCTGCCAGATATCACGCCTACATACCTACTCTACTTGGAGGCGGAGCTGAAGCCAACATCGATCTTTACACTGAAGCTGCATCAGGACGTGCTGAGAATGATGGCGATGTCTGCTGACCGTCTCCATAGGATCCTGGCCAGAGAGGTCATTCAGAGTGGTGTGTTCTGAGCTGGAAGCTGAGACCAAATGATTATTCGGTACGGCACCCTGAATAATCTACCCTTGCTTGACTTGGCACAGTTGAGGCAGGACGGCCCGCTCATCCTCGAGCGTTTCAGACACGACAAGAGTTTCCGGTTTTTGATGAGAGCAGCTGACTCTGAAACGTTTAGTCTTTATCGGGAGCTTAACCCGAGCTGCAGTTTCTACAGAGACAGTGGGGTGAGTTTGTGGAGTAACAGATGGCTCTTCAGATTAAGATGCGAGTTGGTATCTCTCAACGCGCTATTGCACGGACTGATCAGAGGAGTGCTCGATCTGCAACCACCACGATAGAGAAGACCTATACCACTTTCTGTGTGTCTGTCCGGTCCTGGTGGAGTTCCGAGAGCTTACCTTGGAAGGCGCAAACTCTCACCATAGGATGCCATCAGCCGACTTGACAGAGCGGATTGGAACTCTCTCGCTTTTTATTGCCGTACTGCCTACCGCTGCAGGGCAACGTTGGTTAGAGAGTTTAATTTTTGAACCTGGTAGGTGCCCCCAGCTACCCTAGCTAACCAAGCCTCTTTTCAATAATGTGGAGTTTCATTTTCCGTTTTCAATTAATTATGTAGTTTGTTTGATCAATTTTATACCTGTGCTCTCGGCAGATGGGCTATCCATGCCGTTTTGTTGATTTACTATGTTCAGTTATACATTTCAAGATTACTGAAAGAAATAAACGTTTTCCTATTCACACTAAACAAACTTTCAGTACCATTTTGGTTTCTTGTTAACAATTTATTATATACCTACCACTATTTTTCAGTTCATCATATTCTAACATCCTAGTTTATTATCTGGAGATAATAAACGATCATGTCGTTTATCATCACATTATTTATAAGATAGGTAACCTTTCAAAAATTAAACTGAACTAAATATTCCGGAAAAATAAATTCGGAACGGACAATGAATTTCAATTGAAAGTAAATACGCTGCAAATTATTACAAAATGGTTTATTATTTCTCTACATAGATCACTCATCTGCAAAGCCACCAACCATCCAACATGAAGAAAAACATCGATCGCATTTCGGTCAGCTAAAATTTGAACGGAGATTAGGCCTCTTTTGAGATTCACACTCGTGTTTCTGATTTTTCGAACGTCCAACCTTTGAATTCTCGTAGGGAGCGAACCATTAGCCATATAGCCAGAGAACCATAAGCTACCATTAGAGACATTCGTAAAATAAACTGTCATCATTTGATTTACATAAGAAGGGAAACTAGATTAAGTTTTTGTGTTATATGGAACACATCTGAACATTCATTTTGTCACATGTCAGTAACGCAACTTCACCTTTGAATGTAAATTGAGGTTCCGAAATGAATTTGCATATGCGTGATTTGTAAAGAAGAAGAGCTGTGAAATGTTTTCAGGTTTTGTCGGATGAAAAGGAGGGAGTTGCTCCCATGATTAGTTTCCCCGCCCCAAAGGGACAAGTCAAGTGTCAGAGCTAGTGACACGCTGTCACGAACTGACACGAACGAGGATTATTAACCGTATAATGCCGGAGGGGTGAACCCCAGAAGGTTGTGAAGGGAAAGGAGTGAAAACCAGGGGAGAGGTCGAAGGGCGCTGAAAGTGGCGAGGAACCCTGCGGACTGGAGTGAAGCAAATACCGCGGTGAAGGGACATAGATGAGGTTAGAGGAGGGCTGAGGGGGGGATGAAAAAGCCATTACCCCAGGCCGCACTGACAGATGCTAATCGTTGTAGGGTTAGACCGACCCTTCTGCTTCCTCCAGCGGTTTCTGTTGGTGGTTTTGCAACGAGCCAAGAGATCGCTGAGGAGTATGCGGAGTTACTCAACTCAAGACTTGATTGGCTTCAATAATACGGATGTTTCAATCTTACTGTATTACCCAGCGACAACAACTAACCATTGCTTTGAGATTTGGCACCTAAAGTAGATGGTTGTGTTCGAATATCACACCCACACCTCATTAACCCTAATTGGACCATGGTGTCACTAGTGTCACCGAAAACATTTTAGGAACTCCACAGCTGTCATGAAGTGTCATCAGATTAACTAGATTTAGATTGCAATTTAAAAACGTCCGCCAAGTGGGTGCGGCACATAGCTTCCTCGTATCCATAACCCGATTGTATGGATGATCCGATGCATAGTAGTCAATCTCAAAACATCAAAACAAGTTAATCTGTAACATCCCTGAAAATTTCATTGAAATCGGATGGAAAATGTTGAAGTTATGATATGGTGATTTTCCTAGGGGACCATTTAAATACTAATCTGTAACATCCCTGAGAATTTCATTGAAATCGGATGGAAAATGTAGAAGTTATGGCCGTTACAAGGAATTCACGTTTGCGCATGCGCAGTCGCTTCTATCAGTCCGGGGATGATGATTTTCATGGGGGACTGTCTACACACCAATCCGCACAATATCCGAAAATTTCATAGAAATTGGACAATAAATTCGTATAGTTATACGCGTTACAAGGATTTCATGACAGACGGACAGACAGACAGACAGACAGACGGACAGACAGACAGACACGGAACCAAAATTGTTCGGGAAGGTCTGAAACGTAAAACGCGAGTGGAAATTTTGAATTTGAAGAACTTTTTTTTTCATCCATGAAAAGTGAAAACAACGCTTCCGCTACCTTGGTAGACTCGGTAGCAAAATGGTGTGATGACCAAAATTTTGAAAATGTTTTCATTTCAATTCTAGTCATAACTCTATTTGATACTTCCAGTAGCCCACAACAAATTCTGATGTTCATTAAATTAAAATTGCAATTTAATCTTGGTTTCCCCGGTGTCACCTTGGGACAGCTGTGGAGTTCCTGAAATGTTTTCGGAGACACTAGCGACACCATGGTCCAGAGGCTGTCTTTACTTCCTTGGATCGCTAGTTTGTCTGTTCCGTACAAATGGTTTAGATCAGAGGTGCTCAAACGGTCGATCGCGATCGACTGGTCGATCGCGAGTGCTTTTTGGGTAGATCTCGAGAAGAAAAAAAATTGTAATTAGTAGGTAGGTAACTAAACTACAAAAAAGATGGAGAGTCAGCTGAACACACTGATTTAGTTCTTCACACGGACGTCAGGTGGTTGAGTCGCGGAAAATTCCTAGAAAGGTTGACTGACATCACAATGCACTTAAACACCGTTAACTTGGAGCTTCAAGGTAAAGGAAAAACTATTATTGAGATGATTAGCGCAGTAAACGCATTCAAAAGTAAATTGCAACTTATGATAGATCAACTGAAAAGAAAGGATCTGAAACATTTTCCGTCTTTGAAAGCAAGGATTCCTCAGTTGAATTATGATACGTATAAGGCTGAATTATCAAATATTTTGGGACAATTCGAAATGCGTTTTTATGATTGCAGTAAATTGGAAAATATAGCATAATTTATGAGTTGTCCTTTTTAATGTAAAAACATAGAGGAATTAGCTACTGAAATAGCAAGTCAGTTTAATATGAACTCATGTTCTGTTGAAGATGAGTTGGTGAAGATTATATCAGATATACATCTCAAAGCTACAGCATCTGATACAAATTTCTGGTGTTTTATATCTGAAGATAAATATCCGAATGTAAGGCAAATCGCCCTTCAACTGACGGCATTTTTTGGGTCAACTTACTTGTGTGAGTCTGCATTTTCTGAAATGAAGATAATTAAGTCAAGATATCGCAATCGACTAACTGACGATCATATGTCATCGATTAGCACTCAGTGGTTACGTACCATCTTATGAAAAGTATGCTGAGGACATGCAGTGCCACGCTTCAACATCCAAAGCCACTCTTTAGTTAAGTTCAACGCCATATGTAAATCTTTTGTTCTGTAACAACCAATAAACTCGCAATTTTGAATAACTATGAGTTTTTTCATTGATATTGTAGAGAAGAACCTAACTAAACCTAACCCAAACCTTGACTAAAATAATGTACCTATATTGTGCAGAAACCTAATATCTACGGTAATATCTAAGCTATATGCTACGGTACGCCCTACCTAGGTAGGTAGGGTGTATCGTGTATGTACGACAACCCTGAATCACACACTTGCAGTCTCTCAGAGTCGATCGTAAGTAGTCTGGCTTCAAGTTTGAGCACCCCTGGTTTAGATGAATAAAGCACAGCTTGATCACAATAATTTGGTAACCACGTTCACTTAATGAAATTATTCATCGACGAGATGGGTTCCTTTCATAGAGAGCATTCATTGCATTGGCACATTCAATGCCGTGAAATTCAGAATACTTGGGTTTGATCGAAGCAACTGATGGGTATTCGATAAGTATTTTCCAACTCGAACTGGTGTTGCGAACTCTTATTTCACTGGCCTGTGGTGGGGAGTTTTTTATTCGCCGTGGACCCACTGCTGTGTATAATATTCTGATTATGATAATGGTGATTACGAACCGTGAAGCCGAGCTCCACCGAGATTGAAATTCCTCCGCATATGAGAGATTGTTGTGAAGATTAAATTAATTCCACCTCAATTCCGTCTTTCGACACACTTTCCACAATTTTTTACTCGCCCGGTTCCTGTCTTAAATTGAGGGAGCAATCAAGTTGATTGATGTGAGCCACGATACCTCATCAAAACCTTTTTTTCTTCGGAGCAGTAGCTAACAAGTGAATACATTACTCATGAACTACTTAGCTTCTCACATGGAAAAAATTGAACGGGTGGAACGATTATCATTAGGTCCCAAAAGATTACGAAGTGACGCAAAACCTTCGCGGATGATTATGATAATTTGGCCCGCTTCGCTACAGCACTCGTTATCACTTCATCTTGCTAACAAGTCACGTTTTCAGCCTCTCAATTTTCGGATACAACATCAGATAGGGAGAGAATTAACCGAGAAACGCGATCCGCCGGTGATAAAAATTCTACCGGTCACCCTTTCAATACAGATAAAATAAACATTTTCTTGACTTGAACAGGTGTTGGAGGTCGACAGGTACGATTTAGGAGGGGGTTTTATGTGGTGTCTGGGCGTCTAGCTAGTTGTGGACCGCAACTAAATCGAATTAGGTGTAACATATTGGACGAATTGTGGTTTTGGAAGTGGGTTGAGAACAAGAACATAACTCTTGGACAAAAGGAGCAAAAAAAGAGAAAACGGAGAAGCGAGAAGAATAAGAAAAAAACTTCTGAGAAGCCTCTAATCATGACAAGGAACACACGAAAGGCAAATTACAGGCAAGACAGACCATGATGACCAAGTTTGTACGTGTCCAGAAAGGGTCCTTGATTAACATAATGGTAGAGCTGTTAACTGGACTCTCTTGATGTCTTATCATGGTAATTTAGTAGCACCTAGGGCATCCGCAGCTATTATCATTCGGGGGTCGACGGCGTTCCGCGGTGGAACAACGTGTTTCCTTGTGGGAAAAAAAGGTTTTTCGAAAAAAAGGCACAAAAACTTTTTTTTCCTCGGGTTTATGGGGGAGTGGTTATTGTGAAATTATTGATTCTGTGAGGCAGGAAACCCTTAATTAAATTATCATGTTTGTGTTTATCATTCATTGCGGTGGTTCATCAGTATGCAGCTCGTATGAGGTTAGAAGGTAGTAGGTTCGTTCTCATCTGGGAAGGAGGTCTTCACGAGAATATGTATAGTCTAATCTTCCCGTCTCGCCTGAACACAGACGTTTGTTTTAATTTTAGAAGTAGAACCACTACCCAACAAATTCTCCGTAAGTATGATAGCTAGTTACTCGTCGTTGCACAGTAACTATCTATGGGTACCTGAAAGTTTTGTTCCCGGTCATTATGGAATCATAGGAAACGAAGTTGCTGATCGTGAAACCAATAGTATTCCTGTTAGGAAGCACTGAGCCTTCGGGTGTACTCACGGGGTCCGCTGAGTCGATTTTATGACATGGAGGGTATGTCAACTGAGAACTCCTACCTATTTCCACCCGACCACACTCTACTGATGTCAGCTGAGACCCACATCCATATAAACAAATTTCAGAATGCGAGGTTCTAGAACTTTCTTACCGTATTACAAAATTTTCATCAGGATGATGAATCCTCGTCGAATTTGGTGATGATGTCTATAATATGGACTTTTCTTACTGTGGCAGAAAAAGATTTTTTTGGAAGAATAAATCGATATTTTAAAAATATGTCTAAATTAATTTACAAAATGTACTGAATTGATTGCTCCTAGAATTATCTAAAAACGACATTGGGAAGTAGGCTGAAAATACGTTCAAAGTCGGAAAATCTCAATGTCTCCCTCCTCCACAGCAAATACCACATGTGGTATGTATACTTTACAGCTAACTAATTTAGAAAAGGCGTCTCCGAAGAATTCAATATCTCTGTCTTGACTGTTTCGACCTCGAAGAAAAATTGACTTATATTTTTGGTTTATTATTTTCAATAATGAACCTTTGGAATCGACCAAGGAAAAAAATTTTAACACCCCCTCAAAATTTGATGGTTTACGTTTCAAGGTACGTAGAATCCAAAAATCGAATAAAAATTTGGCCGTCCGTCCGCCGTACGCCGTACGCGGCACTTTTGCCACTTGGCAATGACCGATTTAGATGAAATTTGGTATGTAGGCTCCATTTGGGGTCTAGTTGTGCCCCAAAGCTTTTGGTTGATGTAGGTCACTTCTAAGGGTTCCAAAATCAATTATGAAATTTTGAAAACGCCCTAACTCAAAAAATTTCGATATAAAGGTATTGTTTTTCCATCAATTTAAGATTCCATAGAATTTTTAGAATTCTTTGAGACCACGCGGAGTTCTGTAGGACAAACCGTTCGCTCCCTAAGAAAATTAAAGGGTTTATATTGAAAATATATATATATATATATCAAAACACGAGTGTGAATCGCAAAAGAGGCCTAATCTCCGTTCAAATTAGAGCTGACCGAAATGCGATCGATGGTTGGTGATTTTGATTTTTATTCTTTGATTTTTTTTATTTTTTTTATTTTTTTTCTTTATATTGGATGGTTGGTGATTTTGTAGACGAGTGATCTATATAGAAAAACAATAAGCCATTGTGTAATAATTTGCAGCGTTTTTAAACCACACATAATTGTACTTTATAATATAAAGTATATTATACTAGAATTCTGCTTAAATTTACAGCTAAAATTTAAAGATTATTATTAATACGTCAGGGATAGACAAGAAGAAACAATACAGTAGATACCTAGATTGTAAGAAAGTTCCAAAGAGCTTACTTTTCCTTTGTCCTCCGTAGTAAAGATTCATCAACAAAAAGTGCGCACATACTACTGTTTTCTATGAGAAAACTTACAGTTTACTGTTTTATTCGTAACTTTAGAATGGGGTGTGCGCTTGGGGCGGAAAAAACGGTTTATTGTTATTTTTAATCTAAACTAGACCTCATTCTGAGAATTTTGACACCAACCGCGGCCTTCTATCGTGAGAAGACCTTTTTCTACGATATTTCAAAGTTTCGAACGGGGGGTCCCGCCCAGGCGGGGGAGGAGCGTGACGTCATAAACATTCGAAACTCTGAAAAATCATAGAAAAAGATCTACCCAACCAAAAAGAGAACGGCTGGTGTCAAAATTCTCAGAATGAGGTCTACTTTCGAAAAAAAAAAAAAAAAATCCCCCCCATTAAGCTATTTCACTGGGAGATTTACTTGTATCGATCTGACTGACAGAGTTTAATTCTTAGTAACCTGGTTTTATGTAGACCTTCTCTAATCTGGTTTCATGTAGACCATAGGCATCCCCTCGGTAACTTAGTTTTGTGTAGACCAGAAACGAAATTCCCAGCAAAATTCGTCAAAACCTCTAAACATCAACTAGGTATATCACCTTCAAAAAAATAAAAAGTAAATCAAACAAGTTTCTCCTCTTCACAGAAAAACATTGAATCGTCGATATATTTATTTTAAACGCGCTTTACCTAAGTTTTCTACTTTGGTGTTTGAAATTTACTGTACAGAAATTGGTTTTAGTAAATCAGTAATGGACAGTAGTACTTTGGTGTTCAAAATTTATCGTACAGAAATATGATGTCGTATAATATTAATAATATTTATTACACTCGGTACCTGCCTCAAAATACTGGTCGCCTTCAGTTTTCATTCGAGTTAATAATAATCTAAAGTGCTGGGTCGTAACAAATTTTGGTGTCGTTTCGCAAATTTCAGAATGACCCCAAAAACATATCCATGTTAAAATAAATTCAGTCAGTCACATGTCACTAGTAAGTTAAATTCACCTAGCTGAGTGATGGAGGTTTGTTGAAGGAGAATTACATGTGAATTTGTAAGATTGTGTGAGCACGTGAAGCTCCAACAAGGGTATAAATTATATAAAATGATTAACATAATATATTTTTTGATCTCACCTCCCAAGTACGTATTTAGTAGGTTATTTGAGTGGGAAAGGAAGGTCGGCTCCTTATTAGGGCGCATGTTTACCATCAATTACTTTTTCCTCATTGTTATTGGAATACCTGCTCAACACATGTTTATTTCAAAATACACCAAACTGTGAAATTAGAGGCAGCAGCGAACTTTGACAGAGCTTCAAAACGGAAGATCGAACAGTTAACCACAGAAAAGAACGAAGTAAATTAGAAAACTTTAAGGATCCTAATATCACAAGTCAGGGCATCCAACCAAATAATGTTTGTGGTCCTATTTTGGACGGTAAAATAAAAGTAACTTGGTGGTATTCATAGTACAAATGTACTTATATTATTAGTACCGCACGTCTTCTAGCTTATTTTGACTTATACTGTTGGTATCCCTGCATTTTTCAGGTCCAAGCACTGTTTTGGTTTATGATTTTCAATAATAAGCCTTTAGAATCGAGCAAGAAAACAAAATCAAAACAATCAAATTTTGATGTTCCACGTTGCTAGGTGAATTCAAGGCGAAAATCCAATAAACAATTTTCCTTACGTGGCACTTTCCTTCAACACTGGACCGATTTGGTTCAAATTTGGTGAATGGGCTGCATTTTTGGTCTAGTTTTGCCGCGAAGCTTTTGGTTGATGAGCTTAGGGTTGAGCTTAGGGTTCCCTAAGGGGTGAAAATTGAGGGTTGAAATTTTCAAGAGTGCCTTAGCTCGAAAAATCTCGAAATCTCGAAAATATCGTTTTTCGCCAATTTTAAGTAGTATTGAATTTTTAAAAGATTTTGAGACCACCCGGAGCTTTGCAGAACAAACCGTTCGATCCCTACGTGTACTTAAGGGTTTTTCTTCGATAAAATAGAATCATGAGTGCGAATCACCGAAGAGGTCTAATCTCCGTTCAAATTTTATCAGACTAAAATGCGATCATTTCTTCGATTTGTATTCAGTTTTGCTTTCTAAGCAACCAGTAATCAAATTCCCATATGAAGGTCACTATTTTTCGAATCGAGTGTGAAGCGTTTAGTTCTTTCTAATAAACTTGATTGTGAAGGTGTTAAGATCCATAGGTGGAGTTGGATCTCGTAAGATACCTAGAAGGGTCTGCGTCCTCCAGGTTATGTGGGATTCAAACTCACTAAAAAAAACACCTCCTTTTCCCCCCATGTTGGAGCTCAGCCCGGAACCGTTTAGCACATTTCTTCGGGCTGAGTCCTGGGGCGTTTAATCATTTCTGGGTGAGGGGGGCGGACCAGATGCTCCCTCCTCTCTCTTTCTCGTTCTAAGAGCATCTTCCTTGTCAGGATGCTCTCCGTGTATTCTGCCACAGCAGTCCAGCTCCTTTCACCTTCCAGCATCCTGGTGAAAACAGCCTCTGGTGTTGAACTGCCCTAGTAGGTACCTATGGTTGGAAGGTAGGGATCTAAACAGAAGGTTGATCCATACAGAACATAATAAACCTTTGGGCAATGTTTTGCAGCGTTTTTACTTGAATTAATTTTACCAGTCGGTGGAAAAGACCTTTTAGGAATATTACCCCCCCCCCCTGCCGAGTATGTAGTATCTACATAACAGAAAGTTGTAACAGACTTGGTGCAACACAAACTAGATTCCTGCTTGTTTATATTTGACATGCGTTGGAAGTTTATTTATCTGGTGTTTTCCAAAAACATCACAGCCACCATCAGGTCCAAACCATTCTCAGTTGAAGGTGAAGACAGCAACAATGATGACTCAAAAGGAGAGCCGGCGCCGTCATAGAAGCCCACCAAGATTGATGTTGCCCCCGTTCCTTGCGTAAGCCCAGAAACCGGCCGAAAAAAATGGACGACACAAGAAATTTTCACCAGAAAACTCCCAATTTATAGTTGATCTTCCATTGTGAGCAAATGTTCAGGTGTCAGGACAGAAGCGGCTCCCTTTTCAGTCCAAGGCCTTCCCGAAAAGCGTTTGAAATACGGCAGGGCATTTGTCACCCTCTTTGTCGGCACTCGGGAGAACCGCCCTCAATACATCGAACAACTGATGTTGTATAGTGCACCCCAGAACCTGGCAAAGCCCTCAAAAAGTCCCGCCAAAAGCCTTGACGTGTGTATTATTTACAGTGCACTGTGTGGGCCTTTGAAGTGGAACCTCCTCGTTTCTCACTTGTCTCAACCCTCCACCGCACGTTTCACTTCATCCCCTGAACTTTTTTCTGCCGTCCGGCACCGGATGCCGACTTTATTGTGGGTTATCACCACTCCAGCACAATACCGAGGACTTTTCCGGTGTTCTTTCGTTCTTGACGCCGGTCGTAAACGGGGCGATTTTTTTCGGTTTCCTTCTTCAGAAAATTAGCATTCACCATCCTAGTGCTCGACCCTGTTTTGCATTTTTGTTCAGCCTCTTATCGGGGCCTGTCACGCCCATTGTAAAAACATTCCGGTTCCTGATCCATTTCCTGAATGTGTTTTGGTGTCGTCACCAAGTGACATACGTGAGAAAACAGCGCCACTTCCTTCCGTCCATAAAATAAACCAGTTTGAGTCACGCATGAAGGGATCTAGCCAACAGTCGATAGGGACGTTTATGATGAAAGGGTCGCGATCTCCTGAGAACTGAGAAAATAAAAGCTACTTTTAAGTGAATTTGATAATAATGCAGCAATGAATCATATTAATGCTTCATGTATTGTAGGAAACATTTACCAATTTCATGTATTGTGGACACGAATCTTAACTTGTAATGTCTGTTACTTAGACTTTTTTTTGCAATTATCTTAGTAATTTAATTCTTTATAATTATTTTGTATTAATGTTCAGTAACTGAGTAAATATTCTGGAATCAATATCTAATAAACATTATCTTTATTTCCATGGACCGATTTTGATTAAATTTGGAATATGGGCTCCATTTGGGGTCTACTTGTGCCCCGAAGCTTTTGGTTGATGTCAGTCACTTCTAAGGGGTGAAAATTAAGGGTTGAAATTTTCAAAAGTGCCCTAGCTTGAAAAATACGAAATTTTAAATAGAATTGAATTTTTAAAGACCACGAGAAGCCCAGTAGGACAAACCGTTCGCTCCCACGAGAACTTAAGGGTTGGACTTACAATAAATCAGAACACGAGTGTGAATCTCAAAAGAGGTCGAGTCTCCGTTCAAACTTCAGCTGACCAAAATGCGATAGCTGTTCGTTTCTTCGAGTTGTTTTGCTATCAACTCAGTTTTGCGTCCGTAGCAAGCATTTTTATTTCCTTAGAAATTCTTTATTTCTTCGAATGGAGTGTGAAGCTTTTATTTCATCTAAATAAACTCGATTATGAAGCGAAAACTTGTTGGTATGTAGTGAAATGGCAAAGCTGTGTTCTTTGCTGGCGTTTCCAACCGTTTTCCTAGATAGCCCTCTCGCTACATCCCTGTGAGCAGATACGATGCAGAAGAAGGAAGTTTCGTATAGGTAGGAATGCAGAAGCTACCACAGTGCTTCATGAGCAATTTTTAAAAAGTTCCATACAGCCTAAAAAAAAAGTTTTGCCTCAGAGTGAAAAAAGTTTTTAACTGCTTTTTGCTTCCGAGTCTACCAAGGTAGAGGAAGCTTTGTTTCCACTTTTCAAGGTTGAAAGTTAGAAGTTCCGTGTCTGCCTGTCTGCGTGTCCGTCTGATAGTCTGTCAAGGAATCCTTGCCACAGCCATAACTTCTACAATTCTCATCAGATTTCGATGAAATTATCAGGGATTGTGCGGGTTGGTGTGTAGATGGTCCCATATGAAAACACCCCCGGACTGATAGTAGCCGCTGCGCGAACATGAATTCCTTAGAACAGCCATAACTTCCACATTTTCTATCCTATTCCGATGAAAATTTTCGGGGATTACGCGGGTTAGGTTGTAGATGCTCCTCAGTGAAAATCAAGGCCTTAACATTGACAGTAGCATTTGCGCATGCACAAACGTGAAATCCTTGTAACAGCCATAACACTTACATTTTTCATCCGATTTCGACGAAATTTTGCTTCCGAGTCTACCAAGGTAGCGGAAGCTTTGTTTTCACTTTTCAAGGATGAAAAAAAAAGTTCTCCAAAATCAAAATTTTCACTTGCGTTTTGCGTTTTAGACCTTTCTGAACAATTTTGGTTCCGTGTCTGTCTTTCTGTCTGTGTGTCTGTTCGTCTGTCATGATTTCCTTGTAACGCGCATAACTATACGAAGTTATTGTCCGATTGCGATGAAATTTTCAGGGATTGTGTGGGTTGGTATGTAGACGGTCCCCTATGAAAACCATCATCCCCGGACTGATAGAAGCGACTGCGCATGCGCAAACGTGAATTCCTTGTAACGGCCATAACTTCTACATTTGCATCCGAGTTCAATGAAAATTTCAGAGATGTTACAGATTAGTATTTAGATGGTCCCTTATGAAAATCATCATCCCCGGACTGATAGAAGCGACTGCGCATGCGCAAACGTGAATTTCCTTGAAACGGCCATAACTTCTACATTTTCCATCCGATTTCAATGAAATTCTCAGGGATTATGCGGAATAGATTGTAAATGGTCCCCTATGAAAATCATCACCCCCGGACTTATAGTAGCCGATGCGCATGCGCGAACGTAAAATCCGTGTAACAGCCGTGCGTACGTCAGAATCTCAAATTCTACACTACCTACTGTCTGGCGACTGTAGCACATGTACAGCGAGTCATTTAGACACGTGAGAGGTCATGGGTACTATTCCCAGCCATGACAAGATATTTTTGGATTTTTTGAGTAGTGACTCACTTACATTTTTCATCCGAATTTGATGAAATGTTCTAGGATTATCCAGAGTAGCGTGTAGATGGTCCCCTATAAGGGTAGTGAAAGGTACTTAGAGATTGGTGTTTTGAGATTAACTACTATGCATCGGATCATCTATATAATCGGGTTATGGATGCGAGGAAGCTATGTTCCACACCCACTTGGCAGACGTTTTTAGGACACCCCACTGTAGGACTTTGGTGTCTTTATGTTTCTTTGGAACATTATTGTTTCAGACAACGAACAACAACTCACCTAATCAAAGTTTCGGTTTCTCAGGAGGGAAGACAATGAACTTGAAAAGGAACAAGAAATCATGTTCTTTCTTATCCAATTCAAAAATATGTCACTACCTATAGTTTTACTCAATTTCAATTATGTGATGAAGAATTTTAATAAATTTACCACTCAACTGGGTGTCATTATTCACAACGGACCATTTTCATGTACGAATTACTGTGTAATACCAATGGGTTTTCATCTACCCAAATAAAAAAATATAAGTTTCTTAGCTAGGTTCAATATCGAATGTAAATACACAGGACGTATCTTCTAAGACGAAGGTACAGCAATTGAACATGGTACCTAGGTCACCTGAAAAAAATAAGGAAGGAGGGTATAATAAAACAAGTAGTAGTAAGATAGTAGGAATAATGTCATAACTAGTTGGTATTTACAATAATACACCTATTCTTTATGAGCATTTTAAGTCAAGTTGCTATAGGTGTTTGCCGTTCTCGTAGGAATGCTTCATGGCAATAAATTCAATCAGGTATCACGTCAATACACTTACAACTGAACAAAAAAATAATTAATAAAAATAAATTAATTAATTCGAATTTAATTCGAAAATTAATTGTTGAATTTCGAATAATTTCATTTGATGATAAGAAAAACCATTAACATATAACGAAAATACTTACGTTGTCGTAAGTATCGCAGCTTTTCTTGCTTGGGTAGAACTCATTCTTGAATGGCCAACTTCTGACGTCGATTGAATAGTTTCTTCGATGGTTAGTTTTGTTTCTTTTAGACACTCTTTCAGTTCACTACTAGCGCAAATCAATAAAAACGCCAAAATAGATGTCTTGGAAAGGAATGAAGCAGAGATGGACAATCGTTTGTTGATCACCAACCGCTTATCAATATTATCACTGAATATTCCCATTGGTCAATAGGAGCGAGTCGCCCTAAGGGTTACCCTTTCGAAAGTTCAACAGTTCAGTTGAACTTAAAGCTGACCTAAGAGCAGCTACACTAAAAACGATTGTGAGTAGCGATTTCTCCTCAAGTTTCACTTTGCCCTAAAGTATCACTTTCGGAAATGCGACTTCCAGTGTCACTTTGGCGATTTTTGTGAATACGGGCCAATATGTTTGTATTTGATAGCAAAGAAATGTGTTTTTTCCAACCGTGTTCCCCGATCTCCCTCTGGCTACATCCCTGAGCCTACATTTTGCACTCAGGATTTTGCAACATTGAGTCGAGGGTGGGCCTCAACTCAACGCCGAGTTTGGTTTATGAATACCGTTGAGTGCGCCCTTAGACATCGCACTGAGTGCTCCCTCACGGCGTCCTCAAATCTTGTCTATGATTGTCCTGCAACCCTTATCGATGCATTTGAGGGTGCACTCAGACTTAAGTAATGACTATGAATTCCGCTCTAAGGGTTGGACTTACGATAAATCAGAAACACGAGTGTGAATCGCAAAGGCCTAATCTCCGTTCAAATTATAGCTCACCGAACTACGATCGATGATTTCCTTCATGTTGGATGGTTGGTGGCTTTGCAGACGAGTGATCTACCTACACGTAGTACCTATTTTGATAATAAACCATTGTGTAATAATTTGCAGCGTTTTGGTTTATTATTTTCAATAATGAACCTTTGGCATCGACCAAGAAAAAAAAATTATAACACCCCCTCAAAATTTGATGGTTTACGTTTCAAGGTACGTAGAATCCAAAAATCGAATAAAAATTTGGCCGTCCGTCCGCCGTACGCGGCACTTTTGCCACTTAGCATTGACCGATTTTGATGAAATTTGGTATGTAGGCTCCATTTAGGGTCTAGTTGTGCCCCGAAGCTTTTGGTTGATGTAGGTCACTCCTAAGGGTTCCAAAATCAATTTTGAAATTTTGAAAACGCCCTAACTCAAAAAATTCCGATATAAAGGTATTGTTTTTCCTTCAAATTAAGATTCCATAGAATTTTTAAAATTTTTTGAGACCACGCGGAGCTCTGTAGGACAAACCGTTCGCTCCCTACGAAAATTTAAGGGTTTATATTGAAATATATATATATATATATATATATATTTATATCTATATAGAAAAATAATAAAATAAAATCTATATCTATATAGAAAAATAATTAACCATTGTGTAATAATTTGCAGCGTTTTCCAACCGTGTTCCCCGATCCCCTCTGGCTACTTCCCTGAGCAGATACGAGGCAGTCAGAGGCTGCACCTTCACACTCGTACATCTTCATGTTTTCCGTTTTTCTCTTATTTCCACGGACGACGTAACTTTTTAGTTATGTACCCCTAAAACGTAATTTCGTGCCCGTTATAATTAATAGGGGTCGGGGTGAGTTTTTTCGAGGTGATTTATATTTTTGACGGAAACACTTATCTAATCGCCATATTTTTATTAGACAAACAAAATGGATAGGTATTTGAATTGCTGTACACTATTTTCAGTAGGAAAATCTGATAATAACTGTGGCTGAGGGGCACTTAAGGTACCTCCGGCCAGCACTCAGGATTTTGCACCATTGAGTCGAGGGTGGGCCTCAACTCAACGCTGAGTTTGATTTATGAATACCGTTGAGTGCGTCCTTAGACCTCAGGGCGTCCTCAAATCTTTTCTATGATTGCCCTCCAACCCTTATCGATGCATTTGAGGGTGCACTCAGACTTAAGTAATGACTATGAATTCCGCCCTAATGGTTGGACTTACGATAAATCAGAAACACGAGTTTGAATCGCTAAAGAGGCCTAATCTCCGTTCAAATTTCAGCTGACCGAAATGCGATCGATGTTCTTCTTCATGTTGGATGGTTGGTGGCTTTGCGGACGAGTGATCTATACAGAGTGTTTCACGAAAAGGTAACACCCCCTTTCATTTCCGCAAAATACAACGTAAAAAATTCCGACCAACGCAATTCTTCATGATTTTTTGTGAGGATCTCAGGAAAAATACTTTTGCGCAAAAAAAGTTGCGCGCAATTGACACTAACTTCATTTTTTCAAATGAAACCCCCCTTTTTTATTACAGATTCGAATTCTACGTCAAATTTCTTGAAAAATGCATACCCACATCGATTTGTTTTATTGCGCGAAACCATCCAATTGCGCGCAATCCACAATCGCGCAAAAATTAGGTTTTGGAGAACCCTTAGTGTGGCACATGTTTTTTCATCATTTTTAACGCTGAATCTCAGGGTGTCGTCCGTTCTGAGAAAAACCAAGATTCAATCGGAAAAATTAACATTTCTTTTACAAAAACATCAGTTTTGAGGTCGAAATCATGTTTATTTTTTATTCTCTCACCTCCTTTTGAACCACGGGCTTGGGGCCGTCTACGGTGGAGTTAGAAATAAAAACTGACAGCATGATCATGCTTGAACTGAATGAAATTACCTAAAAACTCATAAAGATTTAAAAAGAGCGATTTTTTCACTAAAAACAACCGAATTTTTGGCCGCCATCTTGACAAATTCTAGTCAAATTGAAAAACGGATGTCACCATGTGATTTAGCGTCAAAAAAATGATGAAAAAACATGTGCCACACTAAGGGTTCTCCAAAACCTAATTTTTGCGCAATTGTGGAGTTGCGCAACTTAGAGCGTTCAAAAAGCCAGGTTGCGCGCAATAAAACAAATCGATGTGGGTATGAATTTTTCATGAAATTTGACGTATAATCCGAATCTGTAATAAAAAAGGGGGGGTTCCATTTGAAAAAATGAAGTTAGTGTCAATTACGCACGATTGCGCGCAACTTTTTTGCGCAAAAGTATTTTTCCTGAGATCCTCACAAAAAATCATGAAGAATTGCGTTGGTCGGAATTTTCCACGCTGTATTTTGCGAAAATGAAGGGGGGTGTAACCTTTTCGTGAAACACCCTGTATATAGAAAAATAATAAACTTTTGTGCAATAATTTGCAGCGTTTTTAAGGATGTGTTCAAAAGTCCTCCCAAATTTCCTGGAGTTTGACAAACAATGTGTTGCCGGATCCATTTTTTTTTTTTTTTTTGCTCTGTCCTTGGGTGTCAAACGTCTTAATAAGACATAATATGTAGATTTCAGTTTGAAAAGCAATCGCGCATCGGGAGGAATCGCCATCTCGCTCAGACCGTTTTGTCCAACTTTCAGTTTTACGGGGAGGGATCGCCTGTTGCCCAGTCAGAGGCTGCACCTTCACACTCGTACATCTTCATGTTTTCCGTTTTTCTCTTATTTCCACCATTATTTATTCCCACGGACGACGTAACTTTTAGTTATGTACCCCTAAAACGTAATTTCGTGCTCGTTATAATTAATAGGGGTCGGGGTGAGTTTTTTTCCTACGTCGGACACCGGGACGGTGTAGGAAATAATTACAGGCGAATAAATAATGTTTTTCGAGTGTTTATGTGACTTAACACAGTGGGCTGTTTAATGGAGATAAATATAATTTTGATTTACGGGGAGATAGAGGGCGCCCCGCGGAGTGTGGCGAGGTATATTTAAGATGTGAACACATTTATCTGTCTGTTCAAGTAGGTGGTCCCTCTGGAGTCAGGACGGGGCGGAGTGGAGGGAGGGGGGGGGGGGTGATTAACTGACGTGCGTGGTAGGGGGCTGTCATCGGATTCCCCTCGTCCCCCCGACACAAGAGCAGTGAGGGGTAACGAGCCTGTCAGGGGGTTGTACCGAAAAGGAGGGGAAGAAATGGCTGGACGAGCGGAGGGGGAAACCAGCCCGAAGTGGGGACCTCAAACCAGTTTCCCCTCCCAAACCTCACTCGTCCGCCGAGAACCATTCGCTCAGTCGAGCCAGTGACCCCCTTCGTTCGCCACCTCTCGTATCTCTGTGCTCCACTTCGGTACCAGATTTTTTTTTTTTTCACCAAGTCCAAAACTCCAAATTATGAAAAGTGGTTCTTCTCCATAGAAACCCGCGAACTGTTTACTGTGATTGTGCGTAATTGGATACACCAAGACTGAGGCAAATGGTCGTGCTGGAAAATAGCGACATCATGACTTCACCTTCTGGACACCAATACCTCCAACCCGACTACCTTTCGCCTCTTCCTACCACGGTAAGCAATCACCACATTTCACCACATTTTCCCCAATATATCCCCCAACACCAATATTCCATTCACATTGTGCCATCAAATAACTTGCACGTCAAAGAATATTCATTCAGCATCCAAAAATTATCAATAACACTTTCATGTTGATGTTGTATTTTGTGTTATTTCTATCAAATTCAACATTAAATTACCTAAAATTACTGAAATTTGAATTTTAGTTCATGAAAATGAACATCTGCGCTGCGGTAGGAGCATTGAAATACCAAACAATAACCAAATGTAAATAATATTAAAGTAGATGAGTACATTTCATTCATTGAAATTCAGATTTCAGTATTTTTATAGGTATCATTTTAGTCTTTAGTAGTAATTTATAAAATTATTGAAATTGTAAAGGTATTATTGTAGTCTTTGTCTTTTGTAGTATTTGTATAGGTATTATTGTAGTAGGTATTATTTATATTACGATTATGAGGATGTTTTGATTATAATACAATAAATATAATCAAAATATCCTTACAATCGCAATAATACTCCAATAAATAAAACATAATATAATAAATATAAATAAAAATCCGTGTAGTCGTAATATGAATCCAACAATATAAATTTAATAAAATAAATATAGATAAAATTCGTTATCGGGATCTGATTTTAATATTACTCCAACATTATAAATATAATATAAAAAATATAAATGAAAATCCGTATAATCGTAATATAAATCCAACAATATAAATATAATATTAATAATATGAATAAAGATCCTTGTAATCGTATAAAGATCGTAATACTCAATAATTTTTTTCGTCTTATCCTTCTTCGACTTCAACTTTGGAACAACTGCGGAGTACAAATTAACACCCGACGATGCCACAAATAATAATCGAATAATATAATAAATAATGTCATGTATTTTTATGAGAGGCCGATACAAAATAGATCGAGCGGATTTGAAATTCTCCGTCATGATAAATATTTATACCTCATTATTTATTTTTAAGTTATTATGTGGAGAAGAAAGGAGTAAAACCCAGTTCTCATTCGTCATTCCATTTACTCAGGGCAAACTGGCCCCTTTCTCAACCCTAAAGTCAATTTATACAGACAAAAAAAAATTATTTTTTAAAAATTAAATATTTTGAAAGACTTCATTTTTTGTGTGGAAATTTGCCAAAATATTTCGAAATTACAAATTTACGAAAATCGCCTGTTTTGATTATTTTATAGATTATAAATACGGTGAATTCAGCAAGATTTGATTTTTCTGAATTTTTGCATCCTCAACAATAAACAAATTTTGGTGTAATTTGTATTTTATGGGTGGTTTTTTTTTTGTTTGTTGCAGTTGGATGCGAAGAAGAGCCCTCTAGCGCTGTTGGCGCAAACTTGTTCGCAGATCGGAGCGGACACTCCGAGCTCAAAGCCGCTGCTCGCTACTCTCGACAAGCCAAAGAAGACGCACGAGCGGGCCTCGGTCACGCCGCCCAAGCCTAGCGATCTCTCCGTGAGTTCCAAAAACGGGCTCGCGTTTAAGCCGTACGAAGCGAACGTGTACACGAAAAAGTCTGAAACTCCGCGACCAGCGAGTAAACCTTCTTCGGAACCCGAGGAGAAGAGGAGGACGCCGAGTAGGAAGAGCGTGTCGCCCAAAGAGGACAGATCGCCGGCGCCGGAGAAGGCGGCGGAAAAACCAGCTGATAGCGGAGCGAGTCCTATTATACGGTCTGGGTTGGAAGTTTTGCACGGGACGCATCACAAAGACTTGCCTTTAGGGTTCAAGTCTCATTTGGGACCGTTGGGTTTTCCGCCGGGTTGTTGTCCGCCGGGTTTGGAAGCGAATCCTGCGTTTAGGCCGTCTTTGGCTGGTCATATGATGGGATACCCGGGGCCGTACGTGAGCTACGCTCGAGTGAAGACTCCGGGAGGCGGCGAGGCTCTCGTGCCCGTTTGTAAAGACCCGTATTGCGGCGGATGTCAAGTCGGGATGCAACACGCTCTCATGGGCGGCGCCTGCCCCGCCGGCTGCACGCAGTGCGAACACCAAAAATACCTCGCCTCGATGATGCCGCACCCCTTGTCCTACGTTGGACGACCCTACGTCTGCAACTGGATCGCCGGCGAGTCCTACTGCGGCAAACGGTTCACCACGTCGGAAGAGCTCCTCACGCACCTCAGAAGCCACACGGCGGACTCGTCTCTCCTCAACCCTCTCAGATACCCAAATCCTCCTCTAAGTCCCTTATCCGCCGCCAGATACCACCCCTACGGCAAACCCGGCACCCTTCCCGCATCCCTTCAATCACCTTTCAGCGCCTTCAACCCCACACTAGCACCCTACTACTCCCCGTACCTCTACGGCCAGAGAATAGGCGCCGCGGTCCACCCATGATCCACCCCCCAACCCCCCGCTCCCTGTGATACAAGTGCAAAAGTGACTACCCCCTAACGCGTCTGTCTCTTGTGTGTGCTATTGATTCGTCCAATTTCTAACAGACAGTTTAAAATTTTCAAAAAATTAGTCTTTGTCGTCTTTGTAAATAATGGAGAAACAGTTTTTCTTCTTCGATTTATTTTCTCTTAATGAGTTATATTATTTGTTTCGCTTAATAAATGGATTAATGTTTTTAGAAAACATTATTTTTGCTTTTTGACTTCATTCATCTCCTGGAATCACAGCTCAAAGTAAGACAGTCTAAGAGTCAAAATCTGCATTTGGAAGTTTTGCGTCAAATTTGGGAATTTGAAAGGGAATGGGGTGATTCCTTTGAAAAATTATTTCTCAGTTGGCGTTTTATTGCTCAAATTTATCTGGATATATATAATAATGGGGAGTGTCATATTAGGTGCTTCAAGGTCCTGCCTGTGAATCTAACCATGACAATAATTGGAACACTTTTTCGGCTCACTAATTTGAACGTTTGGCAAATCCCTTTCGTTTCGGCAACTACTGGAGTCCAACTTTTTTACTTCAAAAATGTTCAATTAAAGTATTCTCTCTCTCAAAACAACTAGAAAGCTTGAATACACATAAAATTGGAAAAAATTAATGGGTACCTATTTTAACCCTAATTCGAGGTTTTGTGTCAAATTTGGGAATTTGGGAGGGAACTCAGTAAGCGTTGAATCGCACAACTTTTTTTCTTTGTGGATATCATGGTATGATTTATGCAAGTGTCGTATTGACGGGTGGGGAGTATCATATTAGGTTCTTTATGGTTTTGCCTGTAAATTCAAACTTGCCAATAATTGGAACACTTTTTGTCTTACTTTCGGCAAATCCTTTTCGTTTTGGCAACTACTAGAGTCCTTGTCCATTATTTTTATTCCTAAAATGTTCAATAAATGCAATTTCTCTCTCAAAATAACTGGGAAGCTTGAATACACATAAAAGTACGGTTGGAAAAATTAATGGGTATTTCAACACTGATTGGATCTTGGTATCACTAGTGTTTTATTAGCTTTTTGACTTAATTTATCTGCTGGAATCACAGCTCAAAGTAAGACAGTCTAAGAGTCGAAATCTGCATTGGGAAGTTTTGCGTCAAATTTGGGAATTTGGGAGGGAGTAGGGTGGTTAATTCGAAAAATTCTTACTCAGTGAGCGTTTTATTGCACAAATTTATCTGGATGTTATGGTATGTATAATAATGGGGAGTGCCATATTTGGTGCTTTATGGTGTTGCCTGTGAATCTAAACTTGACAACAATTGGAACACTTTTTGGCGAACTTTTGGCTCACCAGTTTAAACTTTTGGCAAATCCCTTTCGTTTCGGCAACCACTGGAGTCCTCGTCCAACTGTTTTACTTCAAAAATGTTCAATAAAAGTATTTTCTCTCTCTCAAAACAACTGGGAAGCTTGAATACACATAAAATTGGAGAAATTAATGGGTATTTTAACCCTAATTGGACCTTGGTATCACTAGTGGTATTTGCGTTTCAAGGTTTTGTGTCAAATTTGGGAATTTGAAAGGAGTGAAACGTTTAATTCGAAAAATTCTTACTCAGTAAGCGTTTTATCGCACAATTTTTTTTCTTTATTGATATCATGGTATAATTTATGCAAGTGTCGTATTGACGGGTGGGGAGTGTCATATTAGGACCTAATACGAACCTGGTTCTTTATGGTTTGCCTGTAAATTTAAACATGACAATAACTGGAATTTTATTTGGCCAACTTTTGACATACCAATTTGAGCTTTTGGCTACTCATTTTGAGCTTTTGTCAAATCCCTAACGTTTTGGCAAATACTAGAGTCCTTGTCCAACTTTTTTACTTCTAACAAGATCAATAAATGTATTTACTCTCTCTCAAAATAACTGAAAAGCTTTAATACACATAAAAGTATGGTAGGAAAACTTGATGGGTATTTTAACCCTAATTGGACCTTGGTATCACTAGTGTCACCAAAAATATCTCTGGAACTTCGCAGATATCCCCAAGTGTCACTGGAGTAACCAAAGTTAAATCGAAATTTTAAATTTAATGGACAGCAGAATTTTTTGTGGGCTATTGGAAGTCTCAAAATAGAGCTACGACAAAAATTTGCCTACTATTTCCTTGAAAATGTCTGTCATAACTCTATTTTGAGACTTCCAATAGCCCACATCATTTTGGTTTATTATTTTCAATAATGAACCTTTGGAATCGACCAAGAAAAAAAATTTTTTAACACCCCCTCAAAATTTGATGGTTTACGTTTCAAGGTACGTAGAATCCAAAAATCGAATAAAAATTTGGCCGTCCGTCCGCCGTACGCTGTACGCGGCACTTTTGCCACTTAGCATTGACTGATTTTGATGAAATTTGGTATGTAGGCTCCATTTGCGGTCTAGTTGTGCCCCGAAGCTTTTGGTTGATGTAGGTCACTTCTAAGGGTTCCAAAATCAATTTTGAAATTTTGAAAACGCCCTAACTCAAAAAATTTTGATATAAAGGTATTGTTTTTCCTTCAATTTAAGATTCTATAGAATTTTTAGAATTTTTTGGGACCACGCGGAGCTCTGTAGGACAAACCGTTCGCTCCCTACGAAAATTTAAGGGTTTATATTGAAATATATATATATATAAATCAAAACACGAGTGTGAATCGCAAAAGAGGCCTAATTTCCGTTCAAATTAGAGCTGACCGAAATGCGATCGATGGTTGGTGATTTTTATTTATTTTTTTTTGAATTTTTTTTTTAATTTTATTTTTTTTTATTATTTTTATTTTTTATTTTTTATTTTATTTTTTTCCTTCATATTGGATGGTTGGTGATTTTGTAGACGAGTGATCTATATAGAAAAATAATAAACCATTGTGTAATAATTTGCAGCGTTTTTTGCTTTCTAATAGTTTACAAAAAATGGTTGAAAAAATTAAACTCTGTTCATTAATTTTTAAATTGCAATTTAAATCTAGTTAATCTGGTGACTCCTTGAGATAGATATGGAATTTCCAAGAAGTTTTCGGTGACACTAGTGACACCATGGTCCAATCAGGGTTAAGGGGGTTTCCAGTTGGTCGCCGTTCGTTACTCGTTCCTCGTTAGTATTTCCCTAAATTACGGGCGCTCAAACTGTTAAAGTCGTACCTAAATTTAAAATTAAAAGGATTTTTGAAATTCATTAGTGCAGCGGTCTAGGGACTTGACAAACTAATAGGTTGTCGCCGGAATCATCAAAATCGAACAATAATCACCTGAGAAAAATGGGGAAAACCGTTTATTCAGTCAGGGCTAGACCGATGCGCTAATGAATTTCAAAAATCCTTTAAATTTTCAAATTTAAGTACAACTTTCAAAGTTTGAGCTCCTGTAATTCAGGGAAATACTAACCTGGGACTTCGGACTTCTCGAATTTGAAGGCCAGAATGTTTTCAAGCTTCAGCTCACACTTCTATAAAATTGAAATAATGCAAAATGCTCAATTTTTCGAAATAAGATAATAGCAATTCAATTTTATCTCATTTCTACCGTTTTAGAAAAACAAATTCCATGAAGAGATTTGTGTCTCAAAATCAGATAAATTAATTTCAAAAGTCCTTAAAAATGTCAAATTTAGGTACTTTTTAAAAAGATTTGCCGCTGCAATTTAGGGAAATACTAACCCAGAACGAGGAACGAACTTGAGTATAGTTAGGGTAAAGTGTACGAAACAATCTTTTCAGGGACCAGCAGACCGATTTCAATTTTGTAAAATTACTTGGTACCTTTCATTGTTTTTTAGGCCGGCATCTTAGTGAATTTCTCTTAAATGTTTATTATTCCCAAGAATTAACCTTTGGAACCGATCATAAACTAATTTAACCCCCTCAAAATTTGTTGGTTTTCGTTTCAAGGTAATCTGAATAAAAGTAGACAAAGATTTCAACGTAGGATCCTGAAATCAAATGAAACATTTGGGCTCCATTTTGGGTCTAATGTGCCCAGAAGGTGTTGTTTTTTCATCAATAAAATGACATTGAATTTTTAGAATCGAATGAGACCACCCAGAGCTCTGTAGGGCCAACCGTTCGCTCTCTTTGGGAACTTGAGGGTGGAAATTACGATAAATCAGAAGTTGTGGTCTAATTTTGGTTTGACTGGTGTTTCTGACCTGAATGCGATCGTTGTTCGTTCTTTGTATTGTATTAGTTTTGCGTCCTTAGCAACTGAGTAGTACTTATTCAAATTTCCGTAATGAAGGCACCCACAAGTCTTTAATCTTATTTTTATTTGCTTTATTGGCTTCTTGTTGGTTACAGCCGTTACATGTAAAAGTACACTGAATATCAAACGGTTAAAAATAATCACTTACAGAGAATATTGAATCCACTCATAAATCAGATAAAGTTACAAAAAAAGAACTTCACCCAAAAAACTAAAATTAAACAGAGTAGGTACCTATTTTATAATATTTATGTAAATTTCGTTGATGTGATCAGTTTGACGTGAACTGTTGTAAACTTCTGACTTAGGCTCTTCATTTCTTCAAATAAACTTGATTGTGGAGCGAAAATATGATAAAAGTAAAACTAAAGTAAAGTAAACAACCATTTCAGGTTGGATTTTCGTCCGACTGTCATTCCTGGCGTGGGGGACGTCATCAGCTGTCTTCCTAAGGGAAGATCAGTATTTGTTCTGATGATTTCGCTCATGGCTCCCAATGGCCTCACCTCCCTGGGTTGCGACGAGGGGGAACTGCTACTTGCCCGAAAATATGCTCCCGAAGCGAGACCCGAACTCACGGCCCCGCAACCGGTCCGAGTCTCGTCTCCAAAGACACATGCCGCAGCTCGCTCGGCATCAGCTGACCTGAGAAAATATGGTTGTTAGGCAGTGACAATGGGTAAGCTGTGTTCTTCGCAGGCGAGTGATCTGTACAGAAAAATAATGAACCTTTCTGTGATAATTTGCTGCGATTTTGACGAACACCGTACGTAATTCACATTTTGGAGTTTCACTAAAGAACCAAATACGCGGATATTCAAATAAGTTTTTTTTTTGTAGTAGAGACCGAATATCAGGCGTTATTTATCGGACGTCCCCAGGAATCCATTTTAATTCAAAAAACGTCTGCCAAGTGGGTGTGGCACATAGCTTCCTCGTATCCATAACCCGATTATATAGATGATCCGATGCATAGTAGTTAATCTCAAAACACCAATCTCTAAGTACCTTTCACTACCCTTATAGGGGACCATCTACACGCTACTCTGGATAATCCTAGAAAATTTCATCAAATTCGGATGAAAAATGTAAGTGAGTCACTCTCAAAAAATCCAAAAACATCTTGACAAGGCTGGGAATAGTACCCGTGACCTCTCACTTGTCAAAATGATTCGCTGTACATGTGCTACGGGCGCCAGACAGTAGGTAGTGTAGAATTTGAGCTTGTGACGTACGCACGGCTGTTACACGGATTTTACGTTCGCGCATGCGCATCGGCTACTATGAGTCCGGGGGTGATGATTTTCATAGGGGACCATTTACAATCTAATCCGCATAATCCCTGAGAATTTCATTGAAATCGGATGGAAAATGTAGAAGTTATGGCCGTTTCAAGGAAATTCACGTTTGCGCATGCGCAGTCGCTTCTATCAGTCCGGGGATGATGATTTTCATAAGGGACCATCTAAATACTAATCTGTAACATCTCTGAGATTTTCATTGAAATCGGATGGAAAATGTAGAAGTTATGGCCGTTACAAGGAATTCACGTTTGCGCATGCGCAGTCGCTTCTATCAGTCCGGGGATGATGATTTTCATAGGGGACCGTCTACACACCAACCCGCACAATCCCTGAAAATTTCATCGAAATCGGACAATAACTTCGTATAGTTATGCGCGTTACAAGGAAATCATGACAGACGGACAGACACACAGACAGACAGACACACAGACAGACAGACACGGAACCAAAATTGTTCAGAAAGGTCTAAAACGCAAAACGCGAGTGAAAATTTTGATTTTGGAGAACTTTTTTATTTCATCCCTGAAAAGTGAAAACAAAGCTTCCGCTACCTTGGTAGACTCGGAAGCAATATAAAGAAATAGCGTAGGAAATAGTGAACTAAACTAAAAGATGACACTCGAGGAAACAATAGTGTAGGTAGTCATTTTACCATCAAAACACCAATATGACTAGGGATATACCAAATACTTTTTTTCGAAAATAAAAGTGGAAGTTCAAATTTAAGTCGTACAAAATGGAATATACTTTTCACCAAACGTTTTAGAGTCAAGTTTCACAAGCTTTTAAGAGCTTTTTCTACTTATTTATGCTCGGGCTCTGTCGATTTTGACAGTTTGGAGAGATAAAGGGATAATTTATTACTGGCGATAGAGTAAGAGAGCTTCCCTCTCATACAAGACCGGCTCTCTGTCTCAACCCGAAAGGGGAGGGAGTTTCGCCTTGAAGATTTATTGGAGTTTTTATCACTTAATAACCCTGAAGACCTCTGGAGAGAAGGGCTATTACTTGACGTCTGCTGGTCTGTCGCTCCCCTTTTTCTTTAAACCGGCCGTTAAACAACCAGTTAAATCCACTTCGGGCCGAGTCCGTGCTCTAATTTGAAAACTGAGGGTATTTCACATGAGGTAGGTAAATACACAAGTGTATGTATTTGGCGAAAAAAAGTTTGGGTGGAGGGACCAGTGTTTGACACCTTAAGCGAAATTCTGACTTTGACAAGCTGTAAGTTATGTTCTTCCATTTGTTCAAACTTTATTCTCACATCTCGAGGGTGTCAAAGCCACATGCCGTACCACCAAAAATTTGAGAAAACTTGTTGGTTTATTATTTTCAATACTAAGCCTTTGGAATCGAGCACGAAAAAAATTTTAACCTCCCCTCAAATTTTGATGTTTTACGTTTCAAGGTACGTAGAATACGAAAATCCAATAAACAATTTTCCGTCGGTCCGCCGTACGCGGCACTTTTCCTAGCAATCCTGGACCGATTTGGTTCAAATTTGGAATTTGCCGCGAAGCTTTTGATTGATGTCAGTCACTTCTAAGGGGTGAAAATTGAGGGTTGAAATTTTCAAGAGAGCCTTTCTTGAAATAAAGGTATCGTTTTTTCACTAATCTTAAATTGTATTTGTTATGTTCGCGTGTCGTAGAGTGAAGGAGATGACCTTCTCGATGCCGCCTTTGTGTTTTCTTTAACCCCTCCTCAACGAAGAGAGAAAAGTCCTTATCCTAACTTGTACTTACTACTTTCGCATCGGCGGCTTATTAGCCAGACCGGCATGCGGAGTACTGGGAAGTGCAGGCTAGCCCATCAGCCCCGGCGTTTCATAGAAACCGACTGGCGGGATGCGGGAAATTTACCTAGTGCGCCTAATACTTGTAGGAGATCCCTTGATGAAGGAGAAGTTGGAGAGCGAAATGAACAAGACGAAAGCTTAGACAAGAAGGCATACTGGAGCATCCCTGAGTGAGCTTATATACTCGTGAGATTAGTTGAGGGAGAGAGAGGTGGAAGGGTGACGTCATATGACGTGTTCTCCCCATACCTCATCCCTCCCTTGCGGGTGGTGGCTCACTCAGGGATCCCCTTGTACTTCTTTATTGTAAGAACTAATTAGTAATTGAGAATTTGGGTCATAACATTATTGAATGTTTACAATTTTTTGAGACCACCCAGAGCTCTGCAGGGCAAACAAACAGAAACAGGATAAACCAGAATCACGAGTGTGAATCACAAAAGAGGTATAATCTCCGTTGAATTTCTAGCTAGCCATAAGGCGATCACTGTTCGTTTCTTCGAGTTGTATTCAGATTTGCTTCCTTAGCAACCAATATTAGTCTGGGGGAGATGATATTCATAGGGGACCATCTACACGCCAATCTGAACAATCCTAGAAAATTTCATAAAATTGGGATGAAAAATGTAAGTAAATGGGTGTTACTTGGATTTCACATTTGCGCATGCGCGGAGTCTACAGTCAAATCTAAGGCCTTGATTTTCATTAGGGACCATCAAAAACCTTATCCGCATAATCCCTGAAAACATCGTCGAATTCAGATAGAAAATGTGAAAGTTATGGCTGTTACAAGGAATTCACGTTTGCGCATGCGCAGCGGCTACTATCAGTCCGGGAGTGATGATTTTCATAGGCGACCGTCTACACGCCAACCCGCACAATTCCTGAAGATTTCATCAAAACCGGACATTAACTTCTTATAGTTATGCCGATTTCATGACAGACTGACAGACAAGGAACCAAAATTGTTCAGGAATGTCTGAAACGTGAAAGGTGAGTGGAAACTTTGATTTTGGAGAACTTGTTTTTTCCAACCTTGAAAAGTGAAAACAAAGCTTCCCCTACTCGGGAGCAATAATAATAATGATTAATAAATTTGTCTCAAAGATTATTTTAATAGATCAAGATAGGTAATTTTTCAGAATGTCTCGAATTTTCCATTCTAATCGGGTAGGTACTTGTCTAGCTAACCAAAAGTGATCTCAACTTCATCTCAAGATCATTTCAAGGGTTGAGGTTTTATTAAGGTTATTCATTTTACATATTAGTGGCTATGAATAAATTAGCTAATATAGTAGATCTATGAAGCTCAGTGTTGATCTGTCAAACTCCTATTTTTCAGCGAGTGAGATTTAAATTTAAATCTGACGTGGAACTAAACGGTGTAACCAATTCATAGTCATTTTTTAACCAACTTCAAAACCGCCGTAGGCGGAAGGAGGAGGTTGGTTCTTTTATCCTTGTACCATAGGACGATATTTATATCATCATTTTTTGATACCACAACAGTAATCTTAGTGAAAATGCGAGACAAAGTATATTTTTTTTTAGGTTTTATGTTTTGACTGTGCTTCACCTTTTTTCGTTCCTTTACTGACGACCTGGGCAAAAAGCGCTGTAGCAACTTTTCTATTTTGAAAACAATTCAAAAATGACTTAAATGTTTCAAAATGTAAATGAATCGTTTAGAACCCTTTCACAAAACAATTCCAATAACTGGTTCTCAGGTGTCCAATAATTGGACACCAGCTATTATAGCTGGTGCACAGTGCCCAATAATTAGGCAAAACATGTTTTGTAGTAAAAAAAATATTCCTATAAAAATAAATTTGTTCACATGTTGAAAATTTGATACTCCAATCAACTAAGGAGTTCTTGTAGAGCACAAAAAAAAAAAAATTGAGCAGTTCTGGAAAGAATTTTTCAGGAGCTTCCAAAGTCAGAGTTTCACCTTGAGTGTCCAATAACTGGTGCTTTGCTCTTTTGTTTGATAGTACGAATGACTGGGAGGAGGAGTTTTGTGCTACTGAACAGGCACCAAACAGCGTTACACCACTACAGGATTGGAATGTAAAGGCCGATGCTGGTGTCCTGTCTGTTGGAGCTGAAATAAGCGTACGAAAAAATTAACCAGTCATATTTTCTTTGTTGGGTCGTTTCATCACGATTTCACACCCCTAGTTTAGCATTTGGGATTGGCAATTCGTCGATCATTCGTAAAACCGTCCTCTTTCAACTCAGAGGCATTCATCATGTAAAAAACCTCGAATCGCGTTCTTACACCTTCGTCTCCGACCGCCCCAATCAGTTTTTGAATGGATTCACATGCCGTTTCAAAAGCCTCATTTGAAGAACTCCCCCTTTTCAACTGCCAATCAGTTCCAACAGGCTGCGTGAAAAAGCAATCACACAGCTCGCTTGACTTGACTTCGTGTAATTCACTTCTATTATTCTTCGCCGTCGAAGGAAAAAAGGTGCCTCCCCCTTCAAAGGTCTTATATTTGTGAAAAAGAAAAGCCTCATCCCTCGTTCTGGACCTTTTCTCGCCTTTCGGTTCCATTAAAATTAACGAGATTGGTGGTTATAGAGGGTTGTGCCGCTCTAGGTGGTTTTTCGAAGAGCTGCGCCGCGCTGGGCGCCACTTCTTGAGAAGCGAATTACCAGCCGTCCATTTGGAGGGTCCTTTGAAAAGTCCTTTCTTTTTCCCGAAAACTCTTGGAGAAAACCCCCAACTAATGGGGGGGTTTCACGGTCCGTCGGGCCCGCTCTATGGTATGACTGAGAAGTCGAGAAGACTGAGTGACTCGCACGGAAAGGCAGGTGAAGCCCCGAAGGTGTTCTTTTTCTCGTTTTTTGTAAGTTGTCTTCCCCTTTATTGTTGAAAAAATGACTTACCTACCACCGCAACACCTCCTGTTTTCACTGGAACGTCATTGTTCCCCGGGCGATGCACGCGATTGTTTGTTATTTTCTAGCTACCCGCCCATCATCCTCTAGCCTGATGTTGAACCCACATATTGGGCTTTTTGTTTCATAATCAATAAAGATGTTAATTTGAAACAACATATTCAGTGAATTTTATGTTAAATCGGGAATTATTACCATTATTTTTTTTTATTTATTATTTTATCTTGACGGGAATTGCAGAAACCTTAACCCTAATGAACCCAAGGATCCAAATTTTTGCCGAAACTATAACTTTTCCCTCTATTTTAGCTAAAAATGACTCAAAATAAAAGAAAATGACAATGAAAGATGTTTACAAAATTTTAGGTGTTCAAAAAATTCAAATTTGTAAACGGTGTGTTTGAATACACTTTGGGCTCTCATGGTGATAGAAGGTGAACGACTTAGGTTACAAACTTTTTATTAAAACTTCATCATAATTATTACTAAGTGAGGTATAAATCATGAAATCAATTACATCAAATGTAATTGATGTAATGTAAAATGTAATGTAATGTAATGTAACATGTAATGTAATGTTGCAAGGTAAAAGCACCAATAGTGGACACTTCAAGGAAATTTTTACATTGAATTCTCAATAGATATGATGGATTTTGTTTGAGAACGATGAACCTTCATTTTTTACATTCTATGACTCTTCGTCTTTTGATTCAACACCCAAAATCTCTAAATACTTCACTTTAAATATTTTTAAAATAATAATTACAAAAAGCCTTCTATGAGGGCAAAGTGGACACCAAACTATAGTGGACACTTTCTGCTTCTATAGTGGTCATCACTCGTGTACTGCCTTTTTCGAGGGATTAATGCTTTAAATGGGGTCTGTAGGCTAGGATATTGAAAACAAAATTGGTCAATTATGAAAAGTAATATATGATTATCACTTTTACAGTAGGTAGAGAGGAAGAAAGTACAGATTTAACATAACTGTTTTCATCAAATTGATGAGGAAATCATTTTTCGATCACAAAACCCACGAAATACATCACTTCAGTAATAAATTCGTTATTTACAACTGGAATAGGCTGTTGGTTTACGTTTCAAGGTACGTAGAATCCAAAAATCGAATAAAAATTTGGCCGTTCGCCGTACGCGGCACTTTCCCCACTTAGCATTGAACGATTTTGATGAAATTTGGTATGTGGGCTCCATTTGTAGTCTGGTTGTGCCTCGAAGATTTTGGTTGATGTAGGTCACTTCTAAGGGTTGAAAAATAAGGTTTTAAATTTGGAAAACGCCCTAACTCAAAGAATTTTGATATAAAGGTATTGTTTTCCCAGCAATATAAGATAGTATGGAATTTTTTGAGACCACGCGGAGCCTTGTAAGACAAACCGTTCGTTCCCTACGAGAACTTAAGGGTTGGACTTACGATAAATCAGAAACACGAGTGTGAATCGCCAAAAAGTCCTAATCCCCGTTCAAATGTTAGCTGACCGAAATACGATCGATGTTTTTGTTCAAGTTGGTTGGAGGTATTAATAGCAAAACCGTGTTCTTTGCAGACGAGTGATCTATACAGAAAAAAATTAACCTTTGTGTAATAATTTGCAGAGTTTGGCAGCTGTAGCCAATGGGGTGCCATTTTTGACCTCTATATTTAATGCTCTATACATCTCCTCCTCATCATACTGCCAGATACTACTACCTCGAGCCATTTTCCTGAAAGAAACATACAAAATAGATAGTAATACGAACTAGAAAATGCACGAACCACCTGTATGATCACAATTAGACTTGTTGTTTCAATAGTGGACATTTGTGATTCAAAAGATGACACCCCCTGTCCACTATTGGTCCCCATGAACAGAATGATCCCAAATTAACGTAGCATATACAGCTGTATATTGAGAACAGTCTGAACACAAAAAAAAACTCAGAATAAAAAATCATTCATGTTTCAAAAGTGGACACCCAGTGTCCACTTGATGAACATTGGTTGTTTAGTGTTTGTTAAGTGGACACAGTGCCTAAATGCTCACTCAGGATAATTTGCAAGAAATCCTTCATGGAAACTAATCTATACTATCTTCTTGAACGTCACAAAAAAACCAGAAGTCGCTCAAGCAATTATAAATTCCAAAAATACTGTTGCAACAGACCTGTCTCCTAACGAGGTTCAGCAGCAAGCACTACGTGCAAGCGACAGACCTCAACTACGCTATTTTCAAATGGTTATTATTCTTTCCCATGATGCTCTGGAGTATCGGTATTTCTACAGTAGCTTCATAGATGGCACAACCTACAAATTCTATGGATTTCAAAGTAGTTTGGCGCCTATTACTCTTATTTTTCACATTTATGCAAGCAAGTGTCCACTATTGGAACAGTGTCCACTATACCCCCATTTACCTTAATGTAACAAATTTTGTTACATTTCAACTTTAGACAAGTCCATATATATTTCAACTGCTAGAAAATCACGTAAATCGTTCTGAGTCATTGCCCGATGTTTTTCCAAGAATTTCCTTCTTCCATAAAGGTTAGACTGTTCCACGATATAATCCAATAGTTCGTTTGTGAAAAATTCCATGAAATACTCAATCGGGCTGAGCAAAAGATTGACACATTTACGGAATGACTTCCTACGCCAGTTGAAAACAATCTTCTTGGGTTTCTGACGGCGGCGGCGCGTTTTCGAGTTGTGACATGGCACTGCAAGGGGTGGAGGGACAAGATTGATGGAAGAAACCCCTGAGGTTGCAGGTTGTGGTCTTTCTGTTGGCAGTAATTTCATCTGTTGTATCCATGTGGTTACTAGCGAAATATAGGAAATCCCAATAGGAAATCCCATCATCTGTAGGTTCATCCGTTGTATTCATGTCATAGTGGAATAAAACATCTTCAAAAGGGTCGAACACCAAATCGTCTTCCAAACTTTCCACATCGGGCAAAGTTTCGTAAAGTTCATTGATTCTTCGCTTCAATTCGATATCATCCACAGCTTCCTCCTCATCCGACGGCATATTGGGTATAGGGACGAGAAATAAAATGTATGCCCCCTCAGCTCTTGAAATTGTTCTGCAATACCAAAAATATGGGTTAATTAGGTACTTATTTGGAATGACTTACAAGAAGTAAGAAATCCTAATATGTCTTGAAGAACAAGGCACTCAAGAAGCACACACATTACCATATGAGCCCAAAGTCTATCTCAGTACACCTCCACTAAAATCGAGATATCAGCATGATAACTGCTCATAACCCCACATATTTTTATATCAAACGATAGCTTAGAAACCGACTGATCACATTATGATAGGAATAGCACACAATTGTTACGTTATCATGGTATAAAATGGAATCAAACTTACTGTTGAACTGCGGTTCGCCATGGCTGGACTCCTGTGGGACTGGAATGAGAAAACGTTACAAAACGCGCGGGAGATCACAAGTAATCAATGTTGCCAACCTTTGCAAGGGATCCTAACGAGTCGATTGGTACCATTGGAGTGAGAAAAAACAGTTCCCGCTGCTTTTTTAAAATCGTTAAAGACAAGGTGTATTCAAATATACTTTGGGTTGATTAGGGGGTCTCAGTCGGTCGCCGTTAATTTTTCGTTCCGGGTTAGTATTTCACGAAATCGAAGTCGCAAAACTTGAAAAGTTGTACCTAAATTTGAAATTTTAACAGATTTTAGAAATTCACTAGTGCACAGCTCAAGGGAATTGAAGAACTGAAATATTGCCGCTGTAATCATCAAAATCCAACAATAATTGTCAGAGAAAAATGGGAAAACCCGTTAATTCAGTTATGTTTTTCCCATAAAATGTAGCTGAACTGGAAATTTTCAAGGGTTTTTGAAATTCATTAGTGCATGGGCCTTGGGAATATAAAAACTAAAAGATTGCCGCTGGAATCATCAAAATCGAACAACAATTGCCAGGGAAATATGGGGAAAACATGGGACAAATCGTTTATTCAGTAGGTTTTCCCATTTCTCTTTGGCAATTATTGTTCGATTTTGATGATACGGGCGGCAATATTTCATATTTTCAATTCCCTACAGCCGTGCACTAATCAGTTTCTAAAATCCTCTAAAATTTCAAATTTAGGTACAACTTTTTAATTTTTTGCGCCTTCAATTTGGCGAAATACTGAGAACAAACTGCGACCGACTGAGACCCCCTTTCAAGATTGAGGAGAATCTCAACGTGTCCTTCAAATCCTAATGCAAAGTTGGACGAGGTACTCGACGCTGCCATGAAAACCAACACCGATCGTCTATACCAAACACACTTATTATCGGACCGTTAGTGATTTAACCTTTACCATAACCCATTGACAACCATTTTTTTGTGGGAAATTTAAATTCAAATTTGACGCAGGGTTTTAGGTCCAAGGTTTTTTTTTAGGTCCAACGGCCAGAGAACTGGTCTAGTTATGATATTCTGATACACAGGTTGGGAGCGGGGTGGTAGGACACTGGTTATCCCACTGGCACATGAAGACTGGGACCAAGAGGCCCACCAGTATTTTATGTTGTTCTGTACTCCTGCTGTATTCATATTGTAGTTAATGTGGAGGAGGAAGTAGAGAGGACGTCGTTACTTATTTCATTTCTTTTAATGTGGCGAGCGCTTTCGGGACAAGCTATCACCCCTTTATCAAGCCTATGTTTAAAAACGCTGCAAATTATTACACAATGGTTTATTATTTTTCTATATGGGTCATTTTCCTAGAAAGGGACAATCGGTATCCCAAGATTTCAGAAAACTTAAAGTTCGACTCAAGTTCTGCCAAAAATCAGGGATTAACCTCACACCATACTGATTGAATTTCGACGAAAGAACACACAGTGGGACGCTTAATTTAATTATTTATAATAATTAATTAATTAAAAATTAAAGAAGAAAACCTATTGGCGTTGTTTCCGCGTAAAGGAGAATACTCGGAACCCCATCTCTATGAGGAGCGAGAACTGGGAGTTATCCCAAAAATTGAATCAGGGCGGGACGCAGGTGTAGAAAAGGGTTAAACCAACGTGGAACACGGTTTTTCTTATAGCAACCTAGAAACCTCTGAAAGTAACCAAGCAATCTCAATTTATCGGTTTTCCGAGCCTAAACTTGGTACCAGGGGATTTTTACGGTTGCTGAATACAGTTTTGATGTCGAAAAATGTAAATTTTTTAAATTACAACGGAAAATTCAAATTAAATCGTTAACAACTTGAAAAAAGTCTTTCATCTGTCCACCATCACTGGCAGATGAAAGACACAAGTTCCTGGGTGGCACTTAGTTTTTCCAGCTTTTCCCGCATTCTGGTGCTGTTCTGCTGAAGTGTAATTATATCGCTGGAACCAGCTCGGTAGAAACAAGAACTAGAGACCAAAAATGAAAAATAATTTCGATTTCTTACCGTTTCACAGAGGGCAGATGAAAGACAGACGGCGACTGTGACACCACGTTTTTGCAACTGAAACCACTTGTGCACGCCTCCACATAGAAGAAATACGATTCCCGCCGCTTTCTTTGATAACCTAACGACTAACCTCGCCTCTTACAGTGGTAGTAAAACCGCGGGAAACGATAAACATATTGTTTAGTAATGCATGCATTCCAGGGGACGTCCCATTGGATAAACATTAGATCAGTTAAACCAGTTGGTAAGCGATAAAACTGTTTCACTCGATGTAATTTATTCATTACTTTAGGCAAGAAATACTGACCCCCCCCCCCCACCATTATCCACCTTAACATTTCTAGCGGCATGGGAGCCTCGAATCTGAAGAGCATTTTAAAATCCATGATCTACGACACCCAACATGCGAATTCGAGTTACCCCCCCCCCCCCCCCACCACCCCAACGCCAACAATGGTGCCAGTCTGGCACCAAAGCGGAAATACGTCGTAACATTGAACTTTCATCTGTTAGTTTTGGTAGGCAGTCCGTCGAAGTTCACATCCGTATTCAAGGTGAAACACAAAAAAAAAACCACGAAATAAGCGGTTTATGGCATCATGGCACCATGGTGGCACCACTATTAGTTCCATGGTGATTCATGCAAATCCTAAGGTATAATGAGAATTTTTCCTCAATTTCAAAGCTTGGGTACAATTAGTAAGCAGTAAAGGAACCAAAATATTGAAAAATCGGATATTTTGTGAATATTATCCCCCCACTCACCCCCTCCCCTTGCGAATTTTGGTACTCTGGTAAAATCATGTACAACTCGGAAGTTATTTGAGTCAAACAAAAAAAGAAACACGCAAATCGGTTGGAAATTGAGGCCTGGGCAGAGTTTACAAGATTATGCACGCAAGCGCACGTTTTTTAAGCATTAACCCCCCCTTTCCCCCTCTTAAAAAGCAAAATCCAAAATTCCGGCGCCGTAGTGCACAACTAGATAGTATTTCGCGTCAAACGAAAAAAGAACCACGAAAATCGTTTGAGAACTAAGGCCTGGGCAGAGTACACAAGATTATGCCCAAAAACGCACGTTTTTCGAGCATTAACCCCCCCTTTCCCCCCCCTTAAAAGGCAAAATTCGAAATTCCGGCGACGTAGTGCACAACTAGATAGTTTTACGCGACGAACAAAAAAAGAACCAGGAAAATCGGTTGAGAACTAAGGCCTGTGCAGAGTACACAAGATTTTGTTACACACACACATACACACACACATACACACACACACACACACAGACATACACCTATGGTTTTTTTCGCGGATTTGGATTCAGAATGTTCTAAAACGGATTACTGTGTGGTTATTTTTTTTTCTGTTGAGTGTTGTCCTCCTTCACCCCAGATCGATCGCATAAGGACGCCCAAGTCTTACTGTGGGACGTCCTAAAAAGTCGCCAAAATACGAAAACAAAAAAGGCAGATTAAAGACAGAAACCTCCGAACAAGCATATTTTATCCCCCCGTTCGCTTTATTTGCTTCTGAAAAAATCTGCAAATCCATTTTTTTCATGTCTAGGTATATGCAATAAAGAATCACTACAAAATCAGGCCGCTGCTTTTATAGGTGATTCACAGTGTTCAAGCAAAGTCCGGACATGGCAGATTACTGGACATTTAGCAGTTCAAACTATAATTTCTATATTTTAGCGTGAATAAGTGCATATTTTATTGATTGCTCGAAGTAAAACAAAGTTGAAAGTTAATGGAGAATTTTTTTTTAAACGTCTAAATCATAAATGGGCATTCGCAATCTTCTCTGGACGATTGGCCCTTTCTGGGAAAATGACCCATATTGATCACTCGTCTGCAAAGCCTCCAACCATCCAACATTAGCAGAGGTTACTGTCAGCCCGGGGGCAATCCCTCCAGCCCATCCCTCATAACCCCTGAAATTTTTATTTAAATCATACAATAACTTCTTTACGTTTTCCCGTTACAAGGGTTAGCGTACGTGCAGACAGACTGACGAACATGGAACCATAATTTATTATCCAGGAAGGCCTGAAACGTAAACCGCGATAGACAATTTTGATTTTAGAGGACATTTTTTAATCTTATCATATCCGCTTCCTTGGTAGTCTCGGAAGCAAAAGGGGGACTATCAGATAGCTTCATCGTATCTATGACACGATTACGCAGAGGATCCGATGAATTGTTGACAACAGAAATGTCAACAATAATTGTTGAAATTTCGGTTTTCCACGCGTCAAAGTGTTTCTAGAATGAAATTTTCATTCAAATCAAATTATTTGATTTGAATGAAAATTTCATTCAAGAAACGCTTTGACTACTACAAATACTACTACTACTACAATGTAGTATATAACTGCACAAGACATATAACTGCAAACGAATTATATACTTCTCTGGACAACGTTGGTATGACATACCAACGAACAGAAGTATACAATTCGTTTGCAGTTATATGTCCATAGCGGTCATTAGCTGATTCGAAGTACCGGTTCCTGTGAGATCATCAAAGTCAAGGCCAGTCGGCCGTGGAGATTATCTGGATTGGTGACCGCTCGAGGCACGTCTTGATACTTTTTCGGGTTGGGCCGTTGGTGAACCATGCTCCAGCCCTTTGCTGGCTAGTCGATAAGTACCCATGATTTTTTTTTTCAGTTAAGTTTTTCTCATTTTTTGCCGGCAATGTTATTGTTGGATTTTGATGATTCCAGTGGCAATATTTCAGGTTTTCAATTCCCTCTAGTGTTGCACTAATGCATTTCAAAAATCCTTGAAAATTGCAAATCTAAGTACAACTTTCAAAGTTAGTAGAACGCCGGTAATTTCGCGAAATACTGACATGGAAAGCTCGATCGACCGAGGAATATTAGTGAAACATAAGAGGAATAATAACTATAAGAGGAATATTAGTGAAATATAAGTAATTAAAATTTTTAACGTTTCCGTCACAATTTAAATTACTCAAGTATTTTCTCTAATGATTTTGCTTCATTCCTCAAGAAGTGCAATATTTGGGTTGACATTTTTTTCTTCTTCAATTTTTGATCGATTTTGGACAATAACTATCCACATTTTGAACTTGAAATTAGGATTAAATTTTTGTTGAAACTCCATTATGACTTATGTTTAAGAGTGGAAATCTATCTCTGGTATGAAAAGGAGGGTTTTGATTAGAGAAAAGATTCGTCGACCGTCTTAAAACCGTTGAACTAGTTAGATGATTAGTAAAAGGTGATCAAATCCAGCATGATGCTGTTAAACGGTGGTGGAGTGGTAATGAGGATGATCTCCCGCCTGTGATCCGTTCAGTGATCAGAGGAAGTCGAGAAGGTGGAGAGCCTGAAATGAGAAGGTAAGTTTGGACTCAAATGATAGTACCTAGTGGTATACCGAGAGGACTTTATGTACTCCTGAGATAAGGAGGCAGAGGAATTTACTGATGATTGAGGGGAGAAGAGAGGCAGGCGCCTGATGCCTTCGACCCCACAAAAATGCACATATGGTTGCACATTCATACCATCTTGTGGTAAGAAATCCTTTGCTCTCGGTTTACTGCTCACTTAGTTAAAATCTCCCACGAGAAGGAGGCCACGACAACTTGAAAAGTTTAAAGCTAATGCCCGTGAAGACTTGGAAATCCAGAAAAGGCCACAACTCTCAAATTAATCTTGAGCATCACTTCTGAAAGAAAAAAATTCATTTCGGTAGATTGATTGATTCACATGACACCACAGTAGATTATAATTTCCTGAATGCCACGTAAATCGATTCCTACGCGTAATTTTAGACTGGCTGACAAATATCAACTCATTGACGTTGGAAATGACGATAATCGGCCGCAGTAAATCCTTCCATTCGGATCAAACCGTCACCTCGATTCCAAAACAATCAAAACGATATGAGCTCCGTACGAAATTAATGGTGGCCAACGAGATTTTCAGTTAATCGCTTCCTAATCCACTCACTGCGAGTGCTGATTCCGAACATTTGAAGAGAAAAATGACTGTAAATCATTTTCGAATTAAACCCTTGTTACCATCCAATTTTCAATCGTTCAAAAACATACGAGATAAGAGATCGATGGGCACAATGAGATTTTGATTGCGACAAAAGTATCTTAATCCGGATTTAACTTCAAACCTCCGATACTCCCCATAAATCCTTCGAATTCTGTCTCTTCTAAAGCCATTGATGAATGGTCGGGCAATTTATGGGATTTCGTTTCAGACTGAGATTGATTTCGGGCTTATTCTTAATGCCGTTAATACTGTGGCGTTCCCAAAGTTGCTATCGTATTTGAAAAATCCGATACGATTTCTGGAAATACTCCAATTTTTACATTAGGCTTATTTCTCAATTCAGTTTGGAGAAAATAAACAACGTACCACGTGTGAAAGTTATCGATAAATAATAGTGCTTGTGTTCGCCTCAACTTAACGCGCAAATTTTTACCTTTTTAACTGTTTATAATTTTTTTAAAATGATCGATTCACACTCCTCGTCGAGAACTATGAAATCTCAAACCCAAAAGTTGTGGGGAATCGCGATTGAAAGGCCTATTGAATTTTATCTCTCTTCACTCCTATCAAGTCTTATCGATAGCTTTCTTGGACTTGATATCACTCTCCCGTACAAATGGAGAAAAATTCGAGGTTTTGTTATTACTGGTTTATTGGGAGAAAACATTTTTGCCGAAGGAATACATCTGGTCTCTGACAACCAACGAAGGGACTAGGTATGATGGAAGATGGAGTAATTCAAAGAATGAATAGCTCTCCCTAAGAGCTTCAATACCGAACTTAAAATGACCTCAGTTGGAAATTGGTGTTACATTATTTCAGGATTATTTCGAATTCATCATCAGATGTCAGGTCTTTATAGCTAGAATATTCTAATGTTTATCATGAAATTCTTGGTTCTCAATAATGTCCAAGGGTTTTACTTATACAGGGTGTCTACAAAACAGGTCTCATTCGTTCAAGGGGTAAATTCTACAACTAATTTTCAACAACAAATGTCTCCTAGCAATTGTTTTAGTGGCTTCTTTTCCAAGTTATTTTAATTTCAAATTTTTTCATGACCTTGACTTAAGTCATTATATTGATAATAACTCCTTCGATTTGCTATGATAATAATTTTCATTAATTATTTAATTAATATAATTTAGTTAATAATATAATTAATATATAATTAATATATAATTATATATAATTAATATTAATTAATTATAATTATAATTAATTATTATTAATTAATTATAATTAATAATAATTAATATTAATTAATATATAATTAATATATTTGATTATAATAATTAATTAATTAATATATTCAGTTAGTTTTAATTATTACAATTTGAGGATAAGACCGTTGGAAAGAGCATTAAAATTCTTATCTCCCTCATATCAAATAAAAAAAATTCAGTTGAATTTTACGGGAAATAAGCAACTTTTTAACTTAGTGACTTTTCGAAAACTTTTCGTTTATCAACGCCTGTAATTTCCAAATACTTCGAGATAATGAATTATTGCCGGTAAGCGTGAAAAACTCCGCCAGTATCTCAGCTTTCCAACGGTGTAATCAAAACATATTTTAAAATCGAATTTAAGGAAGAAATGTCTTTTTGAACGCCGAAAAACGTGCATTTTTTTAAACGAAATCGACGGTTTGATGGGGAGACTCAGTGCTTTGGTGAAGCTGTGGCGGAGTAGACTCCGAAGTCCTTCCGTTAAACCGTCGATTTCGTTTAAAACAAAATGCACGTTTCTCCGCTTTCAAATTGAAACTTTTCTCTTAAATTTGATTGTAAAATATTTTCTGATAACACCGTTGGGAAGCTGAGATTCTGGAGCACTTTTTACGCTTACCGGCAGTAGTTTACTATTACCTCGAAATATTTGGAAATTACAGGCGTTGAAAAGCGAAAAGTATTCGAAAAGTCACCAAGTTCACTTGTTAAGTTGCTCTATTTCCCGTAAAATTCAACTGAAAATTCTGCGTTGAATTAAAAAGGAACCACGCAACTCAGCGGGAAATAGAATGAATGATTATAATACCAAGTCATGATTGATGACGTCTATTTGGGACTGCGGCTGGTGGTCAAGAAAATAGTTGACTGTACTCGAAAAATTGAGCTCAGACTGATGTTGTCTCCATCCAATTGGAAAGTACTTAGAAAATGACGTTTTAACGATCCTTCAGGTCCTACGGATCATCAGAAAATCGAGTCAAGGGTATGATCATAAGAAGGACAATATTTTCTACGGGTGAACAAAAAGCTTTCCTATCCGGTACATTTGGTAGATTCAGAAGTAAAATCATCGATACATAATTGAAAGGCCGCTCCGAATCTCCACAGAATTCTTTCACTTTTCCACATACCTGGACACGACCTTTATCCCAGATAGATTCGGAATAAAAGGGAGCCGAGCCGATATACCTAAATATTTTATGCCCTACGAGATACTCCAAGTGAAATGGGAAAAAAGGAAGAAAAAAAGTAGCGTGAAAGGGAATGAAGGTCTTTAGGGTTTCTCGTCCTAACAAATTCAGTTGAAAACAAGAGGCCGCGCCTCTTCCCCCGCTTCGGAAAACCTTCCGTTTTGTTCTCAATACGGCTTTTCCAGACCTTTTCGGGATAAAAGAGCCAGCCGATCGAGTTTGGGGAGGAAACGAGGATCCGAACGGTTCGGAACCACATCATTGCTTCTATTGCCAAATACAATTTTCTAACCGAGAAAATCTCAGCGGGATTTTTTCCTGTTCCTAACTCATTGACCGAAAAAAACCCTCTCTCGTTCGGGTGAATTGAATGAACGGGGTGATGGATTACCAGGTGGGAAATTGGAGGATGTAATCTAGAAGTGGGTTTGGGTGAAATTCGTTGATTTATGACCAAAATTGAATGTGGCCAAGTATGATTTGTAATTATAGTTAAACTTGTGGATAGAAATGTCATAAGTGATCGATCACTCGTTTTACAAGTTATAGAAATTGATCATGAAATTTATTGTAATTCCATTTTTTGTAACCAGGAGAAAGAAAAGATGCTGGAAATTATAGCACAAAGGTTTATTATTTTTCTGCACAGATCACTTGCCTGAAAAGAACACGACTTTGCCATTACCACTACCTACCAACCATATTTTCACTTTACAATCAAGTTTATTTTGAAGAAAATAAGAGTTGTGGGTGCTTTCATTAAGACACTTGATTTCTTTTTGCAAAACTGAGTGAAACTCGATCAAATGAACCACCAACCAAATGGCAATGAAGGGTTGAAATGTTCAACAATGCCCTAGTAAGTAGTAGGTACCAACGGTTGGTAGGGAGAGAGCTATACAGAAGGGTGATCTATACAGAAAATAATAAACCTTTGGACAATGATTCGCAGCGTTTTTTTTGCCTACCAAATTTTTTTTTACCTACCAATCATTGGTAGGTACTACCTACCACACCATACTGCCACACCTTCACAATCAAGTTTATTAGAAAAAACTAAACGCTTCATACTCGAAGGAAAACCCTTGAGTACTCGTAGAGGCCGAACGGTTTGTCCTACATAGCTCTGGGTGGTCTCAGAATTTAAAAAAATTCAATACTACCTAAAAATGTCTGCCAAGTGGGTGTGGCACATAGCTTTCTCGTATCCATAACCCGATTGAATAGATGATCCGATGCATAGTAGTTAACCTCAAATCACCAATCTCTAAGTACCTTTCACTACCCTCATAGGGGACCTTTTACACGCTAATCTGGACAATCCTAGAAAATTTCATCAAATTCGGATGAAAAATTAAGTGAGTAGATGTATGTGATTGGATCAAAAAAATTCTTAGCCTCGGCTGGGATTCGAACCCGCGATCCCTGGAGCACAAATCAAGCCTCTGTCCTCTGAGCTATTGATCATGTATTAGATTTGAGATTCTCACCGGAGACCATCCCTCTATGAATGAATCCCTCTATGAAAAACAATTCTCCATGATTTTCATAGGGGACCATCTAAACACTACTCTGTAACATCCCTGAAAATTTCATTGAAATCGGATGGAAAATGTAGAAGTTATGGACGTTACATGGAAAGTCACGTTTGCGGATGCGCAGTCGCTTCTATCAGTCCGGAGATGATGATTTTCATAGGGGACCATCTACAACCTAATCCACATAATCCCTGAAAATTTCATCGAAATCGAGTTGAAAATGTGGAAGTTATGGCCGTTAGAAGGAAATTCACGTTTGCGCATGCGCAGTAGCTACTATCAATCCGAAGGAGGTGATTTTCATAGGGGATCATTCAGATACTAATCTGTAACGTCCCTGAAAATTTCATTGAAATCGGATGGAAAATGTAGAAGTTATGGCCGTTACAAGGAATTCACGTTTGCTCATGCGCAGTCGCTTCTATCAGTCCGAGGATGATGATTTTCATAGGGGACCGTCTACACACCAACCCGCACAATCCCTGAAAACGTGGGCGTCGGTGGGCTAGTGGACAGTGTACCGGACTGCGGTGATAAGATGAGGACCGTCTAGCGGGGACGCGCGTTCGAGTCTGGTCGTCGCAGAATGTTTTCTGTCTATTAGACGATCGGCAATCTCTCGTTCCAACCCAGGGCGGTGATGTTTGGGAAGCCATGAGCGAAATCATCAGAACAAATTCTGATCTCCCCTTAGGGAGACAGCTGATGACGTCCGCGACGCCAAGAATGGCAGTCGGACGAAAATTCAACCTGAAATGGTTGCTTACTTTACTTTACTTACTTACTTTACAATCCCTGAAAATTTCATCGAAATCGGACAATAACTTCGTATAGTTATGCGCGTTACAAGGAATTGATGACAGACGGACAGACAGACACACAGACAGACAGACAGACACGGAACCAAAATTGTTCAGAAAGGCCTAAAACGCAAAACGCGAGTGAAAATTTTGATTTTGGAGAACTTTTTTTTTCGTCCTTGAAAAGTGAAAACAAAGCTTCCGCTACCTTGGTAGACTCGGAAGCAATCGGTTGAAAAACGATACCTTTATTTCGAGAGTTTTCGAACTAGGGCACTCGAATTTGAATATTGGGTATCGTAGATCATGGATTTTAAAATGCTCTTCAGATTCGAGGCTCTCATGCCGCTAGAAAGTTTTAGTGGATAATGGTGGGGAGGGGGGGGGGGTCACTATTTCTTGCCTAAAGTAATAAATAAACTACATCGAGTGAAACAGTTTTATCGCTTACCAGGTGATCTGACCTACTGATCTAATGCTTATCCAATGGGACGTCCCCTAGAATGCATGCATTACTAAACAATAATATTGTTATTACTAAACATATTATGTTTTATTCGATTTGCGGATTCTACATACCTTGAATCGTAAGACATTAAATTTTGAGGGGGGGGGGAGGGTTAAATTTTTTTGTTTCCTGCCCGATTCCAAAGGCTAATTATTGAAAATATTATAATATATTGTTATATTATAATTAATATATATTTATATAATATAATATAATATAATATGTTATTATATTATAATTAATATATATTATATATTATTTAATAATAAACCTAAAATGCCAGACGAGTCCTACTATTGGGAATACATGTGAATCAGAACTTTTAGCGTTATTTCAGTTATATATTGAATTATATTAGGTATACACCTATTACATAATAATAAATTTAGTTGAGAAAATACTAAATGTTTTAGACTTCCATTGTTTTTGTTATATCAGGTACCGTAGATGTTCTAAATGATCCAAATTGTTGCGACCTACCAAGAATCTTTACCCGTTACCTGTTTTTGCTTTTGTGTATGAGAATATTCTTGATTTTAATAGTTGACAAAACTATTTAAAAACTTACGTAGAAAAGGTAAAATAAATTATTTTGTACCATATTTCGGAGGTATTTATTAAAAATACCGTCGTGGGAGTCACAATGACTCCAGTTTAGTGACAAGAGGATGCACAATAAGTGTAGTGTTCCCAGGTTAAAACTCAAGGTGATTTTTCAGTAACGTGAAACTTCGTTCGGAATCCATGTTCAGCCTTGAAACTTAGCTGCCTGGCCATAGAAGAATATTCTCCTAGTGGTCAAAGTCAAAAGCCGGTTGAGATTTCAACTTGTCACTCTCGATTTCTGTCAATTAAGATCTCGAAGAATCGGATTTATCGCTTCATACAGTAATTGGACTCGTTCCCGAAAGAAAGGGAGGGGAAGCCTAGTTCGTTTTCGCTCGGCTGATTGATTTCTCCAGTTTTCAACCCGGTGATTAGAGCTCCGGAGTCTCTGAGATTAGCGGGGCGTGGATTGATGGTGTTATTACTTCAGTGCTTTGGAAACCCCCCAGACAGCTTCGGCTTTGACCTAATACGTTCAATAATTGCCAGGATTGCCCCAATCTCCCCCACTTGGTCCCTAGTAATGAATAAACATGGCCCCATTGTGTTGGAGACCCGACAAAAAACAAAGTAGATAAAAAATTAATGCCGCCTCAAATCACAGGGAAGCTATTAAAACCGTCATGATAATTGGTGGTTGCCATCGAGTAGAAAAAAAATATCCCTCAGGACGACGTGATTTAGGTTTCTCGCTTCGGAACTGACGAGTTGATTATTGCGGTTAGTGGATTGATATTGCTTTCCATTATTTATCGATTAACATCATTCATTCTTGATGATGAGTCTATCGTTATGGTAAACAGGTACCTATTCATGTTGTGTGACGCAAGAAACTATGGACCCGTTTGGTGTTGCTTTATTGGTAGAATGTTGTAGGAGCTGTTCCACTTCATGTTGTATTGAGATGTGATTCTTCCATTTTCACGTTCCTGTAAATCATTTGGGAATTAGGTATTACAAGCCTCAAATATTCACAGAAAAGCTACGGCTCTGTCTCTATATAGGTCTCAGAAAGCATCATGTTTCACTGAACAAAAACGGCCTTGACTGCTGTGTGCCATTTCCTCAGATGTAGGGATCATTCTAGTGTAGGAGGAGTTTATATTCGAAATATAATCTACGCCATGATTGCATTTAAACCAGCAAATGCGTCAGAATGTTTTTTGACATTTTCATGTCTTTGCTTTGGCACATAACCTGAAAGGAAATGCTTGCATACGAGTCTGCAACACATTGGGACATTTTCATGTCAACCACTACACAACAAGGTAGTGAAGTAAGGTTGTTAGTTCATGTACCCAAGCATCAAAATAAGAAAACAGTTGATTGTTCTCTACGCAACACAGTGAGTCTATTTTATTTATTGGTCGCGTGAGCAAGACTTGCTTAGTTTTCGTAACAATTTTTCAGTTCATGTGCCAAAGCAAAGACATGAAAATGTCAAAATTCTGCAATAATAGAAATATATGATGAGTCTGATCATCACATCAAGGACGATCATTATCTAGTTAACGATTGACTCGTCTGGCATCCAATCAAAATCAACCATGATCACCCACTTACCAGTGACTCTTGCTTCAAACTGAATATATTTTTGTCAGTTTCCAGCATATCAATTTGATTTCTTAGAAAGGCGTTTTGCTATTTTGGTACGTGGTATGTAACCACTCTAAACTTCGATCCACTTGCAAGCTTAATGTCATTAGAAAAGTGCTACTTGAGTAACAGAGTGTCTATGGAATAGAGAGTTTAGGTATGTGTGTGTGAGTGTCTGGGCGCATAGTACAATACATCATGAATGCAAAAATGTTATCTATTGCTTCCAAGTCTACCAAGGTAGGGCGAAGCTTTGTTTTCACTTATCAAGTTTGAAAAAACAAATGTTCTCCAAAATCAAAATTTTTACTCGCGTTTTACGTTTCAGATCTTCTAGAACAATTTTGGTTCCATGTCTGCCTTTCTGTGTGTCTGTCTGATAGTCTGTCAAGGAATCCTTGCCACAGTCATAACTTCTACAATTCTCGTCCGATTTCAATGGAATTTACAAGGATTGTGAGGGTTGGCGTGTTTCCTATGAAAATCATCACCACCGGACTAACAGTAACCAAAACGTAGCAAAGCCGTGAAATCCTTGCCACAGCTATAACTTTTACATTTCTCATCCCATTTCGATTTCGAAACATTTTCCAACAATATTCAGAGATTGTGCGGGTTGACGTGTAGATGGTCCCCTATGAGGGCAGTGTAAGGTACTTCGAGATTGATGTTTTGAGATTAACTATCATGTATCGGATCATCTATACAATCAGGTTATGGATACGAGGAAGCTCCACACTCACTATCAGACTTTGAAAAAATATAATTGTCTCTCTAAATATCGGAAATTAACTTGCAAAATCACTTCTCTGTTTCTAATTTTGAGCTATTCCCATGGAATTGGATGTAGTTGATCCATGTTCGTTATTGCGTTCCCGATAAATCTATATCCCAATAAAGTACACGTGTATTCTGTTTAATGCGATTGTTTTACATTTGTGATAAAAATGCAATTCGGAAACGGGAACCATTGAACGTCATCAAACTTATCAATAATAATAATGATTTTTTCATTTTTTATCTTCGAAATTCGTTACTGAAAAACCTAATACACACTAGAAATTCATGAGAAATGAGATAAGTTGTGATGTGGATGAGGAAAGAGAATATTCAAGTTCGATAAGCCTCTAGATCATTCGTTGGCTCACCCTAGCTCATCTGGAAGGCATGACTATGAATTTTCAATAGGGCCCTCCTTCATCAGGTCTTGCTTACACATTGCTCCAAGGTTGGTGATGAGTTCAATCTTAGCGAATGTGATATCACACCTTCAGGCGAATCCATTCAATTTATAGGTAAACTGAACCTTATCTGATCTTAAAGTTCCGTATAAACAAAAATCTCACCCCAGCGTGGAATTGATTCGTTAAATTCCATCAACCAGTGCAAACTCATTTAGTGTTCCAGACCCAATAAGTCAATATCTTTTTCATTTACTACAGGGATACAAGATATCCATTGTTGGTACGAGTACCTCGTCTTTCTAAGCACTAATCATATAGACCACGCCACTCGTCAGTTGATCTACACGTGGAGGAACAATTGACCTCAAAATCGCACTTTCGGTTCAGGGAGGAGTAAGCCTAAAACCACACTTTTGAAAGGAAATGTGCAATAATTTCAAAAATATGAAGAAAAGAAAATTACTGGGCTGTCAATTGTCGAAAATTGGTTGTTACAACTTCGAACTTTGTCGCATCGTCGTGCCTGTAGTATTTTGATTCATTATAATATTATTACCTATTTTATTATTTGACGCTAAATTTTCAAAAAGGGCAAGGTAGCCTATAGCAGTAATATAAAAATAATTGGATCTATCTTTTTCCTTCTCTATTAGTTTTTCTCCTATCCATAACCCAATTGTACAGATAATTCGATGCACAGTAGATATTCTCAAAACATCAATCTCTAAGTACCTTGCACTATCTTTATAGGGGACTCTTTATGTCAACCCGCAAAATCTCCGAATTTTGTTGGAAACTGTAGAAGTTATGACAGTAACAAGGAAATACGCGTATGCGCATGCACAGTGGCTACTATCAGTCAGGGGGCAATGATTTTGATAGGAAACCATCAACACGCCAACCCACGCAATCCCTGAAAATTTCATCGAAATTGAGTGAGAATTGTAGAATTTATGGCTGTGGCAAGGATTTCATGACAGACAGACAGACACGGAACCAAAATTGTTCAGAAAGGTCTGAAACGTAGAACGCGAGAGGAAATTTTGATTTGGGAGAACTGTTTTTTTAACCTTGAAAAGTGAAAGGAAAGCTTCCGCTACCTTGGTGGACTAGGAAGCAACATCTTCCTTCGCGTGTTACATTTTATACCTCCATTGAAAATTTGGGTTTCTCTTCTCTATTTAGGGTCTGTGATTGATAGCAACATATGTGCATGCACAAACGTGAGTTGTTGTAAAACGCATGTCGTAACCGTCCAAAGTCAAGCCGTCCTTTGGGTCAAGCTGCAAATTACCTCCCATATTTCAGCAAAATACTGCTAATTATGTTTCAGCAAACGTTTTACCTACTCACATTAAAGGGCTGTATCGATGAATTTAGTAACGAGCCGTCTCAAGGCTGATGAGCACAAGTCCTGAAAATGCAATGAATTTTATCCACGCATCGGACCAAAATGGTTCAGAAAGCTCTAAACGGAAAAGAGTATGACATTTCGGTTTTGATGGGTTGATTGGAGCAATTTCGTTTTCTATCCCCCTTTCATCGTTCACTTCTACATTCAAAGGCGCCTAGAAATATTCTTCAAGTCCTGTCTCTATATGTGGTGAAGTGTTACATTAACTACATCTGTCGCATTGTGGTCAATCAATGATTTATGTGATCAGTTTCATGATTCAAAGGTGTCAAAAAATAATAAAACCTCTCATCTCATGAATAAAATCCACCGACACTCGAAATGACAGGGTAGTTGTGTATAAACCAAGACGATAATAATGACACCCATATATTCCGGTATGATCAATAGTGTTTGAGCCTTAACCTCCTACATATATTTACTCTCCTGCACGGGACAGCACTCCTTCGAAAAAATATAGATTTACTCCCTCGGCACCCCTTTGCAAATTTATCACTTTCATTTTTCCGGTGGTGAGTGGCCCCTTTTGAATTATTTATAGCTTTTATTCCGCAAGTCCGCTTCGGTTATGGTATACGCTAGCGGGAATGGGAAGATCCCTACGGCGGAATCGGTCATTTTTCACGGAAAAGGGGTGTGTATGTCGGTTGTATGTGTTTTCAACCCCTAGGAAGGTGAAGGGTACCCCTTAGAGGAGTACAGTGGGGGGGGTCACGGATTTATGTAGTGCCACCCATCCCCTTCCGCGGACCTCCTTACTTGATTTACGTTCAGATCTTATCCTTCTGCCCTTTGTGTATGATTTAGAAGGGAAAGTTATGGCGCACACGCGACCGTCTCTATAAGATCAACAGTCCTGAAGAGAGGGTGGTGGTGCTCACTACTTGCCGAGGTCTGACGGTGGAGGAAGGCGTGGAACCCTCACCACTATCTGCACGTCCCAAGCCTTCCGGCTCACCCGCCTTCCCTCCTAGATCATAGCGAAACACAGGGTAATGATCACGATCCTAATTTATGCCCCAACTTCTCACGACTGGCGTAGCCCGTTATTAAGAAGTGTTTGCTATTAAATCGAGGAAGCTTTTGAGGCGCAGTGCAAAGCATCAATTTCCTTACGTCGGACGGCTTGGGCTTCAAGCATGACTCTCATAATAATGCACGGATTTGAGGCAATCATGCATCCTTGAGTAGTATGTAAATGACCTCTGACACGAACTATCGTTTCGATATTTAAATAACGGTCTGCTGCAGCTTAGAGGATCCTGCAATGAAGATAATAATTTAGTCGACAGGTTTGTGCATGATTCATGGAGGATTTTTCCGATAAAAAAAGTAATTATGTGTTTGCCAATCTCTGAAAAAACATCTGCCATGAGCTGAAATTGTTGAAAATCGTTTTCAAACTAAAATTCGACTGAAAACTAAAAAGTTCGAGCTATGTTTGGCAAGTAACAGAAAAATTACGTTTGAAGGTAGGTATTTTAACATTGTATTTTGGTCACGCTCAATGGATATTGCGAATTAAATCTGTGACGCGACCTCCTCCTGAACATACATATTTTTGCAAATAAAACGCAGTTATGGTGATATCTCGAATAGACCAACACGTTCACTTGTATCGGTCGAAACTGGAGACACCTGCCTCCCTTAGTATCCCACTTATCTCAGGAGTAGGATTGTTAGGGCAACTTGAGGTACCACCAGCCACCCTTTCTAGTCCAATTCGTGGGGAGCAACCTCAGCACTCACTTCACAATGGTAGGATGATAGCCACTGGACTTGCAGCGTGGTCAAGACCCGTAACATGAATTTTTCCACTGCACTTCCACAAAATATAATGTCATTATCTCTTAGATAGAGTGATATGTTGCACTGGTCGTGAGTTTCATCGTGCCTAAGGTAGTATCTGTAAGTATGGCTGGTGGGAGTAGAGACCAGAAAGACTTTTCACACGAAATTTCGAATTTGCGCTCCACAAACATTTAAACTGTAGAGAATTGCGTCGGTTGAGTGCTGGAAAGTGGAAGTATGGGTGTAAGGTGCACATCAGATCACTAGAAGAGGAGGTTGTTCTCGCCAAACCTCATTATGTCGACCATCCTTCATCCGATTTGGAGAAGGTCAGACCACAGCAGCAGCTAAAAAGAATGCACAGGATGACACCAACACACCTTCAAGGAAAATAGGCCACAAGCTGTCGGTTTTGGATCGAATTGAAAACGCTCCAAATTATTACACAAAGGTGTATTATTTTTTCTATATAGATCACTCATCTGCAAAGAACAGGGCTTTGCCATTGTTACCACCAACTTGAAGAAAAACTTCGGTCGCATTTCGGTCAGCTAAAATTTAAACGGCGATTAGGCCTCTTTTGCGATTCACACTCATGTTTCCGATTTATCGAACGTCCAACCCTTAAATTCTCGTAGGGAGCAAACGGTTTGTCCTACAGAGCTCCGCGTGGTCTCAAAAAATTCTAAAAATTCTATAGAATCTTGAATTGATGGAAAAACAATACCGTTGTATCAAAATTTTTTGGATTAGGGCGTTTTCAAAATTTATTTTTTGACCCTTAGAAGTGACCTACCTCAACCAAAATCTTCGGGGCACAACTAAACCCCAGATGGCGCCTACATACCAAATTTAATCAAAATCGGTCAATGCTAAGTGGGGAAAGTGCCGCGTATGGCGGACGGATGGCCAAATTTTTATTCGATTTTCGGATTCTACGTACCTTGAAACGTAAACCAACAAATTTTGAGGGTGTGTTAAAATTTTTTTTTCTAGGTCGATTCTAAAGGATCATTATTGAAAATAATAAACCAAACATGTTGTTTAGTAATGCATGCATTCCAGGGGACGTCCCATTGGATAAGTATTAGATCAGTTTAACCAGTTGGTAAGCGATAAACCTGTTTCACTCGATGTCATTTATTTATTACTTTAGACAACAAATAGTGACCCCCCCCCCCACCTCACCCTTATCCACCATAACATTTCTAGCGGCATGAGAGCCTCGAATCTGAAGAGCATTTTAAAATCCATGATCAACGATACCCAACATGCGAATTCGAGTTCACCTCCTCCCCCCCCCCCCTTCCACTCACCAATGGTGCCAGTCTGGCACCAAAGCGGAAATACGTCTTAACATTGAAGTTTCATCTATTAGTTTTAATAGGCAGTCCGTTGAGGTTAATGTCCGCATTCAAGGTGAAACACAAAAAAAACCCACGAAATATGCGGTTTATGGTGTCCTGGCACCATGGTGGCACCACTATTAGTTCCATGGTGGCACAGAGAATAATTCATGAAAATCCAGAGGTATAATGAGAATTTTTCCTCAATTTCAAAGGTTGGGTACAATTAGTGAGCAGTAAAGGAACCGAAATATTGAAAAATCGGATATTTTGTGAATATCATAACCCCCACCCATCCCCTCCCCTTGCAAATTTGGGTACTCTGGTAAAATCATGTACTACTCGGAAGTTATTTGAGTCAAACAAAAAAAGAAACACGCAAATCGGTTGGAAATTGAGGCCTGGGCAGATTTCACAAGATTACCCCCGCAAACGCACGTTTTTTAAGAATTAACCCCCCCTTTCCCCCCCTTAAAAAGCAAAATTCAAAATTCCGACGCCGTAGTGCACAACTAGATATTTTTTCGCGTCGAAGAAGAAAAGAACCACGAAAATCGGTTGAGAACTAAGGCCTGGGCAGACGACACAAGATTATGCCCAAAAACGCACGTTTTTTTTACCATTAACCCCCCCTTTCCCACCCTTAGAAGGCAAAATTCGAAATTCCGGCGACGTAGTGCACAACTAGATAGTTTTCCGCGTCGAACAAAAAAAGAACCAGGAAAATCGGTTGAGAACTAAGAGCTGTGCAGACGACACAAGATTTTGTCACACACACACACACATACACACACACACACACACACACACAGACATACACCTATGGTTTTTTTCGCGGATTTGGATTCAGAATGGTCTAAAACGGATTACTGTGTGGTTATTTTTTTTTTCTGTTGAGTGTTGTCCAACTTTACCCCAGATCGATTGCATAAGGACGCCCAAGTCTTACTGTGGGACGTCCTAAAAAATGCACAGGATGACATCAACACACCTCCAAGTAAAATTGGTCACAAGCTGTCTCACCAATAAAATTGTTGAAACTCACTCTAGTTGTATCTCTCCATTCGGATTCAGAGTTTGCAACAAATTCGCTAATTCAATCAGTCAACTTCGAAAATCGAGTTAGGCACTTGCTTGATGAAGGCGAGACGTTAATAATGAATGACAACCAGGAAGAACAGTAAGAGTTACTTATCCCCAATATTATTAATTTAGAATCTATTTACACGTTGTTTTTATTTATGTACACAAATATACAAATCCCGTAATCATGGCGAACAGTTGCAACGCCAGATTCGAGCTCTCTAGTTAATTAGTTATTGTTCGATATTTCGTCTATGATATCGAAAACTCTTCGTTTGAATTTTTTCACTTGAGAATCATTAAATTCTCTCAATTCAGGTAGCAAACTGAGTAGGTACATTCTTAGAGCTTCCATCTTGTCAACATCTTGAGAGACAGTAGTTTCGTGGACGCTCGTGCTTTCAATTCTTGCTCTTTTGACTTCAGGCTGATCAGCCACACATTGCTCTTCGTTTTCATATTCGTGCTCCACTTTCGGGCTCAATAAGAGTGATGCCAAATGTGGTGTTGAGGTTTGATCGTTGTTTTCAGTAGAAGAGAATACTTGTTGTTCAAACGAAGGATCTCCATCATTTGTCTCTGTGCAATGCGAACTATCTGTTGGCGTGTAGTTCACATGCGGTGGTTGTTGGCTTCTTGAAAACATGCGGGGGAGTATGAATGGCACACAAAACTGCATGGCTTCAGTCAAATAGTACGGCGCTCTCTTCTTTCTGCTGGATTCGTCGTCTGTTAGAGAATTTTTCATTTTGCGGATAAAAACTGTGCGAAGATTGCGCCATTTCTCTTTGCACTCTGCAGCTGAAATGTATGAAAATTAGATCTTGAACAAATGAATTGCAGAGCAGGAAGGTTAAAATGTGTTTAACCCCTGGTGTGTTTAAAGTGTCTAGCAGACACGAGGAAAATTTTAATGAAGTATTTTGACAGCTGTGAGCATCTTGAATATCCCAGGCGCTCAGTACCTTATCTCTTTTTATAGAAGGTTCCATTTCAAACCTTCAGCTGCGATCTAACCGCCACGAAAAGTACTTCCCTTGTTTCTGAAAACCACCGTGTCCCTCAGACACTTTATACACTGTCAGTTGAGCAAAATACTTTATACACTGCCAACCAAAAAACGTACGTTTTTGAGCATAATTTTGCTTAATATCCAACGATTTGCAAAATTAAATTTTCTTCAGGTGACTTCGAATGATCAGAATATTGAAATTACCACGAGGAGGGGGTTATTCGAGGGAGGGGGGATAATATTCACAAAATGTCCGATCATTCAATATTTTGGTTCTTTTATAGCTGACAAATTGTACCCAAACTATGAAATTGAGGGGACATTATCAATAAAGCTCTGCATTTCCATGAACTAAGTATTTTTTGTCTTATTCTGACTAATCAGAGGTGCCACCATGGTGCCAGGACACCAGAAACCGAATATTTCGTGGTTTTTGTGTGTTTCACTTTGAACACGGATGTGAACTTCTGCGGGTTACCTACCTAGACAGGCACTGTTGCAGGAGCATGATGGGTAGGGGAGGGGGGGGGGGTATCACATGTTGGGTATCGTGGATCATAGTTTTTGAAATTCTATTCAAATTAGACTCCTTGAGACCCCCATAGACAACTTGTGAGTAAGTCTAATTACTTTGTTTCAACTAATAATTTGTTGGTATGAAGAAAAAAACGTCTGCCAAGTGGGTATGGCACATAGCTTCCTCGTATCCATAACCCGATTGTATAGATGATCCGATGCATAGTAGTTAATCTCAAAACACCAATCTCTTAGTACCTTTCACTACCCTCATAGGGGACCATCTACACGCTAATCTGGCCAATTCAAGAAAATTTCATCAAATTCTGATGAAAAATTAAGTGAGTAGATGTATGTGATTGGATCAAAAAATTCTTAGCCTCAGCTGGGATTCGAACCCGCGTTCCCTGGAGCACAAATCAAGACTCTGTCCTCAGAGCTATTGAAGCCTTATCATGTATAAGATTTGAGATTCTCAAAGGAGACCATCCCTCTATGAATGAATCCCTCTATGAAAAACAATTCTCCATGATTTTCATAGGGGACCATCTAAACACTACTCTGTAACATCCCTGAAAATTTTATTGAATTCGGATGGGAAATGTAGAAGTTATGGACGTTTTTTTTTTTTTTTTTTTTTGTAACTCCCCTCAAAGACAAAATGTCTTTGAAAATTCACGTTTGCGCATGCGCTGTTGCTACTATCAGTCCGAAGGTGGTGATTTTCATAGGGGACCATCTAAATACTAATCTGTAACATCCCTGAAAATTTCATGGAAATCGGACAATAACTTCGTATAGTTATGCGCGTTACAAGGAATTGATGACAGACGGACAGACACACAGACACACGGACACACAGACACACAGACAGACAGACACGGAACCAAAATTGTTCAGAAAGGTCTAAAACGCAAAATGCGAGCGAAAATTTTGATTTTGGAGAACTTTTTTTTTTCGTTCTTGAAAAGTGAAAACAAAGCTTCCGCTACCTTGGTAGACTCGGAAGCAATATATTAATTAACCCATAATGTGTCTCAAAAACAAAGTTCACAGTTGCTGCGTGTCTGTCAGACACACAGGGAGTCCATCAGAGGGTTTATACACACCAGGGGTTATAACACCTTTGATGGTGTACACGTGTTTCTGAAATATAAAGCATTGTTTTTCCAACATGGGACATGCTTCTTCATTATTGAAGAAAGGGAACGTACTTGTACGTACTTGTGAAGCAAGTGGAAAATATTAAGGGTTTTCAAAACCAATATTTCCATTCGCATAAAGGGTTTCATAGCTGCTTGAATAACTTTAGTTACGTGTCTGCCTGTCTGTGGTTATTTCTTGTCCCATGACGTAACCACTCGATATCACGACCTGATATTGATGACATTTTCAGGATTTTTGCGCTTTGAGATGTGATTTTACTTGAACGCAAACTTCTAACGACCTGGTTTTGCTCAAATTTCGTTCACATTTTGTTTAAATTTGGAGAAAACTTTGGAGCTAGTCTCCAGAATATGCTTGATTGCCTTAGGCTTGATAATCCGATCAATTGGAGCGAAAATTCATCAACATGCGGAGGACTTCAAATCGTGTAGTCGTAACTTTAATTTTGGATGTAATTGATATCTCCACAAGCTTGATTGAAGTAGGAATGGTGTTCATTCGGTTCACATTCACGTTTTTCGATAAGAAAAATTTTGAGTCGACCTCGAAGTTACTGCCATTTGATATTTTTGACATTTTAGATTTCAATGTAAGCAATTTGCTAGGTCACCATGAACCAAAATTTGGAAAAAGAGGGAAAATAAAAAATAGAAAAAAAAAAAGAAAAAAATGAGAAAATAAAATTTTAAAAATTCTTTATTACACTAGATTGAGTGCTCCGACTAGTAAGCATGCAGTAATTTTAAAATTGAATTTTTTTCCGATTCTCGGATCTTACTATATTTTTGTAAAATTTAACGAGAATATTCGGTAATCATCGTGGTAGGTACTACAAAAATATTCATTTTGAAAATTAATGAACTTAATAGACGCAAATCTGGACATTGAAAAGATAAGGGCCACACTGCTGTTCACTGTTGGGCTTGTTTACGTGAGGTTACTTGAGACAAACTAAAACATACCTGGCAGGTTTACTTTGGCTGCCACCTCTTGCCATGCTTTGTCTGTGACATCTTTCCGAGAATACCCAGGACACTCAAAGTCGTAGAGTACTCTATGCTTCTCCACTTCTTCGACAAATGCAGTATTCAGTTCTTGAGCACTCATGATGCAATATTTAATAATCATAAAGGTCAACTCTCAGAAGATAATAGTAATTTCAAAGAGGCAAACAAGAGACCTCCCCTTGTTGGAGACCAGTTGGATACTGGTTTCACAGCTCGACTATCGATTCATCACGATGTGTGAGTGGGGGGGACTTTTGTCTCAAGGCCATTGACTTGTTGATTCGTACAACTGGTTTCAAACTCATTCTTTAAGCCAAAATTATCAACTAAAAGTCTTATCACATCAAATGAATGGGAGCAAACTTTTGCTTCAGGTAGTTCCAATCAAGCTTGGTTGTTTTAATTCCTACCACGGCCTATTTGCCACACCAAATCTTTTTCAACCATTCACTGTGGCTACATATTCCTACACATCATCTTATAGTTCGAACTGTGTTTGTTTGGGTTTATCAATTCATTTAGAGCTCTCCAAGTTCTCACTTAGTCAATTCAACGAGTTTTAATTTATTATTTGAAGCAATTCATTTACTCAAGAAGATCCAATAGAGCAAAAAATTCCACTTAACGTCTCTTTGGTTCTGAAAAATGAACTCAGTTAGCGGAATTACGCTGTTTTTGTCACTTCAAATTAGCGGGAAGTGACGGCGAACAAAGCGAGAAGTATTAGTCAGCGGATTCGGGGAAAAGAAGGAAGAAACTGGGGGGAGGGTAAAAGAAAAGAAAACTCCTTGGAGAGAAAGAAAAAAATGGAAGAGGTGAAAAGGAGAAGGGGTTTCCCAGTAAGATGCATTACTCAGGCTTTGAGATAGTCACAGCCCTTCTGGGCACAAGACGTATTGAGCTGGCCCGAGATGTATTACCCTGGGAAGCACAGGACTGGGACAAATCTCACCTCATTTGTAGGGCACGAGGAAACAGTCCTATTCTGTTAGAATGAGGCGTATAAACGTGCTTCTGACACACGAATTATTCGTTTGCCTGGTTCCGAGTGAAGGTTTGATGGTTCAATTCGGGAATCTGCTGATGTATTATTTCGGCAGCAGCTTGTTCGTCACATCAAAAACAATCTCAATATATACAATATAGATTTCATCAGTGGAAAAGAAGTTGTACAGAAAGATTGCATTTGAGTTACAAGCTCCAATTCCTGTCGCTCTACCAAATCAAATTGGAGGTTACTTCCATAAAAAAACCCTTACTAGAATTTTCATGGAATAAAATCTCTCTTGGCCAAATCACATGAGAGGAACAATCCAGTTCTCGACAGTTTGATGATCAGGATACAGGATAAATCTTGAATATTACGATACTCTGAATTACTTCATTATATCATCAACTAGCCGCCTAACAATCAAATAAGCATTCAATGAAAAGACACTGCCAATCTACCTTGGCAGATGTTTTAGCCAATTTTCGAAGAAAAATGCAATAGCTGCGTAAAAGTTAACTTCAAATGCTTCAAAAGTCAATTGCATGCCGATTTATTTTTTCAATATCCAGGAAATCGTCCACAAAGAGTTTGAACCTCAATTCCCAAAGATCAACAAACAATTTTACCGGGAAAACTACGAAAAAGGGTCATTTGTGTGAGACCAAACATCAAGAACAACTATAATGCTCCGTGTCAGACAGAAATTTATTATGCCTTTATTTATTTATTGTGCCTCCTTACTCTCTAGCGTTGAGTTCTTATGACTTTTTTCTCTCCTCGAGATTGAAAACGTCTGCCAAGTGGGTGTGGCACATAGCTTCTTCGTATCCATAACCCGATTAGTTATAAAGATGATCCGATGGACAGTAGTTAATCTCAAAAAGGACTCTCCCTCATAAGGAACCATGTAGACCCTAATGCGCCATCCATTCTTCCATCTTAAATTGATGGAAATTTTCCAGTAAGTACCTATTATACTTTTTTGGACCCATGTATATCCATTTTGTATTTAATTAATAATTACTTCAATTATTGAACTCCTTACACAAGATGGACGATTTAAAAATAATTGAAAATGCTTGCATACGAGTCTGCAACAAATTGGGACATTTTCATGTGTGTTTTCTTCCACTACACAACAAGGTAGTGAAGTAAGGTACCCAGGCATCAAAACAGTTGATTGTTCTCTACGCAACACAGTGAGTCTATTTTATTTATTCGTCGCGTGAGCAAGTTTTCGGGACGATTTTTCAGTTCATGTGCCAAAGCAAAGACATGAAAATGTCAATACTTATATATCAAAATTTGTTGAGTTAGGGCGTTTTCAAACCCTTATTTTTCAACCTTTAGAAGTGACCTACACCAACCGAAATCTTCGGGGCACAACCAGATCCCAAACGGAGCCCACATACCAAATTTCATCAAAATCGGTCAATGCTAAGTGGGGAAAGTTCCACGTACGGCGGACGGACGGCCAAATTTTTATTTGATTTTTGGATTTTGCGTACCTTGAAACGTAAACCAACAAATTTTGAGGGGGGTTAAATATTTTTTCCTTGGTCGATTCCAAAGGTTCATTATTGAAAATAATAAACCAATATAGTTCACCGTGCGAAACGCAATTTTATTATGGAGTTCATTGCTAACATATGCTGGATTTTGAGATCCTAATCGAATCACAAACGATGTTGGTAGTTCGGTTGATCATAATTCCACCAAGACTGAACGAAAACTGATCTAAAAAAGGCTGAAACTCATTCTTAGCCCTGAGCATTTTTAAAAATGTAATAATTTTCCTGAGCTTATTGTCATTTACTAAATTATTAAATATAGGTATTTATTGATTTGTTGTAATAAATATTGGTTTATTATTTTCAATAATGAACCTTTGGAATCGTCCAAGGAAAAAAAATTTTAACACCCCTTCAAAATTTGATGGTTTACGATTCAAGGTACGTAGATTCCAAACCACTTAGCATTGACCGATTTTGATGAAATTTGGTATGTAGGCTGCATTTGGGGTCTAGTTGTGCCCCAAAGATTTTGGTTGATGTAGGTTACGTCTAAGGGTTCCAAAATGAATTTTGAGATTTTGAAAACCCCCTAACTCAAAAAATGTTGATATAGAGGTATTGTTTTTCCTTCAATTTAAGATTCTATAGAATTTTTAAAATTTCTTGAGGCCACCCGGAGCTCTGTAGGACAAACCGTTCGCTCTCTACGAAAATTTAAAATATTTAAGATAAATCAGAAACATGAGTGTGAATCGCTAAAGAGGCCTAATCTCAGTTCAAATTATAGCTGACCGAAATGCGATCGATGTTTTTCTTCACGTTGAATGGTTGTTGGCTTTGCAGACGAGTGGTCTATAGAAAAATAATAAACAATTGTTTAATAATTTGCAGCGTTTTTAGTTGAACTCTGAAAATTTTGAGACTGAAATATCCTCATTCTTAGTCATATGCTATTTCTTAAATGCCAATCGAGTTCTTGAGTTTACGAGAAGTTCGCCAACAATTTTATTCGTAACAAATTGCAATTTGAGTGTAAAATGAATAACTAGGTATACATCAAACTGCATAATACCTACTACACCTACCAATAATACCCAGAATATTGTTCGGTCGAGAAAAAAATTGAATACATAGGATTATACAAAAATTTCTATACATAATTTGGAGGATTTGAGAGGGTAAGGTCTGATTGCAAATAACTGAAGGTTGAATGTGATAAGTATTTTAGAATCCCTCAGAATGAGATGAACTGAGTTAGTTCATCACTCAGATTTGCTTGCAGCGTTTTCCAAAATCTCAGAAAGGAACCAACCATGATTTGAATTTTAGGCGTTCTAATACAGATATTGCATTTTCTCAAGGTAGGAAATGACGCCGAATTTATTTAGGTTTGAGAGGAAAAGAAGGAAATTCCGAAAAAATTATCACTTGATTTGTAATCTTGAAATAACTTTGATGCCTGATTACTCAAAATAGGTTTTAGTAGTTGGTTCCTTTCTGCTTATTGCCTTCCAGTTGTCTTTTGGTGAAAACAGTTCAGATTATTGCGAAATTCATTACGAGTATTCATTTCTTGGAACTTTGGATCCAAAAAACAGGCCTATAAATCTTTCGATGGCGCCTGTTTCTATCTTGTCTCATTTGAGTGTTATCTGGTTTGACACAGGTCATGATTGGAAGTATCGATTTAGAGAGGAATAATCGCACCACATTTTCCCCCCTGTTTCGCACTGGAACCTCCAGTGTTTCAGACATCATTAATCTTTGATTAGGTTCATCTCCTCTAGATCGTTTTGTCCTTCAAACCGAATTGCAGATAACTCGAGAAGCAATTATATAAAACGTTGTTGAAGAAGCTAATCACGAAAGAAGTCATTCCAATCTCTGAAAGGTCATAAATCGTCGGACTAGCAATAAAAGTGTTAGGAGTCGTTGTGGTTTATAGTAAACTATTGTGTGTCAATACAGTCCATAAAAAATATCAAGCTATTCTATTATAGTGGTGGGTTTTAGCACGTTTTTTTTTTTATAGTCAAAGCTCTATCTCCTGTATAATATTCGTCGTGCACTGTCAGTTTTGATTCTGTTACGAGTACAAACGCACGTAGTAACTCGTATCTTAGGTAATTCTGAGAATGGAAAGATAATGTTGAATACAACCACCATAACGTTGAATTTAAACTTTACAAGAAACTCCTAATCAATTGGTTTCTTGTCGATTTCATGAAATCAAGAAATTGATTTCATCAAGAAATAACACCAGGATCTGAAATTATGTAATATTTAATCCTTAATATACTTATATGAATATTATACGAACATCTGAATCTGTAATATGAGTATTGTCTGATGATCCTCGTACACCTACCATCTGATGATAGATGCACTAGTATTAACCTATAGAGAGAAAGTTGTTTTATGGTGATAATTTCCTTATAATTTAATATTAATGTAGTTTTTTAGCGATGTTGCCTGTTACCACACGAACGATTACAACCCAAACGCATTTTTCATGATTTGCCATTCTACCAGCTGCACAGGAAACTGATCGAAAAATGGTGGCTATGCAGACTGCAGCAGTTTTTCCAATAGAAAAAAAATTGACTTTTCTATCAGCACGTTGGTTCAGTTCCCCTCTATGAGCAAATAACTCAATCTGTTTTTTTTTATCAAAATATTTTGAGTTAGGGCGTTTTCAAAATGTCAACCCTTAGAAGTGACCTACATCAACCAAAAGCTTTGGGGCAAATCTAGACCCCAAATGGAGCCCACGTACCAAATTTCATCAAAATCGGTCAATACTAACTGAGGAAAGTGCCACGTACGGTGGACTCCAAGGGTTCATTATTGAAAATAAGGAACTAAAAGGACGTAACCTATATTCGTTGTACTCAAAAATGTAATAGGCAAGAGGATATAATTTTGAGAAGAAGAGTAGAACATTAATGTGAACTACTAAATTTTTAAAACACACCCTGTGCATCATAGTACCTAGTATGGTTTTAGTAGTTGGGAAAAAATAATCAATTCATTTGTGAAAGGGAACGACTTCAGCAATCAATAAACACGTCAAGATTGTCGCTGCTGAACATTTTGTTGACGCCACCAAGCACGTAGTCACGTAAATCTAGATAGCAAATTGAAAACACGTAATATAAATAGAAAATGGATTAATCGTTGAATAGAAGTGAGGTGTCAAGTGCAAGTAATCTCAAAGGACTTTAACCTGGAAGGCCATATCTTCTTCCCTTTCCTATGGCCCAATTGGGATGGCCTTGAATCAGTGTTGTCTTCGCCTCTGATCTCGAATGTTGCCTTGCCGTCCTTTTTTTTCTCTACACATTTTCCACGTGGAAATGGTTTTGCTGGACTGTGACCACTACCCAGTTTTTGGATTGCTGCCAGACTGTCGGAGCATCTCTTTTCATTGCTGCCTTTTCCCAGCATCCTGCAAATCACAATCAAAGGAGTCCTCCGTAGGTCAGAAAGACCAGGATATTCAAGGTACCTATTGAATAATCATATTTTGGGGACTGATCGCCACATCCCACTTGGAGCTACCTTCAGCAGCGCTTCCCCGTCAGCATCCAATTTGGAACTTTATAATTAGCTCAACAGGGTCAAGCCCGTCAATTGTATGAATTTTCAATTTAATAATTAATTTGCAATACAGTCCCAAATTAGAAAACAATTTGTTCTTTCTTCTACTTTCACCTCAGCTGTGCCCTTTAAAACTAGCGCATCTCACTTCGAGACGAATATCTAGAATATTTAAGGAATTTTTTTTATATTCACTCGACACATTTAGTGTCCATTGCAATACGTAGGTACCTTCTTTCATTTTCCTCAAAATTCCCTGAAAAGGAGTGAATAATATTAGTGTGTATAGTGTGTTCCAAAGACACCTATTTAGCCTAGAAACTTGGGAATTTTGGATTAGTGAGAAATAAAAACACTCAAAACAAGATCGAAAGTTTTGAATTTATTATCATTTTTATTTTGAATAATTTGGAGTGGAGTGTTTTTAAAAACATTCCACCCCAAATGATTAAAAACAAAAATAATATTTGAAAAATCAGAATTTTTGACCTTGTTTTAACAATGTTTTTATTTTCTGCTAATCCAAAAACACCACGATTCTAGACAAAATAGGTGTCTGTGGGACACACTATACACGCAGAGGTTCGAAAACATTCCACCCCAAATTATTAGAAATGAAAATAATAAAAAAAGTTTTGACTTTGTTTTTATTTCTCGCTTATCCAAGATTACCACTTTGCTAGGCAAAATAGGTGTCTTTGGGACACACTGTAATCACAGAGGGTTCAAAATAGTTCACTCCAAATTATTCAAATAAAAATGATAAAAAATTCAAAACTTTCGATCTTGTTTTGAGTGTCTTTATTTCTCGCTAATCCAAAATGACCACGTTTCTAGACGAAATAGGTGTCTGTGGGACACACTATACACACAGAGATTATAATATAATCTGATATTTTAACCTGATATTATCAATTGAGGCACAGTTTTGCAAAAGGGTACGTTTCCAAAAAGGAAAATTTTCAGAAATAAAAAAAATCAATTGTACTGTTCGCAAATTGTGTTTTCGAAAAACTCATTTTTGCTAAATTATCTAATCCATGGTAAGATTTTATTCATGTATCTACCTGATTGAATTAATCCTTTAATTTGATGGGAAATGGACAATGAAACTTGGAAGGTTTTGCAAAACGGTGTATATCCAATTTTTGTACCGTTTTGGGACATCGTTTTCTCTCTAACCCAAAATATATATTTACCATTGATGCCATTTGATTATATTTAACACAAGTTTTGTTTTTATATGATCTTGATGATACAATCAGATCAACTTTTTTAGTATTACTAGCCGCTCCGGCTCGCCTCCTCGTCCAGCCAGGGGGCCTCCGCCCCCCCCCCCCCCTGGACCCCCCCCTCTCATCATTTTGCGGATCACCCTTATTATTCTTCGATATTCTCGGTTATTATTGATCCTATCGCAAAGGTGAATAGGACAGAAAGGTTTTTAAATTCAATTTCCTTCAACTTTGTCCATCTATGATAAGCTCGTAAAGTGACCAGGAATGGAGACATCGAGTATTTTATGTTTTGCTCTCGAAGTAAAGTACCCTCCCAGAGATTTTTAGGGGTATGAAAAATAGATAGTAGACCTACTGACTTCAGACCTACTGAATATACATATAAAATTTCATAAAAATCGGTCAAGCCGTTTCGGAGGAGTATGGTAACTAACACTGTGACAGGAGAATTTTATATATATAGGTATATATAGATTATTATTTTTTTATTGGAAAAGGATAGGAAATATACTCATATCTTTGGGACACTCTTTGTTAAAACAAAATCAAGTTTTTAGAATAAATTCAAAGTACTGTACATACAAAAAATAAAAGGTCTACAACAAGCTCTCCTCATCATCACTGTCAAATACGAGAGGTTCCTCTTCAGCTACATCAATGGTGTCCTCATCTTCCAGCATTTTTTCGTAAAAATCTTCGCAATCTTCTGGTACATCAACGAATTTTATAAGTTTTCGAATGTCTGTTTTCTTTTCCCTGGAAAGTTTGTTCTCGTCTAAGTGGGTTGAAGCAAGTGACATCGAATGAGCTGAGGAAACTTTTGGCTGCAGAACATTTACGTACACCTCAGAACCATTGTACGTGGATCGGACATTGACACGAACCTTGCCATTGAGCTGTTTCTTGTACCCAATATTCTTCTTCTTCCACTTCAATAAGTTATATGGACCATTGTATCGATGAGGACACAAGCAGAAGTGACATTGTTGAAGACTTTCTTTGGATTTGTAACATTTTGATAAAACTCAACAAATAGTACCGTTTTGAAAAACCGCTCAAACTTCTTCATGCTTTTAAGGCTGTTTTCGTCCCGTTTTGACAAACCTTAATATGACCATTCGATTCCTCGTGAAATTTTACATCGAAATCGATACCTAACTCGATTTTTTCGGTTTTGGCGCTTGTACCGTTTTGCAAAACTGCGCCTTTCAAGAAATACCTGTAATATCAGGTTATTAGTAATATAATAATTATTATTATATTACTAATAACCTGATATTACAGGTATTTCTTGAATTTGAGTTTTTTTATTGTTACGTTGCTTACATAATATGTTATTGTTATTTCTAAACAACGAGACATTTAGTGAGCAGATTACCAACTTGGTCAAGTTACAAAGATCCCATCCTTTTTTCTTCTCTTTGGTGTGTGGAAGTATTAACAAAATGTTTCTTTTAGTTTGATTAACAAGCAAATTCACATCTTGGCAAAGAACGTCGTTAGATTTATTTTCGAGCTGTTGAAAAAAAAAAAAAAAAAAAATCAAAGACATCTGCCACCCAAGTGACTGCGCATCTAATTGCAGTAGCAAACGGTTTTAAGTTGCCTCACTTTAGTTCCGCTTTAGGGGACTGAAAAATTGGATCGAAAAATATAAATAGAAAAAAGAGAAAGGGGCCGGTCCATTTGCATTATACATAATTAGTGGACAAAAAAGTGCCCCGGGAGGTGACAGGTCTAATATCAAAAAGGGTTTTGGCGCTGAGGTTCGGTCACGTCAAGATGGTCCCGAAGTTCTACCCTAGCTGGAAGGAAAACACGAATTAATTATACACTCACGGGTCGTCGTAGCGTGTGACGTACTGCGACGTGTGACGGCGGGAGCTCTCTGCCCGATTTTTTAAAACCCGATTTAACTCTCGAGCTGACTCGATCAGGTCGGCCAGGCGAAAAAGATGGGAAAAAAAAGTCGGGGCACCTGCCGGTGTAAAATCATCTTTCATAATGACCGTGATGAACCCCGAGTCGAAGCGACGTTTCCCGTTCACGGCAGTCCGAGCCGATATGACTGAACAAGCCTTTTAACTTACTTTCAGCGGCACATCTTATCGAGGTAGCTTCTTCTTCTTTCTCCCGTATTTGAAACGTGGTGGGATTTCGGAATATCAAGGCTCAGCAGTTGAAGGTGACGGTTTCATCTTGTTCACCGACACGTTCTTTGGTGCAGTCAGTTCAAGCATGAAGCATTCCAATTATTTAGGAGGAAGGACTTGATATAGTGAGCAAATTTTCGGCTCACTCAATGAGCAACAATGATTGTCGGTCCCACTACAACACCGGCTAATTGATTTTCACCAACTTTTCAGAAGATCCAAAAAAATTATTATCAATGATTTATTGTTCACTCCAACTTGTCGTCCATATTACGTGGAAACCTACTTCAAACATATCATCAGATCGCTTACGGAGTAAGAAACCACCAAAAATAGGCTTTAATAAAAAACGCCGCAAATTATTTCACAAAGGTTTATTATTTTCCTGTATAGATCACTCATCTGCAAAGATCACAGCTTAGCCATTGTCACTAGTTATTTATTTTGCTTCCGAGTCTACCAAGGTAGCGGAAGCTTTGTTTTCACTTTTCAAGGATGAAAAAAAAAGTTCTCCGAAATCAAAATGTTCACTCGCGTTTGCGTTTTAGACCTTTCTGAACAATTTTGGTTTCGTGTCTGTCTGTCTGTGTGTCTGTCATGAAATCCTTGTAACGGGCACAACTATACGAAATTATTGTCCGATTTCTATGAAATTTTCAGGGATTGTACGGGTTGGTGTGAAGACGGTCCCCTATGAAAATCATTATCCACAAACTGATAGATCCGATTTCAATGACATTTTCAGGGATGTTACAGATTAGTATTTAGATGGTCCCCTATGAAAATCACCACCTTCGGACTGGTAGCAGCCGATGCGCATGCGCACACGTAAAATCCTTGTAACAGCCGTGCATTTGTCGCCTTCCCAATTCTTTCCTTTCCCCGCGTAATTTCAGATGAGTGGCGTGACGATCTCAAATCCTATACATCCCATCACCTGGCCCCAATAGTTCAGAGGTAGCGCATAAAACTGCCATGCAGGAGTCCCGGGTTCGACTCCCAGCCGAGCTAGGAAATTTTTGATCAAATCACTACTCACTAACATTTTTTCATCCGAATTTGAAGAAATTTTCTAGGATTGTCCAGATTAGCGTGTAGATGGTCCCCTATGAGGGTAGTGAAAGGTACTTGGAGATTGGTGTTTTGAGATTAACTACTATGCTTCGGATCACCTATACAGGGTGTAAGCCTAACTGGTCTGCCATACAGTACCAGTCGATTCTATAACTATTTTGCAACAAAAAATGTCTCATAGAAATTTTTGTTTCAACCTTATTTTTCAAGTTATTTCAACTTTAAACTTTTTTTCGTGATTTTGACCTTACGTCATTAGAATGGTCATAACACCTTTAATTTTCTGTGTAAATTACAATGTGAGGATATCGTTGGAAAGAGCATTAAATTTAATATCGGATAGATGCCTTAACTTTTTTGTGAGTCAAGGTTGGAGACATGAAAACGTCCCCTAAAAAGAAAATTCTACGTAATTTTGGAAACCTCCCATTCTTTCAATCGCAATTTGAACTACAAAAACTCATATTTTTCCAAGATAAAAGAACAGTAAAAACTGCGCCAGAATCTCAGCTTTCCAATGGTATAATCAAAAAATATTTTACAACAAAATTTAGGGGAGATATTTGTGTTTGAACGTGGAAAAACGTGCATTTTTTCAACGAAATCAGCTCGAAGATCTGAGGGGCCGGACGATAAAAGTGGGTAGGCGGGCGCCGCAGTAGACCCCGAGGCCTCCGGAAACAGGATGCTGGAGCGCTGATTTCTTTGAAAAAATGCACGTTTTCCCGCGTTCAAACACAAATTTCTCCCCTAAATTTGGTTGTAAAATATTTTTTAACTACACCATTGGAAAGTTGAGATTCTGGCGCAGTTTTTAGTTTTCTTGCATCTTGGAAAAATATGGGTTCCAGTAGTTCAATTTGCAATTGAAAAAAAGCAAGGTTTCCAAAATTACGTAAAATTCTCTTTTTAGAGGACCTTTTCATGTCTCGAACCCAGACTCAAAAAACCGTTAACGCATTTACCCGATAGGAAATTTAATGCTCTTTTCAACGGTATCCTCAAATTGTAATTTACATAGCAAATTGAAGGTGTTATGACCAAATTAATGACGTAAGGTTAAAATCACGAAAAAAAGTTTAAAGTTGGAATAACTCGAAAACGAAGGTTTTGAACAAAAATTGCGACGAGACATTTTTTGTTGCAAATTAGTTGTAAAATCGACTGGTCCGTATGGCAGACCAGTTAGGCTTACACCCTGTATAATCGGGTTATGGATACGAGGAACCCATGTGCCACACCCACTTGGCAGTCGTTTTTTTTCTTGGTCGATTCCAAAGGTTCATTATTGATAATAATAAACCAAGATTCGACTGATTGCCGCTGTTGTTTTACAAACTCAGGTAGATAGCTAGTTCTGTGACTTTCATGGAATGGGAAAAGTCTGCCAAGTGTGTGTGGCACATAGATTCATACCCGGTGCTTACAGTATGTTGGTATGGCATACTGAAAATCAAAAGAACCAAGAAGTGTATAAAAATCTTTCTACAAGAAATTGCAACACCATTGTTCCTCTTCATAACCATACCTTCTACTTAAAGATTTCTCTATCAATTTTTTCTGTCCAATCATGAGTTGTTTGGTAATTCACTTTTTACTGTAGGTAGGTACATACAGATGCTGTAGGTATCAATTTATTTACCGATACACGATTTCGCAAAGATCCTACCCTACAACACGAGCCAAGCATGGTGACTTTATCTTCTTATAAAAGTGTACAAAATGGTTCTAAATAAACATATCTATTATCTATCTTTCTATCTATCATCTATCTATCTATCTATCTATCTATCTTGAAAAGGAAAGTTGAAGAGCTCTGTTACACTAGTACAGACCAGAGCTTCAGTTGTTCCTTGTGAAAAGTAGATCAAGTTAGTGTCTCACCAGAACATCTTCAAACTTCTCCACTCGAAATTAATTCCTTGAAAATGATGAAATAAATCATCGAAACGTCGGAATGCAATTAGCACTTTATTTAACCCTGACCGCGCCTCCATAAATCGAAGAAAATTAATCTTCAATATCAACGTACATACCAACTGTCGATACCCACCAATCACAATATCTATCTTTCTATCCATCATCTATCTATCTATCTATCTGTCTAATCGACCGTCCTTACGCGTATGGATGATAATTTCATCAACGTGAGGAAGAACAACCAAAACTGGTTCTCAGATCTCTGAATGGGATTCGTTTTATTAGCGTAAGTGGATGATGAAATTGCGAGGGGAGCGCGCACAATAAAAACCGGATTTGAAATATTGCCAAAAGTGCGGAGGGGAGCGACGAGAAGGGAAGAGGTTGTAAAGGAACAAGGTGTAATATGGAAATAACACTTGAAAGTTGGCGTATCAGTAGGAGGAAAACAGGGAGGGCGCGGAGGGGCTGGCGGAAGGCTTAATTGCTGTTTATGGGAAGGAAAAGCTCGTTTATATCATGCCGCGCGGCAGTTAATACGGCGGCTTTATCTTTCAAACCCCTCCCGCCTCGTCCGTGGCATCTGCTGATATAAACGGAGTGGTTCAAGCTACGTATAACGGAGTGCGCCTGGCATAAACAACCCCCTTCACTTAGGGGTTGCAGAGGAAATTGAGGAGCTCCTTCATCCCCCGACCCTGAAAACCCCTGGCCAATTTATCATACCTCCTTTAGCCAATTGGGGGCATTTTTCATCCATACTAAACCAAGAACCTGACAAGTTATTTTTTTTATTAGCATCTCCCTCCCCGCCGCCGCATAGGGCTCCTGTCTTCCATAAATTTTAATTTTCCCTGCTCCCACTCCTGCAAATAATTCCTCTTCCGGAAGACATGAGAGCAAAGTTTTTCGTGGGACTCACTTTATGAGTTATTGGCCACATCTGGGAAAACAATAACTCAGAGGTAACTTCCCCGTGCTGTCAGATTTATACCGTCTCCACAACAAGAACCCTCGGTGAAACATTTCCGAGGGTGATGTTAATTAATAGCTAGTTGAATGTGTGTTTCTCCCGATCCGATCCTACAACTCATCCGAAATCACATTAGTGCTGCTCGAATGAACGAGTTTTCAGAAAATCCAAATTTACTATTTTCAATCCAACCGAAATATGGGAAGCGTTGGCATCAGGCTTCGGATCGGCAAAGTTTGCACTGTCAATGAGGACCTTGGTGGTTCGAAACTCAGCGTATGATCAGAGTGTTGGAAAAGGCGCAGGATCTGAGTGTTGGAATAGGCATTGGATCGGAGCACTGGGCTGAAAACTGAAGCTGGGAGCCCTAGAAGCGTTCTGATTGGTCGAGCTCCAGGACGTAGTTAAAGATGAGTGCAACAGATCGCGTTCATGATCGTTTGTTCCCAACCTCATCACCTTGTTTATCACATATTTTTCTCCTTGGCGAGTTAACGGCCGCATCTAAGTAATCAATTTGATAACATTTAGTTATATTCGCTATATGTACGAAAAAAATCGAGCGATTTTCAATAATACACTGGTTTGAAACCGTTTCCATGGGTGGTAGTTGTCGATTGAACATTTGAACTACTGGCAATAGGCACAACAACAATTGTGAGGGCAACTTGGAAAAAACCTTTCGCCTCGATTGGTTTTTCTAAGTAATTTTTGCATGTCTATATGATGATAAAACGAAAAGTTATCAATTTCTGGTCATTCAAGAGAATTTCAAAAAAAGTGAGTGAAGAGAGTGTGGCCTCCCCCTACTACTTCAGTTTCCGTAGTAGTTCTCTAGAATCTCGTAGCCATTTTAACATTAGCTTTATCCTCTGTTAACTTGTCTCCAGTACTCTGTGGATCGGAGTGTTAGGCCGGCCATCCACGTAACGATTTATCGTTCGATTCATCGTACGATGAGCAAAAACGGTCAGACCTGACGACAAATCGAAGCGTGTATGTGGACCAAATCGTACGATCTCCAGAACTGTGCAGGTCATCGGAATCGAATGAAAATTCCATTCCGACGGACTGTGCAGTTCAACGAAACGTAGCGTGTGTGCCGGGTACTGGTTTCGACCTTCGATATCGTTTACGACGAAGTTCAGTTCTCGGAAGGATGTTGGTACCTACAGTTGGTTGGAACCACTAGTGGGTCTAGTTTGATCAGTTTTCAGGAGAATGGACGGAAGCTAAATCGTTCACGATATCGAAGGTGGGAAATCGCATGAGTTCAACGATACGTGTATGTGAAATAACTGTGCAGTTCAAATCTCAACGGTTTATCGTACGACGAGCTTATCGAACGATAAATCGTTACGTGGATGGCCGGCCTTAGAAGTTATGTAGGACTGGAGTGTTGAAAAAGGCGTAGGATCGGAGAGTTAGGAAAGGCGTAGGATCGGAGTGTTGGAAAAGGCGTAGGATCGGAGTGTTGGAAATGGTGTATGATGGGAGTGTGGGAAAAGGCGTATGATCGGAATATTGGAAAAGACATAGGATTTGAGTGTTGAAAAAGGCGTAGGATCAGAGTGTTGAAAATTGTGTATAATGGGAGTGTTAGAGAAGGCGTAGGTATGATCGGAATATTGGAAAATGCATAGGATCTGAGTGTTGGAAAAGGTATAATATGCCATCATCATATTATGATGGGAGTGTGTGAAAAGGCGTAGGATTTTCAATAATATACTGGGTTTAAAACGTTTATATGGGTGGCAGTTGTCGATTGAACATTTGAACTACTGGCAATAGGGACAACAGCATTCGCAAGGGCAACTTGAAAATGTCCTTTTGTCTCGGTTGGTCTTTCCTAGTAATTCTCTAAATCTAAACGAAGATGAAATAAAAAATAATCAATTTCTGGTCATTCAAGAGGATTTGAACAGAAGCGGCATGAAGAGTGGGGCCCTCCACCTACCACTTCAGTTTCCATAGTAGTTCCTCAGCTGATAGTAGATGGCGCAACTGAGGCAGCCTCAAAAATGCTTGCACGCCATTTTAACGTTGGCTTTCTAGTCTCCAGTACTCTGTGGATCGAAGAGTTGGTAAAGGCGAAGGATCGGAGTGTTGGAAAAGGCGTAGGAACTGAGTGTTGGAAAAGGTGTAGGATCGACATGTTGAAAAAGGCGTAAGATCGGAGTGTTGTAAAAGGTGTTGGATCTGAGTGTTGGAAAAGGTGTAGGATCTGAGTGTTGGAAAAGGTGTATTATCAGAGGGTTGGAAAAAACATATGACCGGAGTGTTGGAAAAGGCGTAGGAGCAGAGTATTAAAAACGCGTGTGACACTTTCGCACCCCCTTTCGGATAGTTACCCTATGGCAATAACACGTCCCATTATAAACAATTCTTATGGCCAAAACCCCTTAACATTGTAAATCGTTCTTCGTGAAAATAGAATACGTTTTCGATACTCAGTTTTTTCTTCGTGTTTTTAATTAAATTTGGTTTCTACAACACCGTTGCCATTGATTTACCTCGTGAAATTGAAACAAATTGATTCAATTTTCTGAATGGTGGTGTAGGTAGTTTATGCTGTAAATACTCGTAGAAAAACACCCAAAATAAAAACGCTATCCAATTTCATCTCCAGAGAAAAGGGGAAGGAGAAATCACACGACTTGACGCATGGGATCGCTCTTTTTGTAGCTCCCATTTACGGTTTTGTCTTTTAAGGATTGGGTTCGCTTTTTCGATGGCGCCGTCCCCGTTCCCTCGCGCTGGGTGACGGATGAGGAGCCAAAATTGGTTCGGTCGAGGGGGGTGATGAAAAGGGACCTCGGCGACAAGTACGTAGGTTGATCCATGGGAGCACATCCTCTCTAGCCGCCACGACCCCCAACAAAAAGGATTGCTGTGCCCCCTTCTTGTCACAGCCCTTATTGGGCGCATCAGTCTTCCCATCGGCCTGTGTGCTCTCCTATCCTTCACCCTTGTCCTACAAAGCCTCGAGAGTACAACTATTGCTTCCTTGGTTTTTTCTTTTATAAAATACTAGCTCAAAATCCTGCCGTTTTGAGCACAATGATACAGATTCCCTCCGTAAAAGAATATCGCATTACACCACAATATCCACAGTAATTTCCTGTCGAAGAAATAAACACTCTCTAAGCTAATCATTTTGGTTTATTATTACCAATATATATCATAGCTTACCTTATTTTTAAAACGATGCAAATAATTGCCCAAAGGTTTATTATTTTCTGTATAGATCACCCTTCTGTATAGATCACTGGTTCTCCATCAATAGCACCTACCACCATCTGTATTCTCCCTTGACCTTCCCTCTCAAATTTCAGCTTCCTGCTTCAATAGGATTCAAAATGGCTTCGGAGCTCACTCAACTGATCAGTGATCTGAAGAGTGAAGAAGATCTCCTCGAATGCTGGAGACGCCTGGAAGAGCACAGATCAGCTGAGTGAGCTCCGAAGCCATTTTCAATCCTATTAAACGCAGAAAACTGAAATTTGAGATGGAAGGTCAAGGGAGAATACAAATGTTGGTAGGCGCTATTGATGGAAAACCAGTGATGTATACAGAAGGGTGATCTATACAGAAATAATAGACCTTTGAGCAATGATTGGCAGTTTTTTTTACCTATGTTTTTTTACCTACCAACTATTGGTAGGTACTACCTACCACACCATACCACACCTTCACAATCAAGTTTATTAGAAAGAACTAAACGTTTCACAATCGATTCGAAAAATAGAAAGCTTCATATAGAAATTTGATTACTGGTTGCACAGAAAGCAAAACTTAATACAAATCGAAGAAATGAACAGCAATCGCATTTTAGTCTATACTATTTAAAATTGGTGAAAAAAACGATACTTTTATTTTGAGAGTTTTTGAGCTAGGGCACTCTTAAAAATTTCAACCCTCAATTTTCTCGGCACAACTAGAGCCCAAATGGAGCCACATACCAAATTTGAACCAAATCGGTCCAGTGTTGCTAAGAAAAGTGCCGCGTACGGCGTGCGGCGGACGGACGGAAAATTTTTTTTTATTCGATTTTCAGATTCTACGCACCTTGAAACGTAAAACATCAAATTTTGAGGGGGGGGGGGGGTTAAAAAAATGTTTTTCTTGCTCGATTCCAAAGCCCAATTATTGAAAATGATAAACCAAAGTCACTGGATTCCATGTTTGTTGCTCCACAGCAACATTGGGAAGCTAAGGGTTAATGTTGGTCAAAAACTTTAATTTTATATAAAATAATTCAACGAAGAGTTTTAGTTTTTTTAGGTGGGCATAAAAACAATCGTGGCTTAAAAGAACCGTATTTATATGAAATCAGCTCAAAATACGATTTGTAGTGGAAGGAATTTGTTCTCATTACAATCCTTCCGTTGGAAAGGAAGTCAGAAAGAGGTGCACACCTGTAATAGCCAAAATGGAATGAACGTATATTTTTGAGCTTTCGCACCCCCGATTGCGATCTAAAGTGAACCCTGAATGGTCGACAAACCGAAAACCCGGAAACTCGAAGGATGAGTGACAGTCCATAAGTGGTTGAATTATTCGGATAATCACCCTTACTGTGAGGCACAGAGCTGTGGAGCTCATAATATTCCAAGAGGATTTCGTTTGGTAATTGGATGTTCAACTTGTGACAGTTAGCTCGTTTCCGTTCTTGAAAGTTCCTCGAGGTGACAACCGACAAGCTAATGGTATGAGGATTGTTCAACTCAGTGGATATTTCTAGTTCTGGAAGTTCCGTAGTCCGATTCATCGTTCCATCTTGCTCTTCTAAGATGCTGAGGGTTCCAGTTTAGAACTAAATGATAATAATATGACTATAAGCATATTGGTATAATAATATGACGGGCGATTATTGAGGTTTGACTTGTCTCTAGCCACAAAATCGGATTTTATTTATTTATTTAATTTAATGCATGCGGACTGATGTCCATTGCATGGAGTTACAATCATTGATTTACAAAATAGAGTTTTGGTATTGAATAATTACAAGTGAGGCACAATAGTGGTGCAAAGTTAGGAATAAATTACTTATTACTATTGCCCTGGCACTTTTTTCAGTTTAGTGAGTTATTAGTTCGACATACATATAAATATATTTTTCATACTTCTTATTAGTTTCAGTTTCGATAGAAAAGGGTGAGAGAGTTCTAGTCTTGTGCAGCACATTGATGTGTTTCACTTTTTCCACCGTCATTCATTGAACAGGCAGAATGCTCTCAGACGGCACACCTGAACGAGGTAGACGTAGATCCCTCTTGCATCCTCCTTGGTTTGGACATCCAGCAGGACATGGAAGTTGGTTCCATCCAGAGAGGCGGCCAGGTGGGATGTCCTGAACTCTCCATGTATAGGGCAGGCAACAAGAACATGGTACAGGTCCTCTGGTACTTGCATGTTGCACACTGTGCAGTTTTCTTTAGGTTTAATCTTATATCAGATATAAGATATTCTGTAGCCTTTGATAGTTAGGGTGTAAGATACTTCATTTGCAGATCTCAGCCTCGCAATCAGCTGCTTAACTGCAAATGGCATGTCGATCCTGAGGTACCGCTGTTCGGCTTTAGTTGCAGTAAGAATTAGGAGTTTATGACCCTGTTGTACCATGTCGAGTGCAGCCCATCCGCATCTCTCCCTCGCATTACGGTTTCCACTGTTGGCAGTATCTTCTTGAAGTCTGTACTCAGTGCTGCTCCGCTTGGATATGGCCATGAGAGTTCAGCTCCATATCTCCTGACTAGACTAGCGAACGAGGTGAACCAGTTCAGTTTGTTGATTTTAGAGTCCGTCATATTCCTCTCGAACAGTATGTTCAAACATTTAATAGGGTAACGAGCTTCACCCATGTTGTAAATGTTTTTCAACCAGTTCAGGGTCTGCTTGATCACCTCGTATGCATCGTGCAGTTGACCCGTCTCGAGTCTCACCACATAGTTAGGGGTGGATCTATTCAGTCCCAGTAGTCTCTTGAAGTATACAAGCTTTGCACTCTCCAACTGCTCACAGTATCTGAGATCACTGGGGAAGCATGTATCTGAGTGTTTTGCACCATCGCTTTGTATACTCTTGAGTGAGACTCCCAGCTGGTGTTCCTGGCTGTTTTGAGAGACTGGATTAATGTACCAGACATAATTTTAGTCTTAGTGGCTGTTGGTTCTGCTGCTCTTGGATGCAGGGACGAAGATGAGAGTACCACTCCAAGGTAGGTGGTTGAAGATTCCATGGTAATGGGTTGATAATTATACAAAATCGGATTCAGCAACAAAGAAAACCTATCAAGTTCAATTTTCAGCTCCAAGATCCAAGTAATTTAGATCGTGTTGTGCTGCTCCTCAAAACTAAGGAGACAATAATTTATTGTAAGCCTCCGATGGAACGAAATGGCTGATGTTGATGGATTATAGAATAATAGATGAGTTGAATGTGATACGTATAGATCTATTCACACATTGAATTATGGGTAGTTCTAATCGGTGTCAAGTAAATTCAGCCCAGAAAAAAATTGTCTCCTCATAAAACTGATAACTACTCCTTTCCTGTAAAATCAAAAGTTGAAAATGTTTGCTGGTTATTGCTATGATGTTGCAAGAAATTAGGTAAGAAAAATAGTTGAAAACAAAGTGCGAGACCCCATTATTAATATTATTATTTTGAAAGTTTTTCATGATTAATGGAATCGGTTTCATATCGTGGAGGTAGAGAAAATTGATCAACTGCAAGTTAATTCTGAAACTTAGCTACCACATACATCTTTTCTTCGAACGATTTTTTTTTTTCGAAAAATGTTAAATATGTCCGAATGTATTCAATAAGCTTTTTAATTCGGGTTGTTTTCAATGCATGTCATGGCTTCTCAGGATCGATGGATCCGGAGGCAGATCGTCTTCAAGATAAGTGATTACCCTCGTATGAGGTGAGTTGTATGACTCGGCAAACCAGACAGGAGAGCTTCTCTTTTTTTTTCATATTGAGCCTCGGCAATCAGACCTGAGACTTGGGCCGTTTTACATTTTGCAAACGCCGCAGAAAGTTATCAAAGGATCTCAACCGGGATGGCGAGGAATCTGATTCGAAGCGGTTATGGCCTTACTGGTCTGATTAAAGACAACAAATATGGTTGTAGAGAGGACGCAAGCCGCAGAAGCCGCTTCAGGGCTGTACTCCCATTGGCTGCGAGAGAAGTGACCTGCAATAGGTTCTGTAAAAGAAACAGTCCGATTAATTGGATGGCAAAACAATACAGAATTATAAAAGTGGTTAACTATTTATTTACTTCTAATGAAATGTAGATTAAAAGAAAACTATTGTGATTTAGGAACTTTTTTTAAAAAAGTTCGTGAAAGTTGCGCAATTTACGTGTATTTTCTGAAAGAAAGAAGAAAATGAAGCCCAAAAAACAGCATGACTCAATAAGAAAATGCGTTGTGATAGGATAAGACTAAAGACCGTCTAAATGCTAACGACTGAAAATCGAGAGGAAATTTTAAATTATAATATTGGAAATTCCTTGATACTTTTTTAATAATCAGGGAGAGGTGAAATTAATTTGGTGCTTACCCTTGGCATGGTACATACACTTCCTCCTGTATCCTTGTACAAATACAGTCAGTGTTATTATTAGCTAGAAGTGGGACACCAGGCATTGATTAAATCCTCTGCGTTGAACGGGAGTAACTCCTGTCATCGTTGAGGAGCTACATGCTACTTGACAGGTTTCTGTCAAAATCAGAGAGTGCTTGGAAAGCAAATCCAGTAGTATCACATTCCAGATTATTCCACATAATCAAGCCTTGCTGGATTATCTCAGAACAACACGGGGTCTAACGGTCCGACCACATGATTCAAGAATTCAACATATCAAAGCTGGAAACCTCGAAATGAGAAAGCACAGGATCTCCTTTTTTTCTGTTTTCTCTTTTTGAACAACAACTGTCTTTATTGTAGGAAGCGTCGTTGTTCCTCTGAGATGGTAGAGCTGTAAAGCTGTGCATCCAATTTAGCAGCCTTGAACGTCGGCTACGTCGCATGGAGAAGAGATGACAAATTACTGAGGGAGACTCATCTGTAGTGCTGCTGAATCGCTGACCACCAAAAGTTCATCAGCACTTCGCCATCTCTTTCTCGAGCTCCTGATGCACATTGAGGTGGCTCGCAGCACCGCGAACGCCAATCTGGCTCTCAGCCATCCGCTAATCATACCCTGCGGTCTGCTCCACTTCTCCGACAGCCGTTCGGCGAGTACCTCCACAAACGATACCATTTCAGGGTGAATACAGCATCTACCGAACATACCAGCGGAGAGAATGAGGCTCGACGTTACTCGCAACTACTCAGGTATTTTCTTTTCTTTTCTTCTTCGGCTCCTGAAAGAACGGCTGTGTCGGGTCGAGAGACATATGAAGGAGCATCTATGTCTTCTCTTGTTCAAATCTCTTGTACCTGTAATGCAACTTCTATCAGAGAGAAGTGAGCTAATGGACACAGGTGATGCTGTCTAAAGCCTCAGAATTGAACGGCAAAGGATTCCTGTCGTTCTTAGAGTGTCTCGTGCTACTTAGCTGGTATCCGTAAAAATGAGAGGATACTTGGAATCGAATCCTGTTGTAACACATTCCAGATCATTCCTCGTGAATAAACCTTGCATTATTATTATTGACATTTTCATGTCTTTGCTTTGGCACATAAACTGAAAAATCGTCACGAAAACTAAGCAAGTCTTGCTCACGCGACCAATAAATAAATAAAATAGACTCACTGTGTTGCGTAGAGAACAATCAACTGTTTTCTTATTTTGATGCTTGGGTACATGGACTAACAACCTTACTTCACTACCTTGTTGTGTAGTGGTTGACATGAAAATGTCCCAATGTGTTGCAGACTCGTATGCAAGCATTTAAAATTGAGTTTTTATTATTATTTTTTCTCCTGCTCCAAATCCCTAGTATCAGTAGTTGCAGAAAGAAAGACATGAGGTAAGGACACCAGGCATCCCTGTCTTTGTTACTAAGCACTAGTATTTTTTGTAACTACTTTGTTGCATGCAGAAAAAAGAGAACCCTGGGAACATTCCAGTGGTGGAAACTTTCCAAATTGTCGTCCTTAATCAAGATAATTGTAATATTGCTAGTGTTTTCTGACCATTTGAAGAACTTTCAACTACCTCATACGGCTCCATCTCATTTCTGGATCTTCAAACAGGTGACCATAAAAGATGAGTGATGTTACCTTACAATACATGATAGTTTGCTGCATTATTTGTTTCCGCAGGGCTGTTTCAAGTTTGTTAATATTTCACATCCAATACACAGAAAGTGGCTGAGTAGATTCGAGTTTGTGTCTAAGAAAGGAAATCCTAAGCTAACCGCGTTGTAGCTATTTACTCTCCTGACGTTATAGTGGAAAGCGGTGGAAATAAGGAAAGGGGGTGTTAACCGCCTTGGCCATATTGGACCACTTTAATCTGCCTAAGTGGCCTTACGGAAGTGCGTGGCCTCAGCTAGTTTAGCACTTGGTCTGTCCCTCTCTCCCTCCCAGGGGGTGATTTACCACTTGTCCCTCCCCACTTCACCTTCCTCGCGAGTCTTAATCGTTTTCGTACCGGGGAAATGAGGGTTGGCGTTTATTGGACGGTTTATAGGGACACGCTAGCCTCAGCTTCCTGAGGCTGGGGCCGACCCGGTGAACAGGGTTAAATAAGGGATAGAATAAAGGATTAATCCACGGTCTCCGGATTTATCACTCATGCATGATGAATTGTTTCACCCTTCGTTTAGGTTAGTGTATGCTCACCATCTAGGTAGATTACATCGTACTCTCAATGAAGATATTGTTAGGATCGGTGAAGAACACAGCCGGGTATTGGACCTTATTTTTGAGGTGATCTCTGTATGAAATTTTGAGGTTCTCGAGCAACGAAAGTATCACGCTGATTTCGAATTTATTCTCATAAGTAAATTATCTCTTGTGTGAGGATGGCAAGAGAGACAATATGTCAGGATTGTGTATGACCAGTTTTGTCTTGATTTGCCAGCAAAATGTTACCTCATGTGCATCTAAGAGGCACTAAAAAACTGTTGCAATTGAGCTATGTTGCTAAAATGTAGTTGTGAATAGTTTTATTGTTTAGAAGGAGATACTATTTTTGTATATTCCACACAGTTTAAACCGTGCGTAATTGTGTTCAACTACAGAACATTTGGATCGATTTCGATGAGAATTTTCACATCACGCCTATTACTCAATTAAAGGATCCCGATCTCAGAATCGATCATCTCCACTGCTCTGTCTGGGAAATGGTTTTATTCGTGAACGAATTAGTTCCCAACCAACTAGTTAGCACGAACGACCATTACTAAAATTCTACTAAGTACTTTGAAATTATGGTTAGCTTAATTTATTAAGCACCACTAGTATTTTGCTAAAAATGCCAGTTATAAACTGGTTGAAACTTTATTTCCCCATTACATTGTCGAATTCGGGTACGACATACAAATTTACTACTCGGATTTCTGAATGAACTAAAACTTGCTCAAACACGCTCAGAATGTACGATTCACTTACTAGTTTTGGGGTGTATTAATGTACATTCCGAAATTTGGAATTATTTAATAAAACCTACAATACAGAATTTCAATCGGGTGCTTCAAATTTTATTACTGTGTAGAAAGTATCATGCATTATTAAAAAATATATAGATGTATAACGTTTACAATTCATTGATACTGATACAGTTATGATTCCACGATAGTTACGTTTATTTATTTCGTGGATCCACAAAATTGTTATTTCAATTTCTCTTAGTATAGTCGCCGTGGATTGCCAACTAAAAAATATATAATATATATGATATTATCAGCCTAATCAGATAATTACTGTCCGATTTTGGGCAAATTTGAAAAAGTCTAATGCAAAGAAAAAATTAATTGGTTGTTAGGCCAGGATAAAGGTTTTCTGTATACTGTTTTTGAACCTATGATACAGTCATCTTAAATTCTAGGGTCAGCAACATAATAAGATAATGTAGCATTGATGTAACAAGTAGTTTGAAGTATTAAGTTTTTCGAGCTCGGTTTAGCGAATCTTCAAGGGAAATGAAGCTATTGGATGGTTCCATCATTTTTATAATGGACTTTTTCAAAAAAAATTCGAAATCGTGTACTGAAAATCGAAAAAAACCAATAATAGCCGTGTTGGAACTCTATGAGTTCGTGGAGACGAGTAGAACGTGAATATGGACTCCTAACATCTTCAAAGCATAACCTGTGCATACAGTATGTTGGTATGGTATACTGAGAATCGGAAAAAACCAATAATAGCCGTGTGGGTACTCTATGAGTTAGTTGAGACGAATATAACGTGAATGCAGACTCCTTTCATCTTCAAAGCTTAACCTGTGCATACAATATGTTGATATGGTATACTGAAAATCGAAAAAACCCAATAATAGCCGTGTGGGTACTCTATGAGTTAGTGGAGACGAATAGAACGTAAATATGGACTCCTAACATCTTCAAAGCATAACCTGTGCATACAATATGTTGATATGGTATACTGAAAATCGAAAAAACCCAATAATAGCCGTGTGGGTACTCTATGAGTTAGTGGAGACGAATAGAACGTAAATATGGACTCCTAACATCTTCAAAGCATAAACTGTGCATACAGTATGTTGATATGGTATACTAAAAATAAAAATAAAACAACAATAGCGGTTTGGGTACTCTATGAGCTCCCGGAGACGTAGAACATGAATATGGACTCTTCAGAGCATAGCCCGTGCAATGTAAGCATTCAGCCTTATTAGCGAATTTTTAAGGAAAATGAAGCTATTGGATGATCTCGTAATTTTTAGAATGGACTTTTTCGAAACATTTCTTCGTTGGAATCTGTTTTTGGAACATTTTAAAACGATACATGAAGTGTTTAAAAGAATATTTCTCTGAAAATTCGCAAGTTAATTCATGTTGCATGAATGTTTGCTGCCACATCAGCTCTAGTGCAGAATTTAAATTGAACATTTTAACCAAGTGAAGGTATGAAATTATCAAGAAAATTATTGGTTGACATGATTGGAGAGGAGCGAACTTCAGTGGATGAAGATAATACTGGTGGTATTATATTGCTATGTATTTGTAGTTATATAGTTGTTACTTGCAGTTTTGGGAATAGTTGATTTTTGGAATTTTTGAACAATTTATTCTCAACCCCTTGGTTGCCCATTGCGACCATCAAAAAGCACCGATGATAAGCCTTCCGAGCTAAAAACTGGCGAGAAATTCTCATTCCAATGATACCTCCCCAGCCGTGGGCAGCTAAGTGATAACCATCTCCGAAACACAAGACCTTTACAACGGTCAACGTTGACGTTAATGATTCGTCCCAGCGTCACCCCCAGGCTCGAAGGAAGAACTCGGACCACCCAAGCTCTATTAAATGTAACAAGTCAATTAGAAGCCATGAAATCTTAATCGACGTTTCGAAACAATCCTCATGACAAGTTTCCAGTAGGGAGCAATCAACCTTAGTTCCCTCAATATACCAACCATGCATTATTGAGTCAACTTTTGAACAAAATTTCCATTCGTTATTTTCGGGTAAACAGGCCAATTATCTGGAGCTGAAAATCACCGGTTCGTGTTCTCTTTGACAAGTCGTGAATGAATAATGTAGCATCCGGGCTCCAATTGAAATTAATGATTCGGAGTTGGGAAGGGGTGACCCCTCTCGTTTCCTGGCACTGCAATGATTAATATACACAACTTTCTCAACCGAGTATTTAAGAGGTTTTCTAGCTGGTATTAGAAACCTATTCAACAATTAAAGTGATTTATAGGAGCTCCCCCACCGCTCGCACTGTGAAAGTCCATTAGGTCAAACGAGGCCGGAGCGAGGTGAGATTTGCATAGATTCATACATATGTATTATTTTTTGTCGGGATTGGAAGCGGTTTTATAAATGTTTTTACACAATAAAGGCGGGATTATAAATTTCCGACGACGAGAAGCTGAGTTGGCAGGTAATAATGTTGGGTTTAATTTGTTCTCGGGTTATTTATTCGAGTTGTCCCGGTCCGTTCTTGACCTTTTCGAGTCACAACAAACTGTGGTGGGGGGGTCACGTCGATCGGACTGGAAACGATACGGCGGACTGGCTCGCCGCTGACTCAATTAGGGCTCCGAGCTCTGTTACGGGGTTTGATTAGATTAATTGAGGAGGTCCTGCAGTGGGTTACAGACCGGCATTTGTCAGATCGACATGGTCACCGCAATGCCCTCCTGAACAAGCTTTTTTTGTGTTCAAAACGGGATCAAGAGTGAAAGAAGAATTTCAATTTCAGAAATTGTTTACAAGTATCATAGTTATTCATTGATTTATGAATTAGTGGTCGGTGCCTATTTTCAAATTCACTTCTTTAGCAACCACGTTTTTCACCGCGTTTTTTTCATTCCAATGTTACTGCCATGCTATGAGTACAGCAATACTTCAACAACACTGCAATGCCATTTTCATCTCCTTAATTTAGTATGGACTGTCACGTGGCGTCTTCTCTGTTAATTGAAGAAAGCAGACTAGGTGCAGTCAGAGGTTGATAAGGATAGACACCTAATAGCATTCCATTCCAACCAATGATAGTGTTAGCAAATATCCAATTTGTTGGTTTGATGGAGGCAGACACTCAATGGCTTCTTCCTTTCTCGCTTACAATTTGGGAAAATAATAATTCAAAATTTAGTTCAATTGATCCATAAAATTCGAGCTAGGGCATTATTGAAAATTTTAACCCTTAATTTTCACTTCTTAGAAGTGACTACATCAACAAAACGCTGCAAATTATTACACGAAGGTTTATTATTTTTCTGCATAGATCACTCATCTGCAAAGAACACGGCTTTGCCATTGTTACCATCAACCAACTTGAAGAAGAACATCGATCGTTTTTCGGTCAGCTAATATTTAAACGAGAATTAGGCCTCTTTTGCGGTTCACACTCGTGTTTTTGATTTATCGTAAGTCCAACCGTTAAATTTTCGTAGGGAGCAAACGGTTTGTCCTACAAGGCTCCGCGTGGTCTCAACAAATTCCAAAAATTCAATACTATCTTATATTGATGGAAAAACAATACCTTTATATTAGAATTTTTTTAGTTCGGGCGTTTTCAAAATTCACTTTTCAACCCTTAGAAGTGACCTACATCAACCAAAATCTTCGAGTGGATTTACCAGGCAAGCCCCCATCATATCACTTTCAATATCTTATTTTGAACAAAATACACTAATCAAATTCTCAAATAAGTGCTTTCTTAGTTATGCCTTTGTTTACCTAAAATTTGATGGTAACTTTATTCCAAAAACGCTGCAAATTATTACACAATGGTTTATTATTTTTCTATATAGATCACTCGTCTACAAAATCACCAACCATCCGATATGAGTAAAAAAAATCAAAAAAAAAAAAAAAATTCAAAAAAAATCAAAAAAAAATCAAAATCACCAACCATCGATCGAATTTCGGTCAGCTCTAATTTGAACGGAGATTAGGCCTCTTTTACGATTCACACAATATAAACCCTTAAATTTTTGTAGGGAGCGAACGGTTTGTCCTACAGAGCTCCGGGTGGTCTCAAAAAATTCTAAAAATTCTATAGAATCCAAAATTGAAGGAAAAACAATACCTTTATATCGAAATTTTTTGAGTTAGGGCGTTTTCAAAATTTCAAAATTGATTTTGGAACCCTTAGGAGTGACCTACATCAACCAAAAGCTTCGGGGCACAACTAGACCCCAAATGGAGCCTACATACCAAATTTCATCAAGATCGGTCAATGCTAAGTGGCAAATGTGCCGCGTACGGCGTACGGCGGACGGACGGCCAAATTTTTATTCGATTTTTGGATTCTACGTACCTTGAAACGTAAACCATCAAATTTTGAGGGGGTGTTACAATTTTTTTTTCTTGGTCGATTCCAAAGGTTCATTATTGAAAATAATTAACCAAAACTGGGAATCTTTACTCCACTTAAAGGTTCGGGTAGCCTCACTCATATTTTTCTTATTTAATCACGAAAAATATTTGAGTTTCATAATTTTAGCAGTGCTCAATGTAAGGTTTCTAGTGTATCTCATGTTGCAGAAGTAAGGGATGGGGAGAAGAAATGAGAAAAAGCTTGGTACTCGCCCCTACCGAAACTTTACAACTGAACATGCATTTTGATATGAACATAAACGTGATTCATAAGTTGTGATTTACAATATCATTTACTCGTGGGTTAACTTTGAAATTTACCATTGCAATTCATTTGAAAGTTATCGAATGTGAAACAGACTTTTTCTGTGATTTTGTTAAGTCATTCGTTTATTGTTTATTGTCCTTAAATATTTCTTTACTTGTAGAAAGTTTTGCTCTAGCTACATGAGTTCTTTCTATACTGGAGGACTGAAATTGTGATCTCTCAACCAAGAATATTGCATTTCAAGCAAATTCGTTGAAATAAATGATCATTGGAATTTTCATTTTTCTTATTGGTAACTTGTATTTTTCAAGCTAAAAAGTTCAATTTTTCAGAATACTTATATTTTATAATATCAAGTATTTTTGGGGTAATGAATTCAATCCCGAAGGGTAACATTGCACCACTGTCCGTTTCTGTAGCGATAACTGAGAGTTTTTCAGAGTGGAGTAAAGATCGACGCACTCGTAGGTAACATTTAAACAATTAAAAAGGGGGTTACAATTATCTGATCAATGAGCTCGACCACTCAAAATGTTTAGGAAGCCCTGAGAATCAATTCACTTATTTAAAAAAATCAATTTAACCCATTTCGGGTGGGAGAAATTGTATTTGGAAAAGGTTTGGAGTATATTTTGGGGGTTTTACGGCGCCTTGAAACGTAAACCAACACATTTTGAGGAGGGGGGGGGGGGGTTACACAACCAAAATTAAAAAAATTAGGTAAGGCTGAAGTGTGAAATAAAGAGAACTTTGTTTTGTGATTTAGAGAATACTGTCTGTGTGATGATTTTACTTGTGTTCGGTTAGCTAAGAACGGCAGAATTAATCCTTAGTCAGATTCTCTTGCTGTTTTCTTATTCATAATAACATTTACTAGGTATTTAATACTTGACGTATTGACAATTATATAGCACTTTTACTTGTTTTGTGATTGTTAGGCAATTGAATCGTCATTTCACCATGGAATAATTTATTAACCTTCGGGCGGGCGCTTGGGCGGCACTTTGGCCACCTTTTCCACTAAAAACGATCTTGCATAGACAAAAGCAATTCACAACACTACGGAACGCACTGGTATTCTCTAATCACAACATAAGACACCAGTTGGCAGGCAGAAGCAACGTCAGATTCGCAAACGACGCTCGTAAATCAGTGTATGAGTTGACGACGTCGAATTTTTTGAAAAGTAAACATGGGTAGGCAGGTGCTCAAGTACCTACCCTATACAATAACTTTATTGTGTTACCAATATTATATTTTGATCTTGCATTATAAAACTTTATGCTGTGTTACTGTAAGAGAGAATGAATAATTACTTTTTTTTAGCGTTATTTGGTCACATTTTCAAATTACTTACGTTTTTGTTCATACCCACCTAATTGAAATAATTTTCAATAAAATGTATTTATTTTACCTAATATTCATGATTGTTTGCCTTATTTGTATTTTCCTAATGTGAAATTCAGTGATAAATGGTGTACACATGCACTTATACGCTAAAAATATTATATTATTCGAAGGCGGCCAAAATGCCGCCCTGCGCCCATCGGTGTGAGCTCAGATGGTGCGCCCACACGAAGGTTAACGTTAGTTCAATCGACATTTCTGATCTACTTCCTTTTCGTTTTTGACTGATGTTTCAAACTCAACTTGGCATAGTAAACATCCAATGTCCATATAAGTGAAGAATCGGTGTTATCGGGAATATTGCATTGTGAAGCTTGTCCTTCTGGACTGCAGTCAGGTATAGCAAATCCTGAATGGAAGCCATGTCACTTCTAACTGTGCTCTTGTGAAACCAATGGCAAGCTTTCCTTCTTTCAAGGTCTCTCAGACATTTTGACGTGTGATTCATTATCCAAGTCTTGTATAGCTGTGGAAACCGACAACCATGGTATCTTGTAACGTTATGATTCCGCAAACGTCAATCGTGGATTTAACAAGGAAACTCTCTGGCGGCGTGATATTGAAGTGATCAGCAGTCGGCTGAGGGAAAGGCGTAGGGAGGGGAGGGGACAAGAGAACTGCGGTCGCTCTTAATGAGGAGACGTTGTAAACACCAGCATTGCTCGTGACAGGGCAATCTCAGAGAACCTGGTGCAGGATAATACCAACAGAATCAGGATAGGGGGAAGGAGAAGCGGAGTTTGTCAAGCCCTCTCACAATAGGCCCCTTTAATAAATGATTGTCAGTGGCCTATAAATAACAAGAGAGTGCGCCCAGAGAGGTGGGTAGCCTCTTTTTCGCCGGGTTTTGTGCCATTCTGAAGCCCCGACGCTTTTTTCGTCCTGAGGGGTTGAAGGATGGAAAAGAGCGTTTGTCAGGAGCGAACAAAGGTGAAACCTACGAGGTATTAATCAGTACATAACTCAAAACCTTCGCACAAACACACGACTCACCGGGTGGGTAAAGAGAAAAAAAAGAAAAATGCCCAACCATCCCCTTCAACTTCATCCCCCTCCGGTTCAACGCAGGGGCAGTCATTTTCACAGGCAGCGGATAAAGTCTCACTGAATAGGCCTCATATTTCCACTTCCACCATATTTATGTTGGCCCATTGTGGATGTTATGAGAAGCGTAGTTTACTCAGGTAAGCTTCCCTGACTTCTTCATTGAGGCAATGTTCTGGAACTAATGTCCGCCGAGCGTCTGAGAACGTCCATAGCAAACAACTCACCTTTATACAAGTTGGGGGACTTGAATCCTTCATTCCTACAGGTCTCCTGTGATGTCGGTTGGTTCAACGCGAAGAACACTGAACGTGGAATATTATAGCGCACTCTCCTCATACCTTCGACTTGACTTCTCTTTGGCTTGGAAATAACAATTTGACAGTCAGACCGGTAGATTTTTCGATTTGTCACACTAACATGTTTGTTTCTCTTGTGTGACTTTACAAAAAATGTATACGGTCTGCAGACCCTCCAACTTGTAACAAGATGGTCGTAGTGTGAGTTGGAACTTGGAATGAGAAGGGAAAATATTTGAACCAACGAGAAACAGAGTGTACTGTATTTATCGATAGCCAGTATCATCCTATCTTAGTAATATACAATATTTCCTGTGACCACTTTGCTGTAGTCCGATGCAGCTATCGATCTGTATTGAAGAGCTTGAACTCTACCAGCGATGGGATGTACAATTTTAATCACAAAACTCCAATGTCCGTCATGTTGAGCAGTATTTTTGATGTACGTGTTTTCTCCACGTACTAAACTTCTCTGAATTGGAAAAAAAATCAAATTGCACAGCTCAAATTGTAGACAATTTACCTAGGTACTTGAAAAAGTTACTGGACCTGAATTAATGAAATGATCATAGTTTGGAAGTTATACCTAGTTGAAAAACTGAAAACAGTTCACAGATTTCACGGTTTTCAGTACACTATGTCAGTAGCACTAAGTTGAAAATTTCGAAATATTTAATAATTTGAGAATAACAACAAATCAAAAATTTTAGACACCTTTGCGTGAATATTTCTGATTCATAGCGAATTATCAGAAAGAATTAGGTTATTTTAGTCTCAGAATGTTTGTAGGAAATCGTTGTGAATGTTTTAAATTTAAATCCGTTTGGGATCGAATAATACGATTTTCGAAGCTCAAAACTCTTTAATTTGCGTATAGTTATTAGTGATGAGAATATTACAGTTGTTGAGGTTTAATTATGGACGAAGAGTGAAGACGTCATTTTCTACCATTTCAACTATTGATTTAGTTATCATCAAGAAAGATTGCATTTTTCTAGAAACGATCAAAAGCACCAAATCACATAATTCACAATTAAAGTTGCAGAAAACTTGGCTAAATGCTCTAAGTTTCCTCAGGAGACAGGAGCTTCAGCGAGGATACCAAATCCATAAGTTTATGTACAGTTCATAGATTTACTACTATTATAATTAAGTTGTCATACTCTCGGAATTTTTGAAAACTTTTTCTTAATATTTGAAATTCAAATCCGTTTGGGATCGAATAAATACGATTTCTGAAGTTCAAAACTCTTTCATTTGCTTATAGTTTGTAATGAGGATATAACAGTTGTTGAGGTTTAATTAAGGATGAAGTATGAAGATGTCATTTTCTACCGTTTCAACTATCGATTTACTTAACCAAAATTCAATTTTGAAAGGTTGCTATGCCCCCCTCCCCCCTTGTGTGGATTTGGAAGTACCCTTCTCATTACCTTCCTAACTTCGAATCATCTTCATAATAATAATAGGTTGGCCTATCAGAGGAGCGACCTGTAATGCCTGCAGCTACTTTTTCGTCAAATCTATACACCGCGCGCATCCATTTAACTTCCAGCATTTTCTTCATGGAGCGGTAACTCCTCTTGTCAAATTATCATGTTCAGAAAAACCGAAATTCTCCTGTGAGTAATGTTGGCAATGAATTGTTTAGGTTTAAGTAAATACCTACTGTGTCTAGTTTTAATTTTTTAACACAAATGGCATAGACACAAATAAATTTTTTGGTATTTTTTCTACTTCATAGTTTTGTTCAATGACTACTTTTCACAGTTCCTATTCATATAAGTTGGTTTTCCTTATAAACTAAAGTTTGTAATATACAAATAATTAACTCTCTTCTATTTCACAAAATCCTTTCTCTCTCTCTCTCAAAAACTGTTTTATCAAAATGATACACCGCGCGTATAACCGTTTTTTTTCCAGGCCGCGCTTATCCGAGGGTTAATATTAAGGAAGAGTCCAATTTACAATTGAACTTTTAGAAAACTTGGCTAAATGGTCCTAATTTCCACTTGTGACAGCAGTTTCATCGAGGAAACCAAATCCACTAGTGCTTCAGCTATGTACAGTTTATGGGTTTATAAATTCGGAAGACTGGGAACGACTAAAAGGTTACATGCAGAATTCAACCCACATCCTTTTTCCAATTCTTTCTGAGCGATCTTCGACTATGATGGAGAGATGTCGGGGAAAAGTATTTTGAAGCTCCTCTAAAATAGTATGGTAGCTACAAAAACCATCAGAAAGATAGAAAATGTGATTTAATTTTCGAATCCGCAGATTAAAATTAAATTGTCTGAATAAAGAGTTGTTTTGATGATTGACTGACACGAAACCCGGGTTTTATCACAACATACCCAACGAATGAATTCTCGCTCCCGTTGCTGAAGCGATAAGTCTCCAGATAGCGCACATTCCCATATTACCATAACAAAAAGGTCGCCGCATCTTTTAAGACCTCCTTTTCACTGTGATAAATTTACAGCTGACTTCAACTCATAAATCGACGATAAGACCAAGGTGGATGCCTCAAGTTGAGGATCGTAAAGCTTTACAATATTTCCACCCTGAGTTCTTCTAGAGACCAGAACATTCCATCGGTGGCCACGTATAATTGATGTAGAGATATCCCTCTTTTCGACGCTCCTATAAAATAAGTGAGTTCCCTGATCCTTTCGTCTATTCCTTATTTGGTCTTGAAAAATCAAACTCAAACATCTCAGTTATGTCGAAAGAGCATTCCGAGCTATTCATTTTCTGAGAAAACAGATAGGTTGTATACCTTGATACAGTCTGCGATAACCTGGAGGCCTGTTGTAAGACGATTACGAACCCAATCATCGATAGTGACGAAGCAAAATATCATGAATCGTTGTTATTAATACGAGTACAATTTATTCCACAAAGTTTCAAAACACATTTTATGAAAAATGTCTTATGGTCAATTCTTTTCAATATATCGTTTCCTTGTAGAGTCAAATCTTGTCATTGAGATTTACCTATAATGTAATTGTCAATTACACGTTGCGTTGTTGAGATATCAAGTGAGGAATTGGATCTGAAATGCTGGATTAAGTGATTCACATCAGCGATGCTCCAATACAATTCTGTTCATCTCACAAATTAGATTTCAGTTTTCGTTTCGTGGAGAATTTTTTAGGAGCCTCTCGGAATTTCAATAATCCCCTGCTGAGCTGTTGGCAGGCGGCCCTTTCTCTCCATCGAATCCCCCTTCAACATCCGAAATAATCCTTCTCCGCGGAGTAAGTTACATTTAGGCGTCTCCCCACTCCACTTCCCGATGGATCAGGTCAGTCTGACACAAGAGATAAGCAAGTTGGCAGCCCTGACGGGGGATTACACCAGGCGGTAATTGATTTAGAAGGCAGGAGGATCAACTTCCCCGACGCTCTTTGATTGGAAAGAGATTGAGTCACTCGGATTTATGGCTGTGTAAATCACAGGAAGGCTCCGTTGAAGCAGTCTCCAAAGCTCTCCTCATCCTGAAATGAGACAGGCGAGTCGCCTTGGACACGAAGATTTACAGCAGTTAATTCCAGGAAACTGGCAATAAACTTTGGTCTTTTCTCGTTTTAAGTGCAACGTTATTCGAAATGAAGATGCAATCCTTACACTGTATGGTATTTTCATGCTCATGCTAACTGTTTCGTGGTTTACTAAATAGCTCATCGTTCAATTTATAAAATAGAGCAGATTGAGTATCTTACTTGCTAAACGTACTATAATAGCACCGATTAAACATTTCTCTTTCCCTTTTGATGTTTCGTTACTAGAGGCATTACTATTTCATAAATAACAAGATATGGGGAACAATAATTTGTTAGGTATTCAAAATATAATATATTTTGTTGATCTATTTGTTTGAGACACCCATATGTTACATGGGTGTCTCAAACAAAAAGATCAACAAATTAGATAGTAAAAGTAAAGTAAACAATTTCAGGTAGGATTTTGTCCGACTGTCTGATGGTTTCGCTCATGGCTTCCCATTGCCTCTCCGCTCTAGGTTAGGAGTAGGAGAGCGATGGGAGCCCCGGACGCACAAAAACTCACGCTGCCGGCGATGAAACCTGAACCCAAGACCCCCGCAAAAGTCGGTCCAAATTCCACCGCCTAACAGCGCTCGCCCCAGCGACCGTAGCGGGGGATTCCCATCTAGGCAAATACCAGCGAAGAGACTCTTGGCAGGGATAGCCAAGATGGGCAAAGGTTTGTTACTATCTCGAAGCGGTTCGAGCAACATTTTTGCGAAGATATACTAATCAGTTGTTTGTTGCATCCGCGAGCTTCACTATGGATTTAATCATAGAGTATAAATATCTAAGCCAATTCGGCAAAAATGCGATAATTGTTGACGGCTACAAATTTACGGAGTTTAGGGTTCTAAAAGAAGGTGATGTCACGTTTTGGTGAATGAATGAATTCGCGAATGCAGAGTCAGTTTGAACGTGGACCGGGATATTTCGAGAGTGTTGACATTCAAAAATGAGTTCAAAATTTCAAATTCATTTTCTTTCATTACGGGACGGGCCCAATAATTCATTACATACAATGATTTTTGGTATGATTCGTTGGATTTCTTACTCTCCCGTTACCTGAATGCTTTTGCCCAGTTAAGCGATAGCAGTCAGAAATTTTGTGCCCAGCTGGGCAAGTCTGGGCTGCACTGAGTGGTAGATTTGCTCACTTTGGCTATCGTCACCGTAGCTACACCCGACCCCAAAATATCAGACTACATCACACTTACTATGAAAGATACGGTAGGACTGTGAAAAAACAATTATCAATGTTAGGTATCAATTCATTCTTAGTATCAAGTCTTCCTTTGTCCTGTAATTGAGGACGATAACCTGACAAGCTTGGAGTTTGTAATAATGATACAAATTCAGGCTATGTCAATAAGTATGTTTAATAACAGTGAAAAAAAGAAATCAATTATATTTGTAGATGATAATTCAATAATGTGATAGTGATAATGTGACAGAGCATTCCTCCTCTTCATCGGAAGGAAGAGAAAATTAGGAATAAGCATCTAACCACTCTAGTTTTAGGATCCCGCACAAAGTATGGATTATCTTCCGCACATCAACTGAGGTAATAAACTTGTGCAGCCTTGCTGGTAGATGATGACATCAATAAGTCGGATGGTTTGCATGTTACTAGCAGCAGAAGTAAGTTGTCGTGCTCCCTAGTTGAAGAGGGGAACTACCCCGATGTACCAGCGGTTTTGAACATCACAAATTGTTTGCTCTTCCCAACAAACACTGCTGCGACCCCATTACGGGTCAGTTCATCCGTCTCTTTGTGTTTCGAACACCTTGTTCCTCTCTTGACCTTTATAGAATCGTTTTAAAAGAAACGTCAGTGGACATCCCTCACGTATATCGTAGTTCCAGCGCCAACCGGTCCCCAGGTGTTCACACACGCCCTTCAGAAGGTGTGCGAGCCCTTCGAACAGGGGTGAAGGGAGTCGTTTTTATGCGTTCCTTACACATTATTCTTCTCGATCACAAAGCGACCTCTCCTGGTGTTACTTACGAGGTATTAATCGCTACATAACTCACGGGCCCGCATCCATGGCTTGGCGCTTTTGTGCTCAAAACCGATGAATTCCGGTCAGGGGGGAACCTTTTCCCTTTGACAAGACTTCCAAGCGTACTTAATTGCCTGTGACACTTCGAATTGCCTCTACCGCGTAAATTTTTCGAACATCCATTGAAATTTAGTCAACATGACACACTTGAATAAATTTATTCTGCTTCGAAGAAAAAGCCCGAAGCTTTCTCGAGGGGACCTCAGTCGGTCGCCGTTCGCTTTTCGTTCCGGGCCTCTATTTCCCTAAATTGAAGGGGGTTAAACTTTAAATATTTAGAGAAATGCTGACTCGGAGCGATGAACGAACGACCAATGACTGTGACCCCCTTAAATAACGCAGGCAACACCAGTGAATATGAAGGTGTAACAAACTTTCACAATCTACTCCTCAAAAATGGAAAAAAAAATCAAATTATTCATTGAAATGTGTATGTTGCGAAGGTTAGCAGATGAACTAACAAAAAACCAAATGACAAAGTCGTTCTAAGAGCTCTTGAACGCAAAATGCTAATAAAAAATTTAATTTTGTGTTACAGGTACACAGTTATTTTGTCAGAAAAAAGGTTTTCAGGGTCTGAAGAAAAAAGAAGAATAAAACAGATTTAAGATTACAATAGATAAAGGATCTGAAAAAGTAAAGTAAGATTTTTTACTAAGAAAAGAAAAATAATTTTACGATAATACCTACTCCTAAACCTGAAAATTTCCAGATAAATCATTGGTTTATTATTTCTCAATCCTAGGAAATACATTAAAAATTCTCAAAATTTGTTGGTTTACGTTTCAAGGGACGCATTGACCGATTTTGATAAAATTTGATATTTTGGGCTTTATTAGGGTCTAGTTGTGCCCCAAAGCTTTTGGTTGATGTCAATAACTCAAACACTCTTTAACATAGAGGCATTGTTTTTTATCATTTAAAAATGGTATTGAATTTTTAGAATCGAATGGGACCATCCGGAACCCTGTAGGACCAACCGTTCGATCCTCATGGAACTTGAGTGTTGGACTTACAATGAATTCCGAATAAAGACACCCTAACATTTTATTTTCTCGAATTGAGTAAGAAGCGTATGTTTCTTATGTGAAGTAGGTAGGAGGTATGTTTGGTAGGTAGTGGCAATGGCATAGCGGTGTTCTTTGCGGGCGAGTGATCTCGCCTTTGTGTCATAATCTGCAGCATTTTTCTATAGACTTCTTCTAGAATAACGAATACTTATACTTCAACCCCTAGAATTACATCCCGCGGTATCTAATTCAGACTCACATGGTAACTTGGCGACAATAGTGAGTTCGCCAAACTCGCCAGAGTTCAGAAGTTCGTCACACGAGTGAAGTAAGATAGAGATGTGACCAGCAGAAGCTGGTAGCTGATACGTTTTACTCCTGCTCAGTGTTACCAAATTTCACTCTGAAAATTCTCTGTGAATATCCTTTACTTTGGTTTCGTGTTAAGGGTTAAATTCATCATTTTATTTGATTTATTTGTGCGGGAACTTCCATTCCTTGTGCAGCGGGTCAATGTTGCAATAGATACAGGATTATGGTATTTTAATTTCCATGAAATCGGATCCCAGGAATATCGAACATTTCATGATGGATTTGTAGGAAAGACGTTTTTGAATACTCCCTCATAATCAAAGTGACAGTGTTATCATTTCCCCTTCCTGCAGCTATGAAGAATACGATCATTGATCATAGATTGAAGTTTACTGACGGTCTCGGAAATCCATCTCAGTCAGGAAAGGTATCTTCTGTCGAAACTAATATCCCATTATGGATCAAAACTCTGGGTCGAATTAAGAGACACGAAGTTGATTGATTAGGGGCGAGGCATCAGTCAACATCGGGCCGGCGTTGGAGTGACAAGCTGTCACTCCTGTCAGTGCGGCGGCGCCCTCCCCTTGACGCGCTTCACTCCCGCATCCTCTGCTCACCGGCTCACTCCTCCGCCTCTCTTTCCCTTCAGATTAGATAAACCTCACTTCCAAACTTCATCTGAGCAAGCTGCTCTTGGTGAGGTTGAAGGGATCGACTCTTGCGATCGAGTCAGAATCACCAACGCAATCGATATCATGTTGCTTCGAATGTTGTGTGAGGCTATCGTCTCAAAAACGCTGCATATCATCACACAAAGGCTTATTTATTTATCTTCCGTGAACCTCTGTTTCTGGGCTTACAGAGACCACCACTTGTCATAATGACGTATTTCAAAATCAACTCTAATTTCACGATGGTTGATCGTACAGAGCTCTGGGTGGTCTCATTAGTTTCTAAAAATTGATGAAAAACATCAGTAAAGGTTCATTTATTAGGAAATTTTTTATTCTCATAGGAAGTGAATTTGGTCACCAAGCCCCGAGTGGTGTCATTCAATTGTAAAAGAATCGTCTGTTTTTTTGGTAATAAAAAAAAACAATGTCATAATAGCGAAAGTTTTTGAGCTTAGGACGCTTTGAAAACTTTAACCTCCATTTTTCACCCCTCAGAATTTCGGGTCACAACTAGACCCCTAATGGAACCCGTTTCCATCTTAAAAGAATGGCATAATCACCAAACGTAAATGAACCAAATTTTATAATTTCAAACTCGGTAAACTGGGATTGAGTAAAGTGCCGCGTACGGGAGTAAATTTTAATTACGAAATTATTCGATTATTCAATATATTGAAATAATGAACCAAAAATATGGCGTTGTTGGAGTTTCTACAATTTCAATTAATTTCCTTGACATGTGAAAAACTTTTTTTTTCAATCTGAAGACGAGATTCAAGATAATGAGCTCAGAATTGAAATACGCACTTAGCAGTAATTGTGGATTTGTGAGATCTTTCTTTAAATTTAATCAAATTTTTGTGACTTTTCGTTAATACGAGTATGAAAAATGTTTTGAAGTAGGTAGGTTCCTACCTACTTTTCAATACATAATTATAAAGGTGATTGAAACATTCCAGCTCATATCAAACCACAGTTTGTAAAGGACTTTTGAAGAATAAAATTATCTTAAGGTAAACGGAAACCCAATAATTGATAATGATGGTCAAATATGAAATTGAAAATTGGTCAACAGCTGAGTTAGTTGTATAATATACTATTGTATATATTATAACTGTTTATAATTAATATAATTATTAAAATTATTATAAACAATTATTATAATTATTATAAACATAATAATGTATAATTATTATAACTGTTATATTATAACTATTGACATCTTCATTCTTAGTCTCACACTCGACCCCCGTAGGTTGGTCTTCAATAAACAACAGATAAAAGCATCAAAGAATCTTATTAAAGCAACTCTTTGCGTATATAAGTACTACCTACAGGTAAGAGTAGAGAATCAATTGAAAAAACTCGACTTCTTACAAACTTTCTCGTGGTTTTCGTTATTCTCAGTCAACTCTAAACGACCCACTCAGTCCATTTTCGTGTAACACGTATTATAGCCCTTTTGTGCTTTAGGGGGTTGAAAAAGGAGGTAAAAAGAATATTTAAACAAATTTCATGAATCTCCACCATATTCAGAGCTGAAGGCATTCACGCAATGAATCTTCGCAATAAACTACGGCTATAACTACTTCATAAACTGAAACGAAATGGACGGGTACGGATATTCTGAAAAGTTTTTTGGGCAACATTTTGTGATGAAGAAGGTGCAATGACGTCGGAAGCATCGAAGTATGTTCTTGAGTGATCGTATATCGTATACGGTTTTCATATTTGTATGATTATATTTACCAGAATCGATAAGCTCTTCGAAACTTACATAATTCCTATACTTTGCTCGATAATGTAAGCTATAGAGAAGAAGATGGGCTACATGAGACCCACAAGCTTATAATTATACTAAACTTAATTTCTAAGGGACTGCAATCCTGCATTATCGCAATCTCACTAAACTGCAAATCACTGCTACTTGCATTATCGTGCGCTGAGAGCGAACATGCTAGTAATAGATAGATACGAAGGTGAGATATTTATACTTTGTTAGAACTGATCATGCTCGGTGCAGACCCTGTGACTAACCAGAGATGAATATTGGCGAAGGTGTGAGTGGATAAACTTGTTGTACAAGAATCGAAACGTGTCAACACGGTAAGTCACTCCTCTGGGAGCTTCAGTTGAAGGAAGAAGCATTGAATAATTAGGATGCATCTTCGCATCGTGTTCCACCAAAGTGCACTCTTCATCAACTGCAATAATGTGTGCGGTTATCTGTGTAACTAGCGATCGGATGATAACGAACAAGGTGAATGATGGAGGTTCTTCATCCATACATCATCAAACGAGTTGCTGACATTTTACCTCTGCACAATAATTATGATCGTGGAGTGGCAATCGATGAGTCCAGAATCATCGTACAACTGTAAATTATCTCTATTTTATAACCTTCAGTATTTATTAGTGTTCTCAATACCTTTCTCATTTCAATTAATAAAAATTAAACATCATGGACCTCACCAAGAATAAATTGTCAAATATCGGGACTGGGGTAATCCATATAAAAAGGCTGTTATCGCCTAGCTTTCGGGAAATATGTTTCCTTCATCAGGGCTCAACGGCAGTTACACAGGGGGGAGAGAGCACCTGCCAACTCACACTCTCTATCCGGTTCTCATTCAGTTTGTAAAAGTCAAAAACTTTCAAAATAAAATTTATTTATATCTATATTTAATTTAGAATCAGGTTCTCAACAATTACCAATGGTTTTCAAAATTTCAGGCGTATAAATAGATAATAGGCAACAATAAAATTTTGGAAACAAAACTAAACTCTAGTTTAGGTCGGTTGGGACATTGAAGAGCAATCGAATTGTTACGTAATTAAAATTCACTTCCTTACGCGGCACTTCACTGTGTCCTAATTTACCGATTTTACCTGGTCCGCCCCCACACCCAGAACTAATTAAACGCCCCAGAACTCAGCCCGAAATAGTGTTTTAAACGGTTCCGGGCTGAGTTCCAAAGTGGGAGAAAAGGAGGTTTTTTTTTTTTTTTTTTTTTGTTTTTGAAGGGTTAGAACCCACATAACCGGAAGATGCGGACCCTTCCAGGTATCTTCGAAGTCCAACTCCACCTATGGATCTTAATGATTTTCTCACCTGCATGCCGTAAACAAAAAATTACCGATTTTGAGAGAGAGAGAGAGAGAGAGAGAGAGAATGATTTATTGATATAAAAGAACATAAAATATAAAATACATCTTTTGAAAGGATAAAAATTTCCTTGTGTCTCGATGCGCATGTCTGTTTTGAAATTATGAAATTTGGTTCACGTACTTACGTTTGGTAATTATTCAGTTATTCAGTTTCAAAGCGTCCTAAGCTCAAAAACTTTCGCTATAATGGCATTGTTTTTTTTAAATTAAACAAACAGACGTTTCTTTTTACAATCGAATGACACCACTCCAGGCTTGGGGACCAAATTCACTCCATATGAGAATAAACAATTACCTAATAAATAAATAAATAATACCTTGGGTCGACACTCACAACATCTCACCATGAATCCTTACCTGGGCTCCTTGATTCATGGGTACCTTCTTAACAGAACAATTTAGTGGGTCGGTTTCTACCAAGGAAGAAATGTAAAGATGACTGAACAAGGGGAATATGAAGAGGAGAACCTTTATAAACACACTCAAATTTGGCTCCTATCATGATCCCCTTGATCAGGAGTTTCAACTCTCCGATTGACGAAGGAAAAATTGGATACATATATCATCCTATTCCTCTTCCATGGTCTCCTAATTTCATAGGTTTTATAACTATGTCAGCAAAAGGTTATTTTCTCCAATAAGGTTGGTACCTTATGTAAATAACCACTCCGGAGTATATAAACAACATTCAGTTTGTAAGTAGAAAATTTGCTTTTTATTATTTACCTTTATCTGGCTGTAGATGTAGGATTAAAAGGCGGCAGATACGATTCATTGTCATTTCTGTTTTGTTCTCTTCGTTCGTTCATAGAATTCACGACTTCTGGACACGTGTCACATTGTGAAACCCAGTAGCTATTCGACGGACAGGAGAGGCAAAATTATGACCTGAGAATAATCTCAATGCCATCAGAATGAGAATTACAGGTTGATAAGGTTTTTTATATTCAAAAGGTATTGACGGCGTGCAACGAGGAGAGAGTTGACTGGTTTAGATATACAGCGGTGATTGCTTGGAGCCTCGTGATGTGGCTATTGTGATTTAGAGTTCCGGCCGTTTGAAAGCATCCTGAGCTCAGTCTGGGAATACAAAGCTGAGAGGCATCAAGCTTTAGTGCATGGCAGCTCCGGTCTGAGCGAATTTATGAATGAATCATCCGACGGGACAACGAGTCTCGCAATTGATATGACCCTCGTCTGAGACGCGTGGACCGATGTTATTAGTGGGTTGACGTTGACTATGATGAGTAATGACAGTAGTCATTCAGCTAATTTGGACATAGACACCCAAGTTTGGAAGTAATAAGTTTATAATTACTGTATGTGCGTGGTTCTTGCACTTATCTATTCCATAAATTTTCTCCAATCAAGCAGCAACATTTTGTATTTTCCTCAATTCTTCATAGAGTGAAGATTTAGGAGTTTTTAGAAGTTTTAGTGGGTCGATCTACATATTTGTTGATCCTGTGAATACCTAGTAGCTAATATCCGCACAATCTCTGAAAATTTCATCGAAATCGGAAAATATTGTATAGTTTTACCCGTTACAAGGATTTTATGGCAGACAGGCGGACGCAAGGACACACAGACAGATACGAAACCAAAATTGTTCAGAAAGGTCCAAAACATGAAACGAGATTGGAATTTTCGATTTTGGAGAACACCAAGTATACTTGGAGAAGAAACCTATATACTTCTCCAAGTATACTTGGAGAAGAAACCTATATACTTCTCCAAGTATACTTGGAGAAGAAACCTATATACTTCTCCAAGTATACTTGGAGAAGAAACCTATATTGACGAGTATGAACTATCAACTTTATCATCTCACTTAATGCACTAGCATTGTATGCTGATGCCAATCTATCTCCAAATCTATTACTGGAGGATGTCCAATCTAATTTCATTTCTTTAATAACTCATAGGTATTTAGAAAAAAAATACTTCATAGTATCACAGTACTGTGTATATATATATTTAAATCACAGCATAGTATCAGCACTTTCAGCACTTAGCAGTCGTGCCCATCTGGCTGCTTGGTTTAAGGTTCCGAGATCTGACCTCGGACATTGGGATGAAGGACACGATTGAATCACTTTGTCTCAGGATGATGGAAGGAGGATTGTGCCTCTTCTGCCCATACCTTCAACCGACGTTTCTCCTCCCCATGGGGTTCGAGTTCAGCTCCAAGTCCCAAGGGGCTCATTTGCTCAAGCAAGGCACGCTATAGCCCTGAATACCGACCAGATAAACGTTCCTCCTGCTCATTTCAACGCCTACTTCGCATATCCATGAGCCTCACTGAACTCTTGGCACATCCTCTCAACCTTTTGGTAGAGGCAACTTCTTCCATCGTCATTCGTACCAATTTTGGTATATTATTTTCAATAATTAACCTTTGGAATCGAGCAAAAAATTGATTCAAAATTTATTGGTTTACGTTTCGATGTACCTAGAGTCCAAAAATCGAAAAAAAATGTTCCGTCCGTCAGCCGTACGCGGCACTTTGCCCTGTTCTCATTGATCGATATTGATGAAATTTGGTATAGTTGTGTCTTAAGACTTATTGATAGCACTTAGAGCTCTGTGGAACCAACCTACTTCCTTAATTAGAATAATTAATTACCTGATTAATTGGTGTTCTATGATGTTATTTCATCAATTTAAGTCGTGTTAAATTTTAGAAAACGAATGATACCACCCAGACGATCAAGAATTGTTAAATAAGCGTATATTGTGAATTTTCTCTGAACACGTGGTTTCATATTGCTTTGCGGAGCCAAACTCCTCTCCTGCTCACTAATCCTGGTCCTTCAACTAAGGCTGGTAGTTGAAGAGTGAATTTCATAGAAAAATAATAAACCTTTGAGTTATTATTTACTCCTTTTTGTTCTGCGAATGGACAAAGGGCTGCGCAATTTGACCAAGTTAAACGAACTACGATGACAACGATTCAGTGGGCACCAAGAGATTTTTCTCAGTCAAAACCATGAACTGTTGGTTGGGTTAGAAGATGATGCATCCTTTCCAGCAAATCACTTTGCTAGCTCGAGCATGGGACTCTTGGAAGCTGGGAAACTTCTCTTTACCAGAATCGAGCTGATGTGCCAGAAAATATGGGCGGCAGATGCTCTCTCAATGGCGGCTTGCTCCAATTTAACTACACAATGCGGAGCGCACCTCCCGGCCGTTTGTCTAACTCGGCGGGAAACTGGAGGCCACTGAATGGGGAATAATCCTCGGCAGATCTACAACCTCACTTTATTATCTCTTCCCCTTCTGCCTCCAAAGCTCCATAAATCTCTCTGGAAACCCCCTCCAATCTCCTTCTCCTCTTCTCGTTCCTTCAGGATGATTTACCGCTCTCTTGCGCTCAGGGTTTCCTTTTCCTCATCTCTCCTCCAAGCCTGTGATCCGATCGTCGGTGAAGAGGGATCTTCTTCTCTACAAGCCACAATCAACCACCATTCATCAACTAGTTTTTCTTCCGTTTTTTCCCATCCGTTTTTCACACCTTTCGAAACCTAGTAGCCGATACATCATCAAACAATTAACTCCTAAACCATCAAAGGATTCTCCCTCTTCCTGTTTCAGATGTCTGCCTTCCGATGTTTTTTCTATCCTTTTGGAGCTAAAGTTGCCACAATGAGCAGCGTTTGCACGGGCACTTCATCATCTTTTCATGGACTGTCATCCTTTTTTCACCTTCTCCTGGAGAGATAAACCGTTTCCCACTCGATGTGAGCAAAGGCTACCGATAAGTTCAAGGCTATCTGATATTCTGCTATACTCCCAACAAAATGGTCCTTCAAAACAGTTCAATTTTTGTTCAGTTTTCATGGGAAAGAAAGAAAATTACGAGTGAATCGCCATGGTTTTTTGAAAAAACTCGAAAGTACACAAAGAAATTTCTCCCTCAGAGGGAAAACAATGTATCATGGATATGTCCATTTTTGTAGGTGTAATTTAAAACTTAAAATGATGAAATAAAATACACGCAAGATATGTACCTAACTATTATTTTTTCAATGAATAAACAGAATTATTTTTTCTAAAAAAAAAAAAAAAAAAACTCTCCGATCACACGCAATATATTGCAGTATTCTAGAGAACCGTGCTTTATAGCTACCGATATGTAGCTATGATTTATTTACTGGTTACAGCGTTGCAATTTTTGTGGCAAAAAAAAGTGCCGCGAAAAATTTTTCAACCTCTATCCAAAAATATCCATGTCAAAAAGACATATCCACGTCAATGATGTTCGCTGGAATTACGACTGATTTCACCTAGTTTGTTTTTGCAGAGCACGTATCAGAAATGTTTGAGATAATATGGATGGATCTCTAAGAACACTACAACGTCGTCATTGATATAATATCCCATTATCAGTGCTATTATGGGGTGTAATTACTCCACTCCACCACCGTTAATAATTCAATGAGATAGCAGTCAGTGTATTGTCTCACCATTTGTTATTTATATTAGTGAAGCCTGATCATCATCTGTCATGTATACCCCGACTCAGCAGAAAAATCATCAAAAAACAAGCAGAATAATATTCTCCAAATCCATATTATGGATTAGCTTCCCTAATGACGAGGCCTTAGCGTCACAAACTCGTTACCTACTTGGCTGAAAATTAATTTTAAAAAATTTAAAAATTAATAGGCTCTATGTTGGCTCGAAGTTTTAACTCTTTTATATTAAACAGCAGATAATATCAACAGTACTGAAATTTCTCCATTGTTTTAGGAAACGGTGATTTTTATCATTTTTCTTGAGTACTTAGTTAACCCTGAAATACTAACATGAAATTTTTTCACTTGTTACTAACAGCACGTCTGAAAAGCGTTCCAAAAAGAAGAAAAGAATCATTCAGTAACCCATATCGTGAAAATAATGACTCAGACATGACTCAGAATAAAGCAAGGGTAACGTTATTTATTTTTATTCGAGATGTGGGTGAAATATTGGGTGTCTTAGTTTATTATGATTAATCAGGCATTTTGCTCCAATAATATTGTCCATTTTAACATCTGGATGAATTCTTTGTTTTAGGGACACAATAATTGGTAATAAAAACGGAGTTAAATAGAACGTTGTCTATTTCCACGAAAATAACGAGTTACAAGCTAAATCGATTTCGACGGTTAGGTCATCATCAATAACAAACAATAACTCTCTGTATGACAAGATGTCTTTACATCTCTTTACATCAATTGTATCAAAAAGCACTTTCATCACAAATCATATAATTTCTGCATTTTGGAGAGTTATACTGAATTCGCTAAAAAAATATATAGGTTTCAATAACACGCTAGTTAGATGCAAAAACTTGACCCGTTATTCTCAACAGTAAGCCTGGAAGACGTACGAAAATTTACATTGAATTCTTACGTTACGTCTCTGAGACGTACATGGTTTATACTTCAATATCTCTTAAAACGAACAACATGAGAACCAGGATGAAGAGCGGGGCTTGGGATAGCATACATGGAAGTGGAGAGACAAAGTTCCTTGAACACGCGTGTTGTTTCATTTCATGGTTGAAAGGAACCTTGTTCCTTCATAGTAACTTTCAGAAGATAATAAATTTAGGAAAAATATCGTCGAAACATTTGTAGCGTGACAAGTTTTGATATGCAGTTGAAATTACTCACACAGTGAAGAGGGAGTTACTTCGCAAAGTTCATTGGCCCCAACAAGAATCAACACCGGCGGTCAAGGAAAAGAGGTAAGTTTTCTAGCATCATATTACAGTAAAGATCGCCAAATGACAAAGTGCCTCAAAAGGAGGCTGACAGGTTTTGGAATAAGGACGTTTCTAAACAGATCGACGAGTAGTAACGAGTACTGGGGATCTTAAAAGCCGCAACCTTTTGGACCAGAAAACTGAAGCCACCCTCAACCAATGCTCTCGGTGTCGGTTCCTCTTTCAAAAAATCGGTTAATCTCCTGCAAAGAGAGCACTCCAGTGACTGGCTGAGACCAACCCCTTTGAAAGAGGATAATCCAGGATCATGGAAAGCTCCTGACAAGAGACAACTTGGCGGTCCCTCACAGCCCTAATTGGGACCGGGCCTCCCTCTGTGACGCGGCTTTCTGATTACTTTGCCAAACATAAGGACGAGGAAGAAAAGGAAACGTCAGGGAGGTCTTGACGGCCCGATGGATAAGCAAATAAAGGGTTCTAACCGCTTTCGGACCCTCTCAGGTTTCCATTCTTTAGACAGATACGAGTATTATAGGTGCTCCAAGTATAAGTTTGGTTGTTCAGTTGTTGCCCTTAGGTTTCAACCCGCCGTATTTCTCATAGTCGTACCAACTATCATACGAGGACATAAGGAATGTATTGCGCATGGACAATCATTTTGATATAATGACAATATGATTAAAAAATGTACCTTCAAAATCATGAATCGTACTCGAATTTTGCTACTAAATTGTCTACTAGTGGTCAATTTCTTGTCTCGGGCGTGGCTACTTGATATCATTGACCCATTTTGATGAAGTTTTCAAGGCTAGTGTGGACTAGTCTTTAGAAGGTATTAATGAATTTCGTGACAATTTCACTAACATATATTTCTCAAGATCGAATGTTGGGCGCTATGCGGTAATCCGTACCGTCTGAAGCAGGGTGGTAAATCTTGGTTTGATGTCGGCTTCTAATGGTAATCCTAGAGCAGACCCCCCCAACACAAATTGTACACGCCACTAGTTACTCATACACTAGTTAAACATCAGTTTTAAAGTGTGAAAGTGAGGAATCGCATGTGAGGTATGCAGTCCCAAATTTGTGTTACACCGATAACTTCTACATTTTCCATCAGATTTCGATGAAATTTTCAGGGATTATGCGGATCGGGGTTTAGATGATTCCCTATGAAAACAATGGCCTGCAGAATGATAGTAGCCACTGCGCAAGCGCAAACGTGTATTTCCGGTCACAGCCATAACTTCTACATTTTCCATCCGATTTTGAAGACATTTTCAGGAATTGTACGGATTTTCATTATCTGACATAATATTATCTCCCTTTCCTATCCTTTCTATTCATTTAACATAGATTTTAATACCGAAAAATAGTGAGAAATGAAGGAAAAAGAATGTGGGGTACAGAGTTTTACTAGCGTCCACTAATGCCACAGTCGCTAACTTCGCTTAACTTTTTTCAACTTGAAGATTTTTTCCGTGTGTTATACATATATCTACTAAAATTATCATAACTACCCTAATTTACCGTAAACATGTAGAAATAAGTACACCGTTGGAAAGGGCGTAAAATTTTCCATCTTTAAAGTGCCAACAGGAAACTATTGTTGGGGTTCTGGTGGGTGGAAGATCAAGTCGCAGTGTAATTTTTGTCAAATTGACAAAATTTCCTATTTTTTTTCTTTTTGCTGTTAGTGTATTTCTCCTCCATGATTTTTCTGGTACCTTATCACCAAAAACTGCTCAGAGCTCTCAGCTTTCCAATGTTATACTACAAAACATGTTTTACAATTGAATTTAGGGAGAAATGTGTGTTTGAATGCAGAAAAACGTGTATTGATGGAGGGATTTGGTGCCTGGAAGGAGCTTTGGCAGTGAAGACCCCGGAGTCCTGTCGAAAAAATGCGCGTTTTCCCGCGATCAAAAAAAAATTTCTCCCTTAAATTTGATTGTAAAATATTCTTTTGATTATACCATTGGAAAGTTGAGATCATCGCGCAGTTTTTGGTGATGTGGTACGTGAAAAAGTAGGAAATTTTGCCAATTTGACAAAAATTACACTAAGACTTAATTGTTCACCAATCAGGACCCCAAATTTAGTTTTTGTTGTCAATAGAAAGATGGATATTTGACGCCATTTCCACCGGTGTCTTTATTTTTACATGTTCACAGTAAATTAAGATGGTTATGGTAATCTTAGTAGATATAAGTCAAACACACGAGAAAAATCGTTGAATTAAAAAAAACTTGGAAAAACAAGGGGTTGAAACAAAATTGCTGACAGAGATTTTCTCACTCAAGTTAGTTGTAGAATCGACTCCCGAAGTTTTTTTGGTCCTTAACATGGGACACCCTGTATACATACAACAACAAAATGCACTGCACTCGCTGCACTCGCAGTCTGATTTTACAGTCTAGGATGAATTTCGCCACAGCGTCGTACACGTCTATTGATTCGAAGTCGAGCACTAGTGAGTACGAGTGGGATGTAAACGTTACATCCAAGGGCTCTTCGGTAGGTAGCGATTGCCTCGCTGAAAACATAGACAAAAAAGGCACAGTTACACCTTTTTTGCTAGCTGATACATCAACATAATCACGTTTGGCGCTGGGGTACTTTCTTAAAAAATTTAACTCCGACAGTAGCTTGGGATGGATATGCTATTCAAGGGAGCGTAGACACAGCCAAGGGCTCTTGTGGTATCGTGATCCTGAATGGTATTGAGGATTTCACTCCAAATCAGACTAAATTCAAGAAGTATTTATTTCATGAATATATCAGAAGTATGTGCCTACTACTGAGTAATACGCTCAATTATTTTCACACCAACTAAGTGTATCCGTCTATAAGTAATATAATTATGAGGAAGCCGCCACCAACCAAAGTTGGCATCGACAACCATGTTTATGTATGTTGAGGGAGCGATACCGCACTACTAGTTTTGCGAATGTAAATTGAATGTCACACATTTGAAGCTTGTACTTTGGAAGGTACTAGCATTTTGTTACGAGTTTGGTAGGTACTAAAGTGGCGGGTAATCATAATGCTGACATCATCATTCCCGGTGATTTCATTATCTACAACATCGATGGCTTCGGTATCCGTTGAAGAACGTCCAAAATTTGAGGATGATTTTATGAGTAGGTATTTTAAACTCATAAACGATCCATAAAATGTTCACTTCTGGAGGTTCCCTAGAACGTATAATCAGCGAACAAAAATTGTCTTCTAGAACACTTGATATTCTCAATAAGGCCCTCATTTGACGCTTCCTGCGTGTTTCTGTTAGAACGCAAACTAAATTAACAATGTATGAGCCGTTCAAACGAGGAACGAACAGGTATCATGTCAGAAGCGAGGTTATAATAATTGCTAATTCGATCGAGGACGCTCTGTTTAATATTATACGGGGCTCTATTATATCGACTATTAAACATTTATACGGGAGTCAATTCTTCAACGATTGTTCCATCTTTTTTTGCTCTCCCATTTTGCATAATGAAAACTAAATTATTCACAGTGTACATGACACGACAGTAAAGCGCTCCAACAATTACAGCTGAGCATCGAAATTAATTTTTAATGCGCATTTTACATTGTAATTCCTCATCCAGGTGCTCTTGAATAATTTTTTGTCGACTACTCCGAGCATGCACAACACGAAGGTATATTTTAATTATTCATCAACTACACAGCATACATGGTTGTGATCTCGTAGCCTAATCAGAGAGTCGAATTTAGAACACAAAACCAGCCCATTTGACTTTCTCGCAGAGGTAAATTCAGCTCCAGTACATTATCCAGTACCAATTGAAATAATTGTTACAAATTTTAACTGCATTCCACTTGATCGGCTTATCATTGGGAGTGGAATGTCGAATATAGTTCGTGGATTTTTGTTTTAAGCTAAGGTCATAAGCAATCGATTTTTTGTGTGTTTTCTGTATACAATAGGGTGTGCGCCTGGGTAGGAAAAACTGTTTATTGTTATTTTTAATCTAAGTTAGACCTCATTCTGAGAATTATGATACCAACCGCGACCTTCTAGCGTGTGTAAATCTTTTCCTATGAATTTTTAAAGTTTTGACCGTTTATGACGTCACAGTGGGCTGGGGGGTCCCACCCTGGCGAGAGGGGCGCGTGACGTCATAAACGGTCGAAACTCTGAAAAATCATAGAAACAGATCTACTCACGTTAGAAGGTCGCGGTTGGTCCCAAAATTCTCAAGATGTAGTCTACTTTCGATTAAAAATCTAAAAAAAAAAAATCAAGGCGCACCCCCCATTAAATGGTACCAAATTTTGGTACCAAATGTACCAAATTTTGGTCATTATGATGACACTAATTAGGAGCAATTAATGATGAGTCATTCGGAAGAAACACGATTAGTCCGTGAAAGTCGAAAACGATTCCAGCTGAGCAGGTAGTTCGAAAAGAGAGGTTAGAAGGGGAAACCCAGCGAAGGGGAAGCTGAGACGTTGAGTTTATCACAGAGCCCTCAATGAGAAGCATTAGCATGCAAATAACACTCTAATCATCGCCTGTCACTCAAATATAACTCCCATTAGAACGTTTGGCGTTTAAATTGAAACGATACTAATCCTAACGGGTTTCTGAAGTGTCGAGATTGCCCTAGTTCTCGTAGCTCAATCGTTAGACGCAGGCTGGATCTGATTTCAAATTCAAATCACTTCTAAACGTGATCAAGACACGTGTGATTGCGATCCCTCGAATATGTCAGAGTCTGAACTGGTGAGACAGGGAAGGGACACACAGGTTGGAAGGTTATTTATCACACGTTGGTTCAAAACTAAATTGTAAATGAAAAATTATTTTCTATTCCAACATATTTGAGCGTTTTTTTCTAGAAAAATGTGGAACGAAACCACAGCATACCTACTAAATTTGGCTCAATTTTTGTTATTCTCATCACATCATCTGTTCCTCATTTCTGATATTTCACTTCGTTGTGAATCGAAATAAAATTGCTTCATATAACCCCCCCCTCCAACACAATTTTGGTGGAGAACATCGATTTTAGTGTTCTCGTTTTGTAAATATCTATGATCGACTCTCCGTTCCGTATTAAACCGCTTCTACCAGTTATTGAACGGAATTAGAGACCAAACTGTTTTTCAGAAGCATTAATTTTGTTTTCTTCTTCTGAATCGCTCTGATGCGACTACGAGTAGTTTCTTAGCAGAATCAAGTTAACACGCTGTTATGTTTAAATCTGGAGGCTTGTTTGATGCTTTTCTAGTAGAGATAAGACTCTAAAACTCCGAAAATCGATAGTAATCGACCCCTAAAACCTTCGGGTACCAATAACCCAATTTGGTCAAATTTTCACGTTTCGACTTTCTGGCTTAGCGCGGCAGTATAAAAAGTTAAGTTAAGTAAACAGCCATTTCAGGTTGGATTTTCGTCCGACTGCCATTCCTGGCGTATATATGGCTATATTTATGGCAGAAGTTCTCATAATTATTTCGTCTGCTTGCAATCTAAAAGTGTGAGTAGCAGTCATTGTTGCTGGTGTCTTCATGAAAGAAAACGGAACGTGAAAACCGAAACGACCGATATACATAAATATTTACAAACCTACGAATAGTGGTGTTTTTTTCTCTTCTTTTTGGTTTGTTGTGACCGTTGCTTCGTCTGAAGGACAGTGATTCGCCGTGAAATAGACCTCATAGACTCTCAGGCCCGTTGGAATAGGATGACACGGTTGAAGCGCTTGTCAAGAGCGGAGTCACACATACGCCCCAAGGTGCAGGAGATCAAAGGAAAAACCATCTCCTCACGCTATTTCAGTTCACATCCCTCGGAAAGCCCGGGGGAGTGGATAGCGCCTATAAAACGTTTCGGTTGATCGCGCTCCCACTTCTATTTTTAGTGTTTTCTTCTTCTTCCTCCACTCCTTTACGACGCATTACTTCCCGGGTTTATGCATCCAACTAAAACGACGCCCCTCCACATCCACTACCATCCGAATGAGGGATTTTGACCTAATTTATCGCGAAAGAAGCTGTCCGGATTACGACCAATCGTATTGGTTTTATGACTACGACGAAGTGGGAGTGCTTTACGGGCGTTCCCGTTTTCTTCCTTTCCACTTTCCTCTGGATTCACCTAAAATAAACATGTTCGTCGATGAACTCGATTCTCACTGAGTGGATGTAGTTTGGCAAATTGTGAGTGCAAGTTTCTCGACAAATTTATTCCAATCCCACTCATGAAAGTGGAAACTTACTCGCATTTTGCGTTTCACACCGACATAACATAATTAGGCCCGTGTTAGTCCTAAATTTAATTTCTACGTATGATCTTTCTACGAGAATGTGGCAGAATTTGCCATGTCCTTCCGCTTTGCTCGCTCATCTATGTTGGAATTTTATCCTCACGTTTAAATGGATACGGTTCAAACGTATTAAAAGACTGCAGGGTTTGACATTTTAGCTGATTTAAATTTCAGCTGATCTCAGATACAAAGAAGATTGCTCTCGACAATTTAGATCGCTCAACATTCTCACATTGCCGTCAAAGTACATCCTCGTAAGTTAGAAGTTGGTTAGTAAGTTAGAAACATTTTATCGAATATCAAATCACAAATGGAATACATTATTACAACACCAGAGGGTCCAATTAGTTGGAAATCAAAAGAAGTGGGATAAAAAGATGTGATAATGCCTAACTGTATGGGATTAGATTATGAAAACTGAGAGCGAAATTAAAAACATTTCTATGTCTAAAAGCTTTTTACATTATGAATGATTTTATAGTGTGTGATAAGGAAGACCTCTCGTGTTAATAGTAATATTGGTAGACGAATCAAGGAATTTTATATACATAGTACTTGAGTATTTTATGGGCATATTGATTAGTTACTCTATTTTTGTTTGCTTTCTAATTGCTATGTAAACCTGGCAGAGGATTATTTTAAAAGTACTCTGTCTATTGAGATATATTTATGTAATAAAGTTTTGTCCCTCTTCAATATTCTTTTTTTTTTTGTAATTTAGTTGTAGTCTATGTGCTTATGAATGTATGGTAGTATGTCTTTAATTTATTGACTGATTGTTTAGGTGAATTGTTTTGATAATATATTTATCGCTTGGGTGGGTTGTCTTCGGCCTTTGTCGATGGAATGAGTGGTCACATATTGTGGCCGCTCGTTCTGCTGATGGTGGTCTGGTGTCGGGAAGCAGCCATGGTGGGTGAGGCCCATGACCGGCCGGGAACTACCCGGCCGGTCATGGGCCTCACCCACCATGGGGGGGGGGGAGTCGTAAGAGCCCCCTCACACCTAGGGAAAATTTCATTTCACACAATGAGTACTCATGACAAGGAGAAATTGTTATTATTTCCTAATTTCCGTTATTAAAATTTTAACAATTGTGATGTACAATGTATCTACACAAAATTTGTGGTATATTTAATATACTCTCTCTATCTCTCAGGAATTGCAATCTCACCACACAAGTATCCGCGGGTATTACAGGTGAAGTAACATTTAGTCGCGTGAATTATACTAGAAAAGCGTCTGCCAAGTGTGTTACGGAAAATAGCTTCCTCGTATCCAAAACACGATTGGGTAAGTAATTTGATAACTGGACCTGCATTGTGAATTTTGACGTGGTTTATTCTCCCCCTCAGTTCTTCAAGTACTACTTTCGAACAAGTAGTTAGTTGAAACATGATAGAAGACGAAGAATGTGTTTAAACACAAGCAACACTTCAGGACGCACAAATCACAGCTCCACTACAAAGACATGACAAAGTGAACAGCGAACAAAACGATCTTTAGATCTATATAATGAAAATGGGGTGGATGTTGAAGGGTAATTTCGATAATCAGATGGTGTCGAAAAGTTTCGTGGATCATCACCTATGGATTGTGTAGGTGGGTCACCTACTTGTGGGTCATGTGAGGATGTGCTAATAACTTAAGCAACTCTGCATGTTCGCTTACATTTTAACATTCCAGCTTTAAATAACCAAAGCAATCAGTCTTCTAGTAGAGATTATTAAATTGAGTATTTTAGCCTGATTTCCTTGGGAGATAGGAGCCACAATTTATGGAGTCACACGTACCTACCTCCACGTATTTCAATCAAACACTGACACTCCAACCTCGTTTCTCCAACCGATCGATTAAGAATTCACAGCGAGTCTTTCTACTGTTGAATGCCGAGCTGGGAGAACGTCTATCAATAACCGAGAAGCGGGACCTTCGGAAGCCGAACTTCAAAGGCCAAAGGACCGACTGGAATCCGCGCCCTCAGCGGCATTTCGGCCGTCGAGGGACATGCGAGGGACGTCAGTCGCAGGCTCTGACAACCGGAGGATCGCGGATTCCGACGTCGACCGTGCGGCCGATGCGCATTGATTGGGACGTATCTACGTAAGCCGACAGTTGACAAAGGTCAACGTCACAATGGGAGGACCAAGGATGTTGATGAATAACTGAAGGATCCCCATAAGGAAACAAAATCTCATTCTTCCTACATCAAACATAATCTTAATAATCAACATCTATTAACATCCTTACATGGAAAACATTGAGCATTTCAGTACTACATTACCGTGTCTAATTAGAATGCAAGGGGGATTTTATTTAAGGGGTTTCAATCTGATCAGAATATTACTGAGATGGACTCAGGATTTCTACGACTTCTGCAATGGGCCAAAAAGGATGGGCAAACGTTGAATCACTTCTGGTGGGATAATATAGTTCAGAATGGGAGTCCCACTGTGAATACACTGAAGAAACCGTTTTCTGAAGTTTCGTGAACTCCTTCATGTATTTCAACGCGTATTTCGGTGATGTTGGCCCTTATGTTTTTCTTACTTCTACCCTTACTTCTAGGGCTCTGGGTTGAATTGAGAAGTTGAAACTTGAACTTGAGGAAAAATCGCATATGGGTTAATATGGTACCGTCTATGGTAATAACGGTACCGTCTAATATGGTAACGTCTCCCAGGGGAAACTCCATCACGATCCCTGATGTGTGGGCAGTTGCCACGTCCTGCTGAAACCAGACGTCCTCCGGTTCCATTCCATCCAACTCAAGCAAGGAAAACGCCTGAATCATGGTCAAATAACGCGCCGAGTTGTCATTTTCCTCGAAAAATAATTAATAAGTAATAATTTATAGAATTGTTAAAGAAGCAGGAAGTTGACAAGAATTCAAGTTCAGGCTTTGACAAAAACATGCTGGACGTGACTTGTGTGAAATTCCTGGGGGCGCTCCTTTGAATAAGAATTAGTTCAATTTTGAACAGAAAGCGAAAAAAACATACATTATTGTTTATCTTTCCAATGTACCTACAAAATGATTTAACGAAATGTAATTTAGTTAGTACCTGTGTTAAGGATGTACCGTATCATTTTCACCATTGTGAGAGCCCGAAATTTGAATTTTTTATGTAGGAGAAATGGGTCCCCCCTCACCCGTAGCCATCATAATATTTTTAGTGACATGCGAGCCTCGAATTTGAACAACATCCTAAAACCCACGATATACGATACCCAACATGCGAATCTGAGTACTCTCCCTCTCACATACGAACGGTGCCAACCAACTACAGGGTAATACGGTAAAAGAGCAAAGCAAATTGGTGAGAAATTGAGGCCTGAGCAGAGAACGAAAACGGAAGTTTTTTAAGCATTGCTCCCCCTTTCAAAGTCAAATTTAATCAGGGCAAAACTAGATATATTTCCGCGCCGAACAGAAAAACAACCACGCGAATGGATTGGCTACGAATGCCTGTGCACTCTCCAATATTTTATCCCATACACACACACACAGGTTCGCTCACGTAGACATAAACCTAGGTTTTTTTCATGGATTTGGATTCGGAATGGATTAAAAAGAAATTGTATGTGGTTGTTTTTTCTCCGTTCAGTGTTATCTTTCTCCACCCAGGAATCAGTGTATTCAATGAATTGAGAATGGGGGACGTCAATTAAGTGATTTTATATTCAAAACTAAGCAAAACAAAAGTTTAGTAGTGTACCTACATTGTAAAAACCAAATTAAGAACTTCCTGATTCATACAATCCGTTTTTTTCAGTTTTGAGAAAAGAAAATTAAGTTGCCGCGCCCTGTATTACCTAATATACTAAACTACATTCACCAAAAAAGGCATTTTGAATCTCAAAATTCCTTACGACACACCATGAGAAAGTTATGCAATAACCAAACAAATTGGTGGTTAGTTTGGATTTACGTATCTGGAACAACTGCGAAAGCCTATTTTACTGATTCTTATTGGGTATTTGAATTTCTCTCTCGTTTAAACAGCTGAATGAATTTGCTGTGTTGTGTAGTGACTCGCATGTGTCAGTGTTTTCCTGTTTTCTTTTCCCTCAAAGTATATATTCAAAAATCATTTGATTCTGGAAGCTTGTTGCTTATTAGTATGATCTAGGTGTAAGAAGAGTGAGAAGAAGAAGAGCTATGAAACGTTCATTGGCTATATTCATTAACAAGAGACCACGCGGAGCTCTGTAGGACAAACCGTTAGCTCCCTACGAGTACTTACGATAAATTAGAAACACGAGTGTGAATGGCAAAGGAGGCCTAATCTCCGTTCAAATTTTAGCTGACCAAAATGCGACCGCTGTAGGTAAGTGGTAAGTAGGTAGTATCTATGGTTGTTAAGTACTTTGCAGATGAGTGATCTATATAGAAGAATAATGAACCTTTGTGTAATAATTTCCAGCGTTTTTAATATCCTCCAGTGTTCATGGTTTATTATAAAATGTATTTAAACACAAAGGTTTAAAGGTTTAAGGTTTTTTTTTCGTGTTTTTTTTTAAATCTTTTTTATGTTTTTTTGTATGTAATATTTATTAATTTAAAATGGAATATGTTTTCAAGTGTTTATATTTTTCATTCTTTATTTTCGAATGAGACAATCAAAAAGAACTATCTACTTAAGCTGAATATTCCATCCCTATTGTGTGGCCAATCAAAGATGAAGTGTATAGGAAAAATGTTTTTATAAAATAGTTATGCAATAAAACGAAGATAATATCCTTAGGTACCATTGTAAAATGTGTGAAATGATACGAAGGGCTGGCGCTTATTCATCTTGTTTTTCCATAATTTAGCTGAATAAATGTATGCAATAACCTAATAAGCGACAAATCGGCAGTTGTTTGGCTTTTGCGCTACAGTTATCGATAACATCAGCCATTCCAATTATCCTGCGCATCCCGTAGGGCTATGGAAAACAAGCGCCGGTATGACACGTAATGTCTAGTTGTCTCTACATAACTTTTTTTTCCACTGAATTGAATGATCGAACTCCCTAGACTCTTCCAATGGTTAAAACCAGATAAATATTAGAAAAACTACGCAGAAGTAAATACCAAACTCGTCCAAAAGTAACGAACTAGTTTTTTGTCGATTTTGCGACGAAAAGTTGTTGCAAATTGGTTGTAAAATCGATGGCTGAAGTTCGGCGTGTTGCGTCTGATACACCGTCGACAACACAAAATTGAATATTGTACCATTGGCCCATTTTCATTTTCCAAAAACACAAACATCAATTCTTCTACAAATTGAAGTTCGGTTATCCATGGTATCACCCGCATTCGTCGAGGACAGTCATTTCGTCCATCCGACGTGCAGCCAGGAAACACAGTCGAAATGTATTCTTTACGGGAACAACTATCGATTGTCGGGTCGGATTCGGCCAATAAGGGATAATGATCACTTTTGCACGCCCCACATTGTCAGGTCGATGACGTTTCCTCCACATCAGCCACCGTCGTTTTGTCCAGCTGTCAGTGTTGCGGTCAGGCGGTTACGACGCCACAAGTCGTTCGTGACATTTGATCTGGTAATAACGTAACAACTTCCTCACGGTTCGTCTTCGTCTTCCCTCCTCATTGTCTTCTCGAATGGTTCCGCCTTGTGGGAGAAAAGCGAGAGGCCTCACGAAAGAATACAATGTTCTGCCTTCCTACGTCGATTTCTAGGAACGGCCTAGAAGAATAGGAAGGTAAAAAAGTAAGTAACTAGTTCGGCAAAAAATGGGTTATTGTGGTCGATAGGAATGATCCCGGAATTCATCGAACCCAAAAACAATTACTTTCATAGTTGCGTGGTATGAACACATAATTTTGTTTTCTGGTTTTTGTTGGAAAATCTCCTACATATTATCCCAACTTTTTGAAAAAATAATAGGAAAGTGAAAAAAAATAATAGGGAAGTGAAATACGAGTTTTTTATATCGCAATATTTTTCCACTTATTTTTACGAGAACGTGCTTTAAGTTCTTGTAAAAATAAGTGGAAAAATATTGCGATGTAAAAAACTCGTATTTCACTTCCCTATTATTTTTTTTTTCACCAATTTGAGACAGTATCTAATTTTTGACCACCCAGAGCTCTGTAGGACCAACAATTGCTGACCAACAACTTGCGATTAATCAGAATCAAGAGTGCGAATGGCAAAAGAGGCCGTTGAAATTTTAGATGACCATTCGGAGCAACCAGCATTTAAATTTCCCAATGAAGGCATCCTAACTCCCCATTTCGTTGTATTGAGTGAGTGAGAAGCGTTTGTTTCTTCCAAATAAACTTTATTGTGTAGTAGGTAGGTAGTAATTATGGTTAGTAAAAGCGGGGAAAGTGCCACGGAGTTGTGCGAGTCAGGCATCTCAGTAGGCGTACTCCGTGGTATCACCACCCTCGTCCTGCTCGGCTCGTATTTAAACTGGTGGTCGTTTTATAGAGGTACTTCCCTTCAACACTCTCTCCCACCCCCACCTTCCTCATCATCCCTCATCACTAGTACTGGCGTCGGGTGAGTAGAATGAGAAAGACATTCCCGCAGGTTTGATCAATCACCACCCTCGTCAAATCTCCGTCAAACCGTTATACTAGGGGTCGGCCATGGTTAGAGGTAAATCAGCATGCCGCTATTCTTCAACTGTAGTTGGAAAACGCTGCAAATTATTACAAAATGGTTTATCATTTTTCTATATAGATCACTCATCTGCAAAGCCACCAACCATCCAACATGAAGAAAAACATCGATCGCATTTCGGTCAGCTATAATTTGAACAGAGATTAGGCCTCTTTTGTGATTCACACTCGTGTTCCTGATTTATCGTACGTCCAACTCTTAAATTCTTGTAGGGAGCGAACGGTTTGTCCTACGGGGCTCCACGTGATCTCAAAAAATTCTAAAAATTCTATACTATCTTAAATTGATGGAAAAACAATACCTTTATATCGAAATTTTTTTGAGTTAGGGCGTTTTCAAAATTTCAAAATTCATTTTTCAATCCTTAAAAGTGACCTACATCAACCAAAATCTTTGGGGCACAACTAGACACCCGAAGGTGCCTACATACCAAATTTCATCAAAATCGGTCAATGCTAAGTGGGGAAAGAGCCGCGTACGCTTTTTGGATTCTACTTACCTTGAAACGTAAACCAACAAATTTTGAGGGGGTGTTAACAAATTTTTTTCTTGGTCAATTGCAAAGGTTCATTATTGAAAATAATAAACCAAAACCGGCCCTAGGAGAATGAGAATCAAACTATGTTTTTGTATTATCATTGCTGCAATTGCAGACCCATCGTACTCTACTTTATTTAGGACTCTTACCCCCAAGAAATGAGGGTATACGGCATTGCGGTCCACAATTTTCTCCGGTCAAGCCCCCTCATAGTTTTTGGTGTCTCGCCAAACACCCCGAACCTCCTCCCCTAGAATGTCCAGCCGGGCAAAATATCCTCCGGAGACCGGACAATCTTGCCCCAGACCAGCGACCGCCCTCCGTCGAACCATATTTCAACTACCCTCCCACGCGTGGCCGTTATCGCTCTCGGTCGTTACTATACGACATCGCTTACGGGTTCATCGTAAACATGTTTCCGCTACCCCGGTTTTTCGGTCTCGTAATGGCCTTGTTCTTCGAGGAAGAAGGCCGTCTGCCGTTCGTTCCCACAGATCAAAATCTTTTGTCAACTTTCCGGGGTCTCGTTTTCTTCTAGCTCATTTAATGGAGACTGTTCTCGTTGAGTGAGGTGTCTTTTCGCCGTGATGTTTTCAACACGTTTTGCATTTCTTTCACCGAGGCGCCACTCGATCCAAAAGGACTAATCATATCGTACGTTGAAGAAGCTTTAAATTATTACACAAAGGTTTATTATTTTGCTTTATAGATCACTCGCCTGCAAAGAGTACAACTTTTCCATATTGGCTTATTATTTTAATAAGGAATTGGAATCAGTAATGGATTGGAATTCTTGGAATCATCCAAAAAAAGTTTTTTAAACCCCCCCTCAAAATTTGGTGGTTTACGTTTCAAGGTACGTAGAATCCAAAAATCGAATAAAAAAACGTCTGCCAAGTGGGTGTGGCACATAGCTTCCTCGTATCCATAACCCGATTGTATAGATGATCCGATGCATAGTAGTTAATCTCAAAACATCAAAACAAGTTAATCTGTAACATCCCTGAAAATTTCATTGAAATCGGATGGAAAATGTAGAAGTTATGGCCGTTACAAGGAATTCACGTTTGCGCATGCGCAGTGGCTACTATCAGTCCGAAGGTGGTAATTTTCATAGGGGACCATCTAAATACTAATCTGTAACATCCCTGAGAATTTCATTGAAATCGGGTAGAAAAAGTGGAAGTTATGGCCGTTACAAGGAAATTCACGTTTGCGCATGCGCAGTGGCTACTATCAGTCCGAAGATGATGATTTTCATAGGAGACCGTCTACACACCAACCCGCGCAATCCCTGAAAATTTCATTGTAATCGGATTGAAAATGTAGAAGTTATGGCCGTTACAAGGAATTCACGTTTGCGCATGCGCAGTCGCTTCTATCAATCCGAGGATAATGATTTTCATAGGGGACCGTCTACACACCAACCCACACAATCCCTGAAAATTTCATTGAAATCGGACAATAACTTCGTATAGTTATGCGCGTTACAAGGAATTCATGACAGACAGACAGACAGACACACAGACAGACAGACACACAGACACTGAACCAAAATTGTTCAGAAAGGTCTAAAACGCAAAACGCGAGTGAAAATTTTGATTTTGGAGAACTTTTTTTTTTCGACCTTGAAAAGTGAAAACAAAGCTTCCGCTACCTTGGTAGACTCGGAAGCAATATCCATCTGTCCGCTGTAAGCTTCACTTAGCAATGACCGATTTTGATGGAATTTGGTATGTAGGCTGCATTTGGGGTCTAGTTGTGGCCCGAAGATTTTGGTTGATGTAGGTCACTTCTAAGGGTTGAAAAATAAGGGTTAAAATTTTGAAAATGCCCTAACTTAAAAAAATGTTATATAAAGGTATTGTTTTTCCTTGAATTTTTAGATAGAATAGGCAGTTTAGAATTTTTTGAGACAAAACGTTCGTTCCCTACGAAAATATAAAGAAGAATCTGTCTCATCAATAATTGATGGGGAGACAATTATTGTCTCCTATGCGATCGGAGGACCTTAAACTACCTCACTTTTCAAACGGGACTCGCTGGCTCAGTCGTTGCGCGTCTGACTCTCGCACAAGCATTACGAGTTCAGATCGTACTCTCGTCGAGAAATTTTTTGACCCCATCACATCGACTGTTTGTTTATTATTGCTTCCGATTCTACCAAGGTAGCGGAAGCTTTGTTTTCACTTTTCAAGGACGAAAAAAAAAGTTCCCCAAAATCAAAATTTTCACTCGCGTTTTGCGTTTTAGACCTTTCTGAACAATTTTGGTTCCGTGTCTGTGTGTCTGTCCGTCTGTCATGAATTCCTTGTAACGCGCATAACTATACGATGTTATTGTCCGATTTCGATAAAATTTTCAGGGATTGTGCGGGTTGGTGTGTAGACGGTCCCCTATGAAAATCATCATCCTCGGACTGATAGAAGCGACTGCGCATGCGCAAACGTGAATTCCTTGTAACGGCCATAACTTCTACATTTTCCATCCGATTTCAATGAAATTTTCAGGGATTTTACAGATTGGTATTTAGATAGGCACCTATGAAAATCACCACCTTCGGACTGATAGTAGCCACTGCGCATGCGCAAACGTGAATTTCCTTGTAACGGCCATAATTTCTACATTTTCCATCCAATTTCAATGAAATTTTCAGGGATGTTACAGATTAGTATTGAGATGGTCTCCTATGAAAATTATCACCTTCGGACTGATAGTAGCCACTGCGCATGCGCAAACGTGAATTTCCTTTGCCGTGCCTGTCGGAGTGGAAATGAACATCTGTATCATGTAGTGCAGCAGTGTCCACGAACTCACGGGGGCCGCATCCTACGTCATGATGCGGTCGCCAAGCATATAGCAGGTGCCTTGTCATCCAGCGGCTGGGATGTTGAAAGAGAGAGATTATACCACATGCCAAGTGACCAGGGCAAGAAGCCTGACATTGTTGCCGTCAAGCCCGACAGGTCTTGCATTATCCTGGATGTCCAGGTTGTTAATGGCAGCATGGACATGGAGCAGACCTGGCGGGCTAAGATAAGAAAGTATGATAGATAAGAGATGATAAGATAAGAGATAAGAGATGATAGATAAGAGATGATTTACGGCAAGCAGTGTCAGAGCTAAAAGGAGTGGCACCCAACAACATCAGGGTGATGGCTGCGACCTTGTCGTGGCGCGGAGTGTGGTGCGGGAAAAGTGCCACGGAGTTGCGCGAGTTGGGCATCTCAGTAGGTGTACTCCGTGGTGTCACCCGCCGCGTACTGCTCGGCTCATATTTAAACTGGTGGTCATTTTATAGAGGCACTTCCCTTCATCCCTCTCTCCCACCCCCACCTTCCTCATCATCCCTCATCCCTAGGGCCGGCGTCGGGTGAGTCCTGGGCGTCCTCCCCATTATATTTGTTTTATTTATTTATTTTGTTTTATGGCGTGCCCCCTCCGTCACCAAAGACATTTTGTCTTAAGGGGAGATTTAAAAAAAAAAAAAAAATAATAATAATAACGGCCATAACTTCTACATTTTCCATCCGATTTCAATGAAATTTTCAAGGATGTGATAGATTAACTTGTTTTGATGTTTAGAGATTAACTACTGTGTATCGGATCATCTATACAATCAGGTTATGGATACGAGGAAGCTATGTGCCACACCCACTTGGCAGACGTTTTTTTATATCATCTACTAGCGATCGATGTTTTTCTTCAAGTTGGTTGGTGGTAAAAATGGCAAAGCCGTGTTCCTTGCAGACGAGTGATCTATATAGAAAATAATAAACCATTATGTATTAATTTGCACCGTTTTTTTTTTTTTTTTTTTAGTACCCACTCCCAAATTAAGTGTAAAATTTAAGGACAGTCGGGCTATTTTATTGTAAGAACTGGGTGGTGCGCCTGATTTTTAAAAACAATTTTAATCGAAAGTAAACCCTCATTCTGAGAATTTTTACCTCCTGCCGTTCTCTTTTTAGATGAGTAAATCTTTTTCTATGGTTTTTTAAAGTTTCGAATGTTTATGACGTCACGCGCCCCTCCCGCCAGGACGCCTCTGACGTCATAAAAATTTGAAACTCTCAGTATGAGGTCTAGTTCAGAATAAAAATAACAAAAAACAGTTTTACCGACCCAAGCTCACATCCCATTATCACCAGGAATCATGATGCTGTTAGAAGCCCGGTTCTATGCAGTAAGATGGTTCTGATAGTTCTCATGGCCATCTAACCGTTAAAATCGTTTACTCTCAATCAAACATATTGTCAATTTCCTCAATCCTATAAAAATTTGTTTGTTTCATGAACTAGTAAAATAGCCCGATAGCCCGGCGGGTAATGAGTAATTTGTCACTAATCGGTAACGTCTTGCCGCCCAGTAAACCGATTGGTAGGCCTACAGGTGAGAAAACAGAACATACCAAGTTGATGACCAGTTGATGCTGAATGAATTCCATAGCAGCAGTTGTGGTTGGCCAAATCATGCCGGAACGAGCTCAATACACTCACAAACAAATCCTCTAAATGATTTATAGTGAAATGGAAGCAATAAACATAGCTTCCGCGGCTTACAAAACTCTCCCGCCCGCTTATTGAAATCCATGCAAATTGAATGAAACTGCGACTCAACCCAAAGCATACATAGTTATCCGGCGTTTATCTCAGTTTTACAGCCCCTGTTGAATTCAAAAATAAGCATAATAAAGCTTCATTTGAATATTTTCTCCATCAGCATACCTTTATTTCAATGAACTTCGGACAGAGTTCCTAGTATCGAAGAATTTATATTCTCTCTGTTGTATGTAAAATGAGTGGAAACCCTAGACTTGATGAGGAGTCTGAATCATTTCACCGAAGGAATTCAGGAGTTGGGGGTGGGAAAGTAGGTAAATACGAGTGCCAGTAGAACAATTTGTGTAGATGACTTTCGGTTAATTTTTGTCAATAATGAACTTTCGGAATCTTCCCAAAAAAAAAGTTTAAACCCCTCAAAATTTGTTGGATTACGTTTCAAGCTACGTAGAATCCACAAATTTTGCCGTCCGTACACCGTACGCAGCACTTTCCTTAGTTACCGTGGACCGATTTGGATGAAATTTGGTATATGTGGTCCATTTGAGGTCTAGATGTGGCCTGGAGCTTTTTGGAGGCTTTTTTGCCCTGGAGAAATTTGTAAACGCTCTAGCTCAAAAAAGTACAACATAATGGTATTGTTTATTGATCAATTTAAAATAGAATTGAAATGTTAGAATCGAATGAAACCACCCAGAGCTCTGTTGGACAGACTATTCAGACCCAATGAAAAGTTTGGAGGAAAAGGTTGGACTTGATTAATGACGAACGATTGTTATCATGATAAATAAGAAACACGATTCTGAATCATGAATGAGGCCTATCTCATTTCAATATTTTTAGTTGTCCAAAATGCGATCGTTGTTCTTTTCTTCGAGTTTCACTCAGTTTTGGGACCTTAGCAACTAGTAATCGAATTTTCTAATGAAGGCAAGCACAATACCAATTTCTTCGAATTCAGAATGAAGCTTTCATTTTTTTCCAAATAAACTTAATTGTGAAGAATATTGGTAGTACCTATTGTTGGTCTATATAGAAAAACAATAAGCCTTTATGTAATGAATTGCATTTTTTTCGCTAATTTGAAATAGGGACGATTTTTACAAATTTTTTACACCACCTATCTGAGAGTCAGACTTTCTGAGAGTCGGAAGGTCAGCACCAGCTTTTTGAGATCAGACCTTCACTTCCTATGAGGATAATTTACTATCCAATTAATGAATTTATAATTGCTGACGTTTTTCATCAATTTAAGATTGGGTTCAAGTTTTAGAAACGAATAAGACTATCCAAAGCTCCGGACGATGAACCATGGTCATAAACAAGGGTTGATTGTGAAATTAATATTTGTGGGATTACACGTGACTGCCTACGACCCTTCCGAAGGTCTCTATCGCCTCCCTTCTTCCCACCATCCTATACGGTAAGTTTTTGTTCACCATTAAAGAACCGCATTGCCCCCAATACTTGCTAAAAAAGGGTTCACTTTGGGATTCATGACTTACGAGAATGTTGTAACTCGTTATGAGAATATTGATGGTTAACCTTCAGTGACGATATGGTTGGTTGGTACCATTGACAGAAAACCCGTATTCTTTCCGGACAGGTGATTTTTACGGGTGAAAAATAATCAGTAGTGTATCGATTTGCAGCGATTTTTTAAAATTTTGTGATGAGTAGTTGTTGTTATCGAGCTGACGTCACTGTCTACATTCGTGATGTCGAGATCGTCGTCACTGTCTACAACCACCTGTTGAGATCGTGATACCTAATGAATCAGTTGAAATCCGAACTCCGAAGAGTAATCATTCAAGTGATCTAGTTCTCCTCTCATCCCTTATTACCATTACAAATTTTACCTCTTTAATATTTCTAAGAACCACCAAGAAACATTAACAATGAATTTATATTTGGAAAAAATATTTCACCACTACAATCGATGGTGTTGTATTCATATATTTACATCACAGCATTGTATCAGCACTTTCAACACTCAGCAGTCATGTCCATCTGGCTGCTTGGTTTCAGGGTCCGAGATCCGACCTCGGACATTGAAGTGAGGGTCAAGATTGAATCACCTTGTCTCAGGATGATGGAGGGAGGATTGTGCCTCTTCTGGCTATGTCATCAGCCGACGCTTCTCCTCCCCATGGGGTTCGAGTTCAGCTCCAAGTCCCACGGGGCCCATTCGCTCGAGCCGCGGCACGCCGTCGTGTGGCCGCAGCCCTGAATGTAAACCAGATAAATGATAATCCTGTTAGGAATCGGGAGGTCAACCATTCTAGGATGCACATTGGGTAACCAGCCTGAGTCAAATCCTTGGCTTAATTGCCATGCCACATCCCTCGCCAAGTGATAGTTGCTCCAATCACCTTTAGTGGGTTTCGCTGAATGTTTGAAAATGCTGCTGCAGCCTCTAGTAATGCATCAACTTCAGATTTTTGAATTTTGGAAGCATTGATGTCTGCGAGTGATCTCCGGCCAGAGCCACAGACCACTGAGACATCAATAATAGAAGCTCCTCTTGGTGTTACCACCCAGAGGTCAGGAGGATAACCTCGCTGTTCCAAGTTGAAGTGTGGCTCAAGCCATACTGGCCATCCTTCACAACGAGCATAGCCTTCTAGTAGGTTCAGGAGACGGGCACAACCGGGTCTCACCGTGGCTGAGCAAATCTGGAGCACACGCGATGTTTTTGGGTGTTCGATATCCCATTCGGCATAGGTGGATGTTGCCGGTACGCCACTCATCCCTTATTACCAGTAACAATTTTACCACTTCCAAGAACCACCAAGTACCAAATCTACGTGATTTCGTTAAGCCTCCAATGAGGAGTCGGAGAACTCCATTAGATTTTCAAATAGACTCTCTAGCATATCTCTCGCTAGCTTTGAACGCGGGTTCGTGTATGTTCTGATTCATAAGGTAGGTGTTCGTCGGTAGGCTCGTCACAACTCACATCGCGCACACGCCTCGCGGATTTGAATACCAGATTGGAACATTGCACTCTACACTCCCTCATCTCCGAGCCACTGATGTCAGGTCGACGAAAATGTGTGAATCCGCTGGTTTATGGGAGGAGCGGTATCGTTCACATGAAACTGATATCCCGGGATGATATCACGAATTCGTTACCATATTCCTTCACAACGCGTTGCAGTAAAGCAGGTACTTCCAGTCGGTAGTTTCCATTGATTTGTATAGCTGGGAAATTATATTTTAAATATAATATAATATAATGTATATCATACAGCATACGCCAATTTTCGTATCAAAACCTTCAAAACCTTACTGATATTTTGGGTTATTACTTTCAATTATGAACCTTTGGCATCGACCAAGAAAAAATTTAACCCTCCCTCAAAATTTGTTTTTTTACGTTTCCAGGTACGTAGAATCCAAAAATCGAATAAAAATTTTCCGTCTACGAGAAGATCTACCGCCGCTACGAGAAGATCTCAACCACCATCGCTGAAGAGTTGAAAGCCGCCGATCTCAACAAAGCTCAAAACTTATTCCGTACACTTAAGTCAAGGTATGCTAGGACTAATCTTAAAATTTGGTTCATTACAAATTTTCCGTCTGTTCGCCGTACGCCGTACGCGGCACTTTTCTTAGCAACACTGGACCGATTTGGTTCAAATTAGGTATATGGGTTCCATTTGTGATTTAGTTGTGCCGTGAAGCTCTTGGTAGATTTCAGTCATTTCTAAGGGGTGAAATAAGGGTTGAAATTTTCAAGAGTGCCCTAGCTCGAAAACTCTCGAAACTAAAGTATCATTTTTCCACCAACTTAGAATAGTATAGAAATCTCAAAAATTTGTGAGACCACCCGGATCTCTGTAGGACAAACCGTTTGCTCCCTACTAAAACTTAAGGGTTGGGCATACGATAAATCAGAAACACGAGGGTGAATCGCAAAAGAGGTCTAATCTTCGTTCAAATTTTAGCTGGACGAAATGCGATCGTTGTTTTTCTTTATGTTAGTTGGTGGTAACAATGGCAAAGCCGTGTTATTTGCAGACGACTGTATTTATCTACCCCAAATGGATCCTACATACCAAATTTCATCAAAATCGGTCAATGCTAAGTGGGGAAAGTGCAGCGTACGGTAGACGGACGGCCAAATTTGTATTCCACGTACCTTGAAACGTAAGCTAACAAATTTCGAGGGGGGGGGGGGGGGGGGTTAAACATTTTTTTTTATTGGTCCATTCTCCTTCAAGTTCTAATCTCCTTTCAAATTTTTTCTTACTAAAATGCGATTGCTGTTCGTTTCTTGGAGTTGTATTCAGTTTTGCTTTCTGAGCGACCAGTAATCAAATTTCCATATGAAGCTCCCTATTTTTCGAATCGAGTTTGAAGCGTTTAGTTCTTTCTAATAAACTTGATTATGAAGGTGTGAAGGCAGCATGGTGTGGTAGGTAGTACCTACCAATAGTTGGTAGGTAAAAAAAACGCTGCGAATCATTGCCAAAAGGTTTATTATTTTCTGTATAGATCACCCTTCTCAATGAATCCCTCCCTATCAACCATAGGTTGGTGTCTTTGAAAATGTCAACCCTTCATTTCCCTTTGGTTGGTGGTTGGGGTTGAAATTTTCAAAAATGCCCTAGTAGGTAATAGGTACCTACGGTTGATATGGATGGATTTATACAGAAGGGTGATCTATACAGAAAATAATAAACCTTTGGGCAATGATTTGCAACGTTTCATATTGCTTCAACATGATCATTGTACTGATACAACGTGTCGTTTGTGTTGCCTGCGAAGGCTTTTTATAATGAAAAACTTCTTTGCTTTTTCTAATTTTTTCTGTTCTTTTTGGTTGAGTGAAATGAAGTTTTCAAGTATTCAAAGGATGCATTCGCATTTTGTCTGCTTGGGAACTCATATTTAAACTGTCTCCCGCGTTGGCAAGCAGAACAGACCGTTCCTAATCCGTCCTTCGTGGATTTCAAGAGCGTTCATTACTTTTGAATAATGTGGGCGCAAAACGGCGACGTTATAGGATTGTGGAACGCTTGGAACACCCGTTCAGACGCGCAATATATAAACAAACGTAATATATTGGGAGTGCACTGTTTCAGTCAGGGGGGAGCCGTTCATCTTGTTATTTTGGAACGCAAGACATGGGAGAGGTTCCAATTCTTAATACGGGTAATGAATTAGCGGACAGTCTTCCCTGAAGTCTCTTCGTTACAAAGCTACGAACGCTTTCATCTTCACCCGCCTGATGTATGGCGAAGGGCCCACAACAAATTGAGACAATATAAACGGCACCGAATTAGTTGAGGTGAAATGGCCGATGTAGTCCGTAACTAATAAACAGATGAAAGAAACCCGTTATCAATAGCATCAACCTATACGTTGTTGGGTCTATTTTGTATTGCATCCGTAACAGCGAATAAATTCCGGAAGATTGATATTATGCCGCACACGTTGCTGAGCGACCGAAGGAACTCTTAAAAGGACCACCGTGAAGGTAATAAATTGTCGGTGCTACCCACGATTGAGCTTGAGATATGCTAATTTGAAATGTGTGATAATGGATTTATTATCTGACCGAGAAACCTCTCATGAGGTATTCCGGTAGTAGCAAACGTATTCTGATGCCAATAGTCGGATTATTCCAAAACAATTTATTATGAATATATAAATATTCCGTTCGCTCATTCCAAATTAGCTTATGTGGACAGCTACCACGAGTAGTGAAAATATAGAATTGTCTTTTACGATCTGGGGTGAGATAAACACTTAAAATTTGGAATTCAAAAAAAAAAAAAAAAAAATAGGATGATAAAATTGACGAGAAAACTATACCTTTCTATTGAAAGTTTTCTAGCTAGGGTGTTTTGTAATCAGCACCCCCCATTTTTCACTACTTAGGATTGAGACTGATGGGAAGAATACAACGTTTTGGGGCACAACTAGGCCCAAATTAGAGTTCATAATCCGAATTACGTCGTTTGGTCTACGTGGATAAAACACATTCCTAAATTTTGCTTTGCAAGTAGGTATTAAATGTTTTAATAAGGTATTTGAACGCTACGATGGGTAAATTATGGATTTTCACGATAATTTCACTTTAAAAAATGCAAAATTCATTTTGCCAAACAGTGTTGACCATATCGAAAACATATTAGTACCTACTATTGATTTCAGAAAAACACAGAAAATAGGATTTTCTTGATATTTTGACCTGCCCAAAATTCGTCTACCGATAGATGGCTATAAAATGAACAACAATACTGAGAATGGATTCATACAGCAGCAGAGGATAGACGAAGAGCCAGAAGACAGAGCAGAATAACCTCCACATCTTAGTTCATCTTTGGATATTCATTACATGTAGTCCACGGTTGAACTCCCAAATTTCCTTGGTTTTTTGTTGAAAACAAGCAAGAAAGGAGAGTAATAAGAGAGAGAGAGATGATCAGTGAGGGATTGCGAAAGACGAATGCCCAGTAGAACCTACTTACACCCGGAAACGTAGGTAATAATTTGTGCCCACCTGCAGTCCGTCTCAGCAAATCGTTGACAGGAAGCCCTTTACAAGTGGGTTCTAGGCTTCTAGGCAAGCAGTTTTCAAGCTTTTGAGCCTCTCTGGCAAATACCTTGTTTTAACGAGGGAAAATCATCAAACTTTAAACACACAAAAAAAAAAAAAAAAAAAAAACTGAAAACTGACGAAATTTTAAGTTTGAGGTACAACTACTACTCCAGCGTTCAGTGTTTCTCAACTGGCTCATCTATTGTGAAATTTTACGCTCTTTCCTACGGTATCTTTATTTTCAATTTCTGAGTTAATTTAAGGGAGTTATGACCGTTTTAATGGTGTAAGGTCGAAAACACGAAAAACATCTTAAAAGCCGAATAAGTCCGATTTTGAGAGAGTTAAAAAAAAAACTTCATGAGGCATTTTTTGTAGCAAATTAGTTGTAGAAACTACTCCTGAAGTTTGGTGGATATTTTATGGGACACCCTGTATACATGGTGTGTAAGAACGTCAACCCGAAGAATTTCGATTCTTCAACTAATTTCCGATCGAAAATGCCTCACAGCAATATTCGTTTAACCGCTTGTTTTTTTCACGTTTTTTTTTTTCAATGTTAATTTTTTTCCTTTTTTTTACCTTATGTCACTGAAACGTCCGAAACTCCCTTTGGATGCAGTAAAAAATTAAAACTAATTAGAAAATATAAAAATTAAACTAATTAATATAATTAAACTAAATAATTAAATAATTAAATAGTTTAATTAATTAATTTAGTTAATTATTAATTTAATTAATTAATAGTTTAATTAATTAATTTAAACAATAATAATAGTTTAATAAAAATTAAACTAATTAATATAATAAAAAATTAAAACTAATTATACCGTTGGAAATAGCGTTAAATTTACTATCTTCCTAATGAAGAACCAACGTTTTTTAAATAGACAAAACGGGTGAAAAATAAACTTGAAGAGGAGAAATTGTCAAATCTTGAAAACCTCAACTGTTTTTAAACGCTAATAAGTCCCTGCTTCCCAGCGAGTAAATGCTTGCCTGTAAGCCTAAAAGTTGCACAAAAATCTCGCCTTCCTAACGGTTTAGTCCTTTTTATTTTTAAAGCAGGATTTATTACAGAAATTTGTGTTTGAACGCGGAATGAGGGTGAATTTTTTCGACAGAATCGGCGCTCTGGCTAAGGCGATCTAAGGGGTTCGCCGACATGAGGGCCTCCCAGAGCGCCAACTTCGTTGGAAAAATTCACCTTTTTTCCGCGTTCAAACACAAATTTCTGTAATAAATCCTGCTTTGAAAATGGAAATGACTAAACCGTTGGAAAGGTGAGCTTTTGGTACAACTTTCAACCTTATAGACAAGCGTTTACTTGCTGGAAAGCAGGGACTTATGAGCGGTTGAAGAAAGTTGAGATTTTCAAGATTTGACAAGTTCATTATTCACCCGTTTTGCCGATTTAAGAAACGTTGCTTCTCCATCAGGGAGATAAGAAATTTAACGATATTTTCAACGGTATAATCAGTTTTAATTTTTAACTGTATCCAAAGAGAGTTACGTATGTTTCAGTGACATAAGTTCAAAAAACGGAAAAACTTTTAAAATTGAGAAAACTTGGGAAAACAAGGGGTTAAACGAAAATTACTGGAGGCATTTTCGATGGGAAATTGGTTGTAGAATCAAAATTCTTCGGGTTGACGTTGTTATAGTGTTACACCCTGTATTGAAATAAACTGTTTTGTTATGGGTTGCTAAGTTTTTCTTTTCATCTTCCACGAGGAAAAACAATGCTGGTGCAACCTTGGTTGTCTCGCGTTCATCAATGGGTGAGAACTTCGCTTTTGGTGCGGCTTTTGAACTGATGCCGAAATATTCGTGTTCTTAGCTGCTGAGGAATATAAGTTTGAAAAGAAAGTGTTGTACGGCGAGAAAGAAGACAGGAGCACCCGCGAGTCCCGACCGACTTATAAACACGTTTAGATGGATATCTCGTAGCTTGATGGGCTAAAGGATAGAAGGAAAGGAGGCGACGGAGGGGGTCAGGAAGGGGTATTAAAGTGACCTGTCATTAGCGGCGGCCTCTGTTTGGACAGGGTGGCAAGTCGGAGAGGAGGGCTCGACCTGATAAATGGGCGCTGGGCGGAACATCCATCATCCCAGCCCGAGGAAATCATTCATCATGTCCCCCCTCGTCCACCCCTCCTGACACTCTTCCCTTCCATCGTCTCCATTCCACTCTGGTTCCATCAAAACGTCTTTTCCACCCACGCTTCCTCTCCTTGCACTCACTTTCCTCTGAAGTTCACGCTCGTGTTGTCTGTCTGTCTGTATCACTCCATCGCAATATCTGTCCCTCCGAGTGATTTAGCAGATATGTACAACATGAAGCAACTACTCACACTACGGTGAATTATTGAGCTGTGCAAGCAACCGATTTGCTTGTACAAAAACTTATTCTATTGATTGAATTTTCACATATATAAAATGAGACGTACTAGGAGAGAAAACCAACTCATCATTAGGGATGGCAACAACATATAGGAGGAAAAACACTTGAAAATCACCCTGCACTCTTGCGTAGAAGATCAAATAATATTTGAACTCATCATATTGAGCATATTATGCTCATGTGATTCGATTGAAAGAGTTGCAAGGCATAAGTATCTGGGGCTAGTTCTGGATGAAGAGCATAAGTGGAAGCCCCATATAGACTATATCCATGATAAGATTAGGAAATATATATTGTAACGGTTTTTTAAGGGTTATGGGAAAAAACCGTTGAAATATTTCCCAGCCAGGAAAGAGAGAATGCAGACTACTACTGGTCTCCAAAACCTCCCCATACAACCAGCCACTAAATCCTTTTCCTGGAAATGGCACTTTCTCTTTCCTGTTGGTTTTCTTTATTTTCTATTTTTTATTTTTTTTATTTTTTTTTATTTTTTCTCTAACTTAACAAGGTACCTTGATAGGAAGAAACTTATGCTAACAAATCAGACCCTATCATTTAATTATCCTAGCTTCTTGGAAGGTTATATCGGCATCTGACAGGAACTTCAGGGAAGATGTTGGCTGGAACTCCTTGTAGTAATCTGGACTGGAAATTCAGCTTTGAACCCAGTGGGAAGCAGGAACTTCTGATAGGACTTTGAATTCCACCTTTGAGTAGAGATGTTAGAAGGACCTTCTTGAAGTGATCTGGACTGGAGCTTCAACTATGACTCAGAAAAAAATTAACAAAGCAGGAACTTCTGGTAGAAATCTTGATTTACCCTTCTGTAGGGATTTCAGCAGGAACTTCGAAGAATAGTCTGGAATGGAACTTCAGCTATTAACTCAGTGAAACAGAACAGGAATCTGGACTGGATGTTCAGCTATAATCTCAGCAGAAAACAGGAAGCAGGAACTTCTGGTATGCATGTTGAATAGAACTTCAGTGTAGCCTCTTTGGTATTAATTTCCCCTTTTTAATGATTGTAATTTCCAGAATAAATTTATAGTAGACAGTTTTCTTTTTATGATGATCTCTCTAAATTGCAGAGATTGATAAGAGGTTCTTCCTCTATATTTCAATCAAATCAAAAATTAATCTTGGATTTCACAATGGAATAATATAACTCCTTTGAGAATCCTTAGGGGTTGAAGCTTGCACTAGTCAGTTAAGGCCAGTCAGTAGTAAACACCATGTTAAGCTTGATTGGTTCTGTCAAATCTGAATGACCGAGTAAATTTCCGTCGTGTGGGATGCTCGGTAGAGTCCTTTTGCCTTCATCCTGCACTGCCCTCTAGCGAGACTCCTGTGTCTTATCGTCCGTTCGCCGGTCCGCCGCTAGGGCGCGTCCGCGTCCTGCTCCCTGCCACCAGGCTTCCACGCCTCTCTCAACAGGTCGCGCCTCGTTCAATCTTCATGTCTCTGATGACAGGAAACTGCCATTTCTTTCTTTGTTAAATTTATTTGTTTTCATTAGTAATTTTATGTGAATGGACATCTTTTCTTTTCTACAGAAGCATCCCATTTACTTTCAGGTATGTTTGCATATTCTTGGTGGTGTTGGTGTTTGATTATTGGGAATTGATAACTTCGGAAAAATTTGTAGGTCTCATGCTGTCAATCATTACCTACTTAATTATCTTAAAAATGGTGAGCAGGTGTGCAATCGCCACACTCCCCGCCCCCAAACAAGCATGGGACCAAATTTTGGAGCTTCACATGCAGAAAAAATACGAATCGTAACCAAGCAGCATCATGCAGTAATTTAGGGAACATTGAAAAAAATAGAACAACAAGCAAATGCTTTAGGTATGATTGGGTAGGAGACTACTGTTTGGCCATGTACCCCCGCCTTCTGTTCATCTGCGAGAGGAACGGATTAGTGCACCTAGTCGCCACCCTGCGGGTCTAGGGTGTTAAGCAATCTAGAGTGTCACGTCCAATCTCTATACTCCATTACCGCTGAGCGTACCTTCGAGGGCACTTTGCAAGCAATGTTTTGAGTGGAAGAGTCGGATCATCTCCTGAAGACAAGGGGTTAGTTATGTACCAATCCAATAGTATAGTGAAGTCGTTTATTGATAGCCATTGTGCTATACGACTTAAATCTATTTGGGGGTGTTGGGAAAAGGAATGGACGGGTGGGTTGCCGGGTTTTGGTCTCGTGTGGAGGGGAAGTTGGATGGGATAAGATGGTCGGAACCGTAAATTTCCTAGTGCGTACCGAGACCAGCCCATACGACTTTATTTGGCACAGTGGAATGAGAGCTGGGGGAGTCTGCTTATCGGTCACCGCTCCGATTTATGCAGTTCTGGCTCCCCCCATTCCACTGGCATAAATTTGGTGAGTATCTTTGGGTGAGAGGACCTCTAAATTAAAAAATAATAAAACTGATTACTCCACTTTAATTCTGTGTCTGCTGACTGAATGTTGCAAGAAAAAAGGCTAGGATAACCCGGCAAATCCGTATTTACTTCGAGGTCCCCTCAAGTTTACCCCCCTTTCCCTAATAATGTTGACGTGGAGGATCTACTCTATCCCCAAAGTCCGATCACGACTTTGCAGGGTATGTGGACAAGACATCCCTGGAGGTAGGGTCCCTACTTGGAGACAGAAGGTTTAAAGACTCCCCCACCCCCCATCCCTCCCCCCCTGGATGTGGCCCCACCTCGCCACACCCGATGGTGAACTGCCAAACCATTCTTGTGCTATCACCTCTCTTTGTTTAATTGAATTTTCTATTTGTTAAATTCAATGTTTTATTTATTTACATTTCTGGTTTTTCTAGTAATTTATGTTTTGGACTTATGTATGGATATAGTTGGTTGATGTGAAATGTTCCTCGGATTCTTCCGGTATTAGTATCTGCAAGGACGTAACTATTTCTTCCACATATCTGCACTACTTTCCATGGTCCTTCTCTACGGGGTAGTAATTTAGCCATGATTTTCTTTGATGCATCGCTAATGGTTGTTTGATCGATGAGCACCAAATCCCCTATATTGAGTGATGAAAATGTTCTATTTTGATTTATTTTCTTTAGTTTTCTGTGTCTATTCTTTCTTATGTTTTGTTGTATTTGCTGTTGAGTTAGTCCTGACGATTCTGTTGGTTGAATCCATTGATGCCATGGTCTATCCTCTAGGTTACCCTTCTGTGCTCTTATCGGGATTTCTTCAGTTGTTTCATGTGGGATATTATTCATGTTGTGTTCTATTTCATTCACATATCTGCACCACGTCTTATGATATTTATCCACTAGATAACATCTTAGTTGGTCTTCCAATGTTCTAATTGCTCGTTCTGAGATGTTTCCTTCGTGGTGTCTGATGGGCACCATTTTATATTTGAGCCCTTTATTCCGAGTATATTGTTCCCATCCTCTGCTGGTGAATTGAGTTCCTTGGTCGCAGATTATCAATTCAGGTTTCCCTTCTTCTGTCATGTAGATTTCCATAGCTTTTATTATGTTGTCTGCATTGTTCTTTCGTATTGGGATAAGTCTCACATATTTTGTAAAATTGTCAATAATGACCATAATATATCTGAATTGTCTTGATGATACTGGAAGTTTTCCCATTAAGTCTATTGATATAATTTCTCCTTTTTTACTTGGTAATATTGGTTCTATTGGGTTCAGATATCTGCTGTTCTGTATTTTGCTAGTTTGACATATGTGACATGAAGTAATCAATTGTTTTATTCTCTGTACCAAATGTTGATGGTAAATGTCATTTTTGCATAATTTAATCATTTTCCCTATTCCAATATGGTTGTAGTATAGATGGATTTGTCCAATTATTGTATCTAAAGATGCTGATGGTATTGCCAGTTTCCATTTTGCTCTATGCTTGAAGTAAAGTTGCCCATTTATCGTTTTGTAGTCATCCACTTCTTCTCCTTCTTGTATTCCCTGATGAATTGGTCCCAATTTCCGATCTTCTTTTGTAGATTCGTAATATTGGTGAATTCTGACAATTCCTGCCGGGCTATGGTACAAATATTGAAGTGTAGAGGTGATGATTTAGCATTCGGATTGTTTCTTGATAAATAATCTGCTGGTATATTTTCCGCTCCGGGTATGTGAAGTATTTGGAAGTCTAGTCCTTGAAGGAACAGCATCCATCTGATAATTCTCTGATTTGGGCATTTCATTTTGCTGAATGCTGTTAATGCTTTATTGTCAGTATATACTGTGAACGGTTGACCTGCTAAATATTGATAAAATTTCTTACATGCCCAAAACAATCCGTACAACTCTTTTTCAAACGTACTGTAGTTCAACTCTGCTTGATGTAATGCTTTACTTGCAAATTGTATTGGTTGGAATTGTCCTTTACGATTTTGTTGTGCAAGTTTTGCTCCAAGTGCTACATCTGATGCATCTGTAAATAGGTAAAATGATTTTGTAAAATCTGGGTGGAATAATATTATTTCGTTTTTAAATTCCTCTTTTAGTTGCTCAAATGCATTTTGCCTTTTAAAGTTCCAATTGAATTTGTTCTTTGTACTTGTTATTTCCCGTAACGGTTTAGCAATATGTGATATTTTTGAAGAAAATCTTCCATAGAATTGTAAAAAACCCAGGAAACTCATCATTTCTTTCTTATTTGATGGTTTCTTGAAATTTCGAATTGTCTCTAGCTTGTCTATTGATGTCTTAACTCCTTCTTTTGTTATTGTGTGTCCCAAAAATTCAACTGTTTCCCTAAATAAGTGCGATTTCTGTATATTTACTGTTGCTCCATGACGTGAAAACGCTGCAAATAGTGTATTTAGCACTTGCATATGTTGCTTGAATGTTGGTGTTGCTATATAAATATCATCGATATATACAATGATATGTTCTCTAATTTCTTGTGGTATTACTTTTGATAGTGCTCTTTGAAGTGCTGGTCCACTGCAGCGTAGTCCAAATGGTACTCTTGTAAATAGGTATGTTTCTCCTCTAAATTGGAATGCACAGTATTGTTGGGAGTTTTCATGTAATTTTACTTGATGAAATGATGCTGTTAAATCCAAAGTTGATAGAAATTTAGCTCTTTGAAATTTCTGAAAAATTTCATCTAATGTCAGGGGTGCTTCACCGCATTTGTGTATTAATAGATTTACTTGCCTTGCGTCTAAACATAAGCGTATCTCTCCATTTGTCTTCTTCACTACCACTAGTGGTGATATGAATCTTGAAATTCCCTTTCTTATGATTCCCTGATCCATCATTTCATCCAATTTTGCCTGTATGTCCGCTTCAACCTTTTTTGGAACGGGGTATGTTCTCTTCCTAAATCCTTGTTCATCATTTATTTCGATTTTATGTTGGTATGTGTCGAGGCAGCCTGGTTTCTTGGAAAAGATTTGGATTGCAGCTTTCAGATTTCTTCGAGTTTTCTCTGTTTGTTCTTGGTTTAATACTGGTGATGTCCATTGTTCGATTACTTGTCGAATCTCGTTTTTGTCATTTCCTACAACTGCTATATTGGTTGATGCTCCTTGATGACAAATTGGTACTTCTTCTGAATTTTGTTGACATCTGATTCGTATTATATTTTGCTTGAAATCTATTATTGCTTCTCCTTCTTTCATGAAATCTGATCCAATAATCACAGGCCAAGACAATTCCTCTACTATTATAAAAGGATGACTAATATTGATGGAATTGAACTTTATGTTGAAAAAATATTGTCTTTTCAATGTAGTTAGCGGTCGTCCGTTTGCGGCAGTTAATTGGATTTTCCCTAGTGGTATTGTTTGTCCTTTCAGTTGGGCTTTGTGACTTCTGAAGAATTGTGCTGACATTAATGAGAGATCTGCCCCAGTGTCCACCAACGCATATGATGTCACATCTTCTATTTTGGTTATAATGACTGGGCAATTTCCTATTGGTGGGCACCCCTCTAACAGTTTTCCGAATTTCGTTGTTGTTCCTCTTCATTCATATTTATATTTGCTGTGGTACCATTTCTTGTTCCATTGTTATTTCTTCTCTGCTGCTGTTGTTGTTGTCCCCTGTTGTCGTTATTTCCCCATCTTTGATTTTCTCTTCCATGCAGCTCTCTTCTCTGGTATTGTCGACTTTGCCCTTGCCGGTTTCCTGTGCGCTGGTTATCCCATTGCTGATTTCTATCATTGACTGGTGTGTTTCTTCTGATATTATCATTTGTTTCTATTAACTGAATAGACCTTTTGCCGAATGGATTTTCGCGTCGGGGTAACGCTAACGTTTAGGTTATCCTGAGAGAAGGTGTTGTGTTAAATGCTTTTTATTTACGTCAGTTTTCTGTTGACTTGTGAGTTTCTGCGTATTTTTTGCTGCCTATTTTACCTTTTTTTGCCGAGTTTCATATTTTCGTTCGTTGATTTTTCAAGTTTACCTCGAAAAATGTCTCGGGGAAAAAAATTTTGCTGCTTTGGGGTCTGCAACAGCTCCGAAAAGAAAGGAGCCCCAGGATACGACCCAGCGACCCGATTTTATAGATTTCCTCAACCCTGTTTGTTATTGAGGAATAACATTTTCACTTGGAGTTATTCGGAAGAATCCCTACATGTGGGTAGATGTTCTAGATGTAAAATCGTTAAACGGTGGATGGCTCGTTGCAGAAGAACAGACGACAGGTATGTACCTCCAAAGTTGTTTATAAGCTACTGTACTTCCTTTACTTGGTACCGTAAAGTTATACGTTGTGTATTTTGATAAATATTCTACCTAAACGATGTTACCTAATTATTATTATGATGATGACAGGTTTCGGCGAGTTCGTCAAATTTCAACCAACCTCTACATCTGCTCAAAGCATTTCGACGAAAAACCGGACAAGATGGATTACTCCTAATGTTTACCGAATGGTAACTCAAACTTGGTAGGTACCTAAGTCCAGAACTTTCTTGTACTCCTAATATAAATACATTTTCGTTCTTTAGATAAAATTGTGTAGGTAGTATGCGGCAAGTTACCTAATTTGTACCAGAGATGGACGAATTCTTATTCATAAATACGATTATGAATACAAATCATATCTTCGATTTTATGATTATGAATATGAATACGAATACAATCGTATTCACACTTTGAATACGATTTTATAACTTTTTCTATGATTTCCCCAAAAATCGAATTTTTTCAACGATTTTCCCTGAAAATCATACTTTTTTATGATTTTCTCCCGAACTCTGGACGTATTTCCAACCTAACATTGTCAAAATAATCAACCAAAATTCGAAACGCTCACCAATTCTTATAGGATTTTTCACGCAGAATCGAATGAGACCAACCCCAGGTCGCTACGACCAATCGAATAGAAAGTACGACGAAATTTCCACAGAAAATCGTATTTTTAAAACGATTAGCACTGGAAATCATTTGAAAATTATGATTTTTACCGGACATTTAGTCGTACTTTCTATTCAGTTGGTCGTAGCGACTTGGGGTTGGTCTCATTCGATTCTGCGTGAAAAATCCCATAAGAATTGGTGGGCGTTTCGAATTTCGGTTGATTATTTTGACAATGTTAGGTTGGAAATATGTCCAGATTTCGAGAGAAAATCGTTTTAAAAAAAGTATGATTTTCAGAGAAAATCGTTTAAAAAAATTCGATTTTTGGGGAAATCATAGAAAAAATCATAAAATCGTATTCAAAATACGAATACGGTGGAAAATTGTATTCAAAGTGTGAATACGATTGTATTCATATTCATACCTGTATTCGTATTCATAATCATAAAATCGCAGATATGATTTGTATTGATAATCATATTTATGAATAAGAATTCGCCCATCTCTGGTTTGTACCCAGTGTGGTAAGCAAACTGGGCGGATTTACAAAAAAGAGTGTGAATTTTTAGAAGTATCCCTTTTGTCGAGCATGAAATAGGTACATGCTCGGTGTGTAATTCGGTCTGAACAAATTTTAAATTTCAGCGAAATGGGGGGGAGAGAATTGTCAGGAGTGCTCAGCGCATCCAAGCTAAACCTTGAGATACGACCTTTGTTGGAACGTCATAATTAAGAGTTTTAGTTATTAATAACGTCAAGACGGCGCCTTTCGCACTAACATATTTAAAAAAATTAAATTCGATACCCAGTTCTTCCGAGGAAGTAGGTACATTCTTCCACCTTACTTTGGAGGAACTTAAAGAGAAACTTTTTTCTATAAAATGGTATTTAAATGGGAAAAACGTGGTATTTCTTGCGAAAATCTTGGTTTCCATAATAAAAAATGATCCCCCATGACCTCCTTCGAATCGAATGGTGACACTTTCAGAACTCTAAGATACCTAAGTTAGGTACCTACCTATCTAAGGTCACTTAAGGCATGAAAACCCCATATTTTGTCGTCGGGGAGGTCTGAAAGTGGCACCATTCGATTCAGCGGGATTTTTTGGTTTATTATTTTGAATAATGAACCTTTGGAATCGAGCAAGAAAAAAAGTTTAACACCCTCTCAAAATTAGTTGGTTTAAGTACGTTTGTAAGTAAGTTTGTGCGTTTCAAGGTATGTACAATCCAAAAATCGGATATTTACTATACCCATGGACCGATTTTGATGAAATTTGGTTTATGGGGTCTAGTTGTCCCCCGAAGATTGTACATCACTTCTAAGGGGTGAAAAATGGGGTTTAAAATTTTCTAAACGCCGTAGGTGGTTTGGGGGGGGGGGGCGGTTATTTAACTACTGTATTGAACAGTGGAAAACGTTCTTTACATATAGAAATAATAAACCGTTGTGTAATAATTTGCAGCGTTTTATTCCATGAAAATTATTCTAAAAACGATTCCCCTCATGCTATTTTTCCACAATAACATTATTTTTCACACCATTTGTTGTCTCATCAGAAATAAGTAACTGACTCTAGTGTATTCTCGTTTCAGGTGAAGTTATCGAACACCAGCAAGAGCTTTCTTCCTCCAACAAGAAGAAGAACCGATTGTGACAACTGATGTTTTCAACGTGTCGTTCCGTTGTCCATGAGACCTACACTACCTCAAGCAGTTTTTGTTTGTGCCTGTCTCCTGAATTTTTACGAACCTTTAGTAGAATGAGAACTTTAAACTTTTATATATGTGCAGGGTGGTTCACGAGTCCCCCCCCCCCCACCTGCTAAAATCGTCCAGGTAAAGGTAACTTTTTTTTTAATCTTCATGATTTTTTCCAAGGATCTCAAATATGACCACATTTCAATATGAAAAAATGAAGTTAGTGTCAATTGCGCGCAAGCATTTTTCCTGAATTTCTCACAAAAAATTAAGAAGAATAGCGTTGGTCCCAATTTTTTAAGCTGTATTTTGGGGAAATGAAGAGAGTGTAACCTTTTCGAAAAACACCCTGTATACATACTACTGTGTAGCTTCGAACAATAAAGTACTCATTACGCATTTAGTGTTTTTTTTTGTTACTCCACAGTTAAGGTGACCCCACATAATTATAAGAATCTCATTGCCTAGGCTATTTGTTTGCCAAAAGAAACAAATTTTGGTTAATGAGGGGAACAAAAATAATTTATTTCTTAGAATACTTTGTAACGTTTTTTATTCAATTCAAAACCTTAAAAACATAAGTACGTTCACATTTTTTCAGAATTGGATTTTAAGGCACCACAATTTATGGAAAATAAAGGTTAAACCCGTTAAATTTGCTAGCATACGTAATATTGCAAAATGAAGGTACTTTATGAAATACAAATATTTAAAGTAACTGTTAACTGTTGTTTTAAGATAACTGTTAGGGAGAGTTTACAATACAAATTTAAAGTTTTGCAAAGAGATTCCTAGTTGCTACAAAATTTTTACACGTCAGTATCACAGTAGTTTGATAACTGAAGGTTCCATTGGAAATTTCACTTCCGTAATATTGCTAAAAGAAGGAACTTTAGGAAATATAAATATTTGAAGTGCATTAGTTACCTAGGTACCTTTACAATACATATTTAAAGTTTTGCAGAAAGATTCCTAGTTGCTAAACAAATGTGTACAAGTCAGTATCTAAGTAGTTCCATTGGTTATTCCATTTTAAAATGAATTGACCTACACATAATATAATGTCGATTGATTAGATAAGTTAGCTCACTCAATACAAATGCTTCAGTACTTAAGGAAATAATAATAATAAAATAACATTGTACATTTTGTCGAAAGTGGTCGGTGGTTCCCACATCAGCTCTTTTATTTTATTTTTCAATATTTTCACTGTCACGTACCAAAAATTTGGCGCAGCAAGAAGCAGTAATCATCATTGATCGAACACGGCGCCAGGTGTCCACTTCTCTTTGATTTTCTGTCCCTTCAATGCAGCCTGGAGCATCCAAGCCAAACCTTAGGGCGTGTTGTAGTAGGGAATGCAGAATTTTTAAAATCTGTGTACGCTCATCGGTAATTATATAATCATCGTATTTATATGTCAACATCATGTCCCAGATACTTTTTCTTTTTGTCGTCTGAGCAGAATACAGCAATAAATTGAGAGTTTTCTCTGGATTATGTACCTCGACAGGGCTTGATTTAATCATACGATTTGGGTCCCTCTTGTTGGTGTATTGGCGTTTGAAGGCTGGGGCACTGCTCTTCTCCTGGCGTCCCTGGTTCCATTGGCAAACAGCACTGGTACATGGAGGAGGGGTGTAGCCATATAGGAGCACGTAGTCGTCCAGCGCTTGCTACAGTGCACTGAAGTGTTAACACCTGCAACAATAACACATAGATAAGTACTTGCAGATGTGCTATGTTTTACTTGTTTTTTTAAATGAATTTAAATGAATGTTTTCTATAAACGCAATGACCCTACGTCGTACAGGCCACTTTTGCCCCTAGAATTGTTCAAAAAATCTGAAATGTTTCACAAAGGCTCCATTTGGGGTGTGGTTGGTCTTTAGCTTGGTGGGAAGTAGGGGGAAAAATGGGAATTTCAAAGTTGTTGTCAGCATGGTCGTGTGGGTTATCGATGTCCATGTCCTTGTTATTTTTTGGTCGCTGAATCGATTGCAATAGGTCCCAGAGAAATCCAAATGACTCGGACAGAGAAAATTTCATTTTAATGGAAAAAATAGCTGTTTTAAAGTTTAAAAAAACTGTTATAGCGAACTTTTGAAGAAATGAAGCTATTGGGAAGGCCTTAACATTTCTAGAATGGACATTTTTGAAATTTTTCTTCACTGGAATCCGTTTTGGCACATTCTAAAACGATTCATGGAGTTTTTCCAAAAATGATATGTAGGTATACAAGGTGGAAAAACGTCCAGATAGTGGAAAAAAAATTGTTACTAAAAAACTTCATGATTTTCCCAAGGAACATATGACCACGGTGCGCATTGCGCATGTGCGCAACGTACATCAACTTTTTTATCTCAAATGGGAACCCCTATTTTTATTGCAGATTTGGATTCTACTCAAAATTTTAAGAGTTTTACCCCTCAACCGATTTTTTTGAATGCGCACAACCCGTCCAGTGAGCGCGCAAACTTGCGCAACCCCTGGATTGTGCCAAAATTGAGATGAAGGTAGACCCCAAGTGTGATACAGGTTTTTTCATTAATTTTCGATGCAGAATCACGTGGTGGTATGCATTTTTGGATTTAACTGGAATGTTTTGAAACGGCGGACGAAATGTAGGTGGTTTTAACTTGAAAATCGCACTTTTTCCATCCGTATGAGTTACGACGCAATTTTAATTACTTAAGTAGTAATTTGGGGGTAGATTTACCCACCTGAACTAATTAAAATTGCCTCGTAACTCATAAGGATGAAAAAAGAGCGATTTCTAGTTAAAACCCACCTGCTTTTTGGCCGCCGTTTCAAACAATTCCAGTTGAATCAAAAATGGATACCACCACGCAATTCAGCGTCGAAAATTGATGAAAAAACATGTATCACAATTGGAGTCCACCTTCATCTCAATTTTGGCACAATCACAGGGTTGCGCATGTTCGCGCGCTCACTGACGGGTTGTGCGCAACCAAAAAAATCGGTTGAGTGGTATAAATTTCATGAAATTTTGAGAAGAATACAAATCTGCAATAAAAAATAGGGGTTCCCATTTGATATAACAAAGTTGGTGTGCGTTGCGCACGAGCGCAATGCGCACCGTAGTCATATTTGAAATCTTTTAAAAAAATCATGAAGATTTAAAAAAAAAATTGTTTGGATCTGGACGATTTTAGCAGGGGGGGGGGGGGGGCAACTCGTGCTAAACCCTGTATAATATGAATATGTGCTATTCCGGATAATAACTGGAGCAACTAAGTAAGTAGCAAACAATTGGAAATTGATCCAAAATGTTCATAATAACAAACAGAAAGACAAGTTCGTTAGCCAGGAGTTTTGGGCAACTCTAAGGGGTCCAAATCACACAAAAATAGGGTCCATAACGTTATTTTTAGGAAATTTGGAATTTATTCATTAGCGAATTTTCGAAGAAGTGAAGCTGTTGCAATGGCCTCAACATTTTCAGAATGGACATGTTTGTAATTTTTCATTCTTTGAAATCTTTTTCTTCGATGTTTTGGCACATTCTAAAGCGATTCCTTAAGTTTTTCGAAAATCATATATATAATTATATATAATTCAAGATATATCTTGCAAAACAATCGTGAGCGCATTTTTCCTTGACCAAACCTGCTTGTGTTGGTGGTATGATTTAAAACCTAACTAAAATAAATCGTCAACACAATTTTTTCTCTTCTTAACCATGGTTTTAACTAGAAGTTTCTTAGCAAATTCGAGCGGAAAAATGTGTGACATCCAAAATCGAAATTTCCACTCGCGTTTTGCATTGCAGAGCTAACACATTGAATAATAAAATATAAAAACAGTGAGTTACATACCTGCTCATACTGCTAGCTTTACAGTGACATCCTGCATCAATCACCTCAGCAGTAAGTTTGTGTAGCTTGATGATAACTGAAAATTTTTCTTTTCTCATTGAAGCTTGGACCTGGAATAGAAAAACATACATAAATTCTTCTAGGTAAGAATGATAAGTAAGTCTCACCAAAGGGCTTCCCCCTCCCTCAGGTATGCATACAGGGTGTTTCACGAAAAGGTTACACCCCCCTTCATTTCCCCAAAATACAGCGTAAAAAATTCCGATCAACGCAATTCATCATGATTTTATGTGAGGATCTCAGGAAATATACTTTTGCGCAAAAAATTGCGCGCAATCGTGCGCAATTGACACTAACTTCATTTTTTCAAATGGAACTCCCCCTTTTTTGTTACAGATTCGGATTCTACTTCAAATTTCATGAGAAATTCATACCCAAATCGCTTTTTTTTATTGCGCGCAACGTGGCTTTTTGAACGCTCTAAGTTGCGCAACTCCACAATTGCGCAAAACTTAGGTTTTGGAGAACCCTCTAGAGAGAATTCTTTAGTGTGGCACATGATTTTTCATAATTTTTTGACGCTGAATCACAGGTTGTCATCCGTTTTGAGGAAGACCAAGATTTCAAAAGGAAAAATTAACATTTCTTTCACGAAAACATCAGTATTGAGGTCCGAATCATGTTTATTTTTTAATTTCTCACCTCCTTTTGAACCGCGGGCTTGGGGCCGTCTACGGTGGAGTTAAAAATAAAAACTGGCAGCACGATCATGCTTGAACTGAATAAAATTGCATAAAAACTCACAACGATTTAAAAAGAGCGATTTTTTCACTAATAACAACCGAATTTTTGGCCGCCGTTTAGAAAAATTCCAGTCGAATTGAAAAACGGATGACACCATGTGATTTAGCGTAAGAGGAATGAAGAAAAAACATGTGCCACACTAAGGGTTCTCCAAAACCTAATTTTTGTGCAATTGTGGAGTTGCGCAACTTACAGCGTTCAAAAAGCCAGGTTGCGCGCAATACAAAAAATCGATTCGGGTATGAATTTTTCATGAAATTTGACGTAGAATCCGAATATGTAATAAAAAAAGGGGGGTTCCATTTGAAAAAAGGAAGTTAGTGTCAATTGCGCACGATTGCGCGCAACTTTTTCGCGCAAAAGTATTTTTCCTGAGATCCTCACAATAAATCATGAAGAATTGCGTTGGTCGGAATTCTTTACGCTCTATTTTGTGAAAATGAAGGGGGGTGTAACCTTTTCGTGAAACACCCTGTATAACTATTGACACATACATATAGGTTTTCCAAGTCAGATTGAAAATTTTCCAAATCAAATTGACAATTTTCAAAATCAAATTGAAAATTTCCCAAATCAAATTGAGAACTTAGAACTTTTTTGACACAGGTATATTTTGTAGAAGAGAAGATTAGAAAGGCACTTTTCAGATATATGAAAATACTAACCTTGGCTCTTAGACAGAAGTGACCCTGAACAGAGACAGAATTTTCTAGCTGCTGAACATGGCTCCAGAGTCTTCGTAGGTTTCGGGTTTCTTCAAACTCCCTTGATTCCTCGTCATCCTCCACTTCGTTCGTTTGAACAATATGTTTTAAATGAGCCCATAGTGAAACTGATCTGGAATAAGAATCGAGGGAAAACTCTTCCATCCAGCCACTGGAAAAGCATCAAAATTATGACTGCTGTGGGCTTCATTCAGGCAGCTTCTTCTGTTGTCCACGGCTTTGGCAGTTAGCCACTTCCCACGATCAACGGAAGGGTCAATTGGCTTATTGCTTTTAATCATACCTGTCACGAGCTCAACTAACTCAGGCTTCCGTACTGATAGTGGAACCTTGAGCCCTCGAACTGTCAGGAATCTTCTAAGTGCCACTACCGAATTGGCACTTACCTCAATGTTGGGTAATATCCCTCCAGGTGAATCTTTCTCATTAAGTTTTATCATCTTGAAAGGGACCTTTAAAGCCGTGATGATTGTCAATGTCCAAGCCGAGTCGAAAGCCACTTCACAAAAACACGTACTAATCAGGTCCAAAACGAGAGTCAATGCACAAACCGAGTCGCAAGTCACTTCACAAAAACACGTACGTATCAGGTTCAAAACGAAAGTCAATGTCCAAGCCGAGTCAAAAATCAATAATATTACATGGGCGTTGCTACGAACGGTTGAAAATATGTTGAAAAATCGAAATCGAACGAAAATCGGGAGTAGGAAGTACAGAACTGACAGGGAATCGGGTGAAAAACAAAGTAATGAAACACATAACCTGCACGCGGGGAGTTGATGAGTGGTTACAATGACGTCACGTTCGCCATTCGGCAAAAGGTCTATTAATTCTTGCAGGGTCGTGACTGGTCCCGTGTATAGACAGCATAGTGGATTTATGAAGAAATGTCGCAGCAGTCTTCTTATCAACAATCTTGTTGAATATCCCAACTCTTTACCAATGTTGTACATTTTCATTGCATAAGTCTTTTTATCTCCATCTTTATAATAATTAAATGCTGAATTGTTTATTTTATTTTCCCATTTTTCCTGAGTTGCATCACTCCAATAAAATTCCAGAAATGCCTTTTCAAATTGTTCCCAATTGGTTAAATTGTCCCTTATATTTTCCCACCATTGATTGCCTTCAAATGATTTTGATAGAATTATTTTAAAGCGGGAATTTTGTTCGATACTCGGATAAAGTTCCTTGATTCTACGGATGAAAGTTTGGGGAGTTGGGAATGCTGCTTCAGTGAATATAATTTTTTCTCTTTTTAATGACTCGTTTATTATGACTTCTGCCAAATCGATTCCACCACCTAATGCAGTACTATTAAATGGAATGCTTCCTCTTCTATCCTCTATTCCTCTCCTGATTTCCATCATTGATCCCTCCATGGCACTCATCCTAGCTTCAAAAATATCCCTAACTGTCTCTTCATTTATTTGCTGTTGGCCTTGGATTGTATCATGCAACAACCTGTAATCCTCCTTTATTTCTCGGATTTGAGTGAATAAATTTTCAATTTGATTCTCCATCTTTCTTAATTTTAATTATATTTTATTTATTTTTTATTTATTAGATTTTTTGTTAGATAATAGAACTTTGAAACAATAACAATTTTTTTTTTTTTTTTTTTTTTTATATGCAAAGTATTAGTAAAATTTTAGTTCGGGCGCCATGTAACGGTTTTTTAAGGGTTATGGGAAAAAACCGTTGAAATATTTCCCAGCCAGGAAAGAGAGAATGCAGACTACTACTGGTCTCCAAAACCTCCCCATACAACCAGCCACTAAATCCTTTTCCTGGAAATGGCACTTTCTCTTTCCTGTTGGTTTTCTTTATTTTCTATTTTTTATTTTTTTTATTTTTTTTTTATTTTTTCTCTAACTTAACAAGGTACCTTGATAGGAAGAAACTTATGCTAACAAATCAGACCCTATCATTTAATTATCCTAGCTTCTTGGAAGGTTATATCGGCATCTGACAGGAACTTCAGGGAAGATGTTGGCTGGAACTCCTTGTAGTAATCTGGACTGGAAATTCAGCTTTGAACCCAGTGGGAAGCAGGAACTTCTGATAGGACTTTGAATTCCACCTTTGAGTAGAGATGTTAGAAGGACCTTCTTGAAGTGATCTGGACTGGAGCTTCAACTATGACTCAGAAAAAAATTAACAAAGCAGGAACTTCTGGTAGAAATCTTGATTTACCCTTCTGTAGGGATTTCAGCAGGAACTTCGAAGAATAGTCTGGAATGGAACTTCAGCTATTAACTCAGTGAAACAGAACAGGAATCTGGACTGGATGTTCAGCTATAATCTCAGCAGTAAACAGGAAGCAGGAACTTCTGGTATGCATGTTGAATAGAACTTCAGTGTAGCCTCTTTGGTATTAATTTCCCCTTTTTAATGATTGTAATTTCCAGAATAAATTTATAGTAGACAGTTTTCTTTTTATGATGATCTCTCTAAATTGCAGAGATTGATAAGAGGTTCTTCCTCTATATTTCAATTAAATCAAAAATTAATCTTGGATTTCACAATGGAATAATATAACTCCTTTGAGAATCCTTAGGGGTTGAAGCTTGCACTAGTCAGTTAAGGCCAGTCAGTAGTAAATACCATGTTAAGCTTGATTGGTTCTGTCAAATCTGAATGACCGAGTAAATTTCCGTCGTGTGGGATGCTCGGTAGAGTCCTTTTGCCTTCATCCTGCACTGCCCTCTAGCGAGACTCCTGTGTCTTATCGTCCGTTCGCCGGTCCGCCGCTAGGGCGCGTCCGCGTCCTGCTCCCTGCCACCAGGCTTCCACGCCTCTCTCAACAGGTCGCGCCTCGTTCAATCTTCATGTCTCTGATGACAGGAAACTGCCATTTCTTTCTTTGTTAAATTTATTTGTTTTCATTAGTAATTTTATGTGAATGGACATCTTTTCTTTTCTACAGAAGCATCCCATTTACTTTCAGGTATGTTTGCATATTCTTGGTGGTGTTGGTGTTTGATTATTGGGAATTGATAACTTCGGAAAAATTTGTAGGTCTCATGCTGTCAATCATTACCTACTTAATTATCTTAAAAATGGTGAGCAGGTGTGCAATCGCCACAATATATATGTTCTACAATGTTAGACACACGCTCCCGAAGCAAACAATAAAACTTATATATTATACCATGTTGCAATCTGTATTGCAGTATGGCATAATAGCACGGGGAGAAACGTATTCCACCCATATAAATAAGTTACATGTTCGGCAGAAAATTATCATAAAAATGATGTTGTCATTACCGCGTAGAACCCCTTCCGTAGATCTATTTGATATTGCTAAGGTATTTACTATTAGACAACTTTATCTGAAAAATCTACTATTGCAATAATTGCAAAGAATTATTCTTTAGGACACCCAACATAATTGAAGTTTCTCGAAGGGATCCGAAATACGATACTAGATATGCCGCCGCAGGGAATGTAATTGGCCCTAGACCTAGACTGACTCTGACAACGCACTGCCCGATCTTCATTCTACATTTGGTACACCGAGAAATTGTTTGTAGCATGAAAAGTCCCCAGAAGTTTACTAGACCAAAATACAAAAAGCAAGTGTTAAGTTGGCTAGTTACGGAAGGAGGCTTTAGATGCGAAAGACTATTAAACAGCATATAATATATGCTAAACTAAATAGCCTCCTATACTTTAAGCCTCCTAAACTTTAATAGCCTCCTATACATATTATGTATAGGGGGCTATTAAAGTTTAGAGATTATTAAAGTTAGAGAATATTAAAGTAAGTTAGTATATGTTAGTGATTATCAAAATGCGTCCTTCATTCTGACCAATCATTTATTGTTTATTAATTTACTTATTACTGTAATTGTATAGTAGACATCAACTTATTTACCGATATGGAGCGATTTTGCAAAGATCCTACCCTACAACACGGGCCAAGCCTAATGTCGGGTGAGAAATCTGAGCAAATTGCATCCCTTCATGCATTAATATTATTGTAAAAGTGAACAAAATGGCGAAAATAAACATATCTATCTATCTATCTTCATCGATATATGAAAAATATCGATATATTACGTTAGATATATATCGAAACAAGATATTAGAGTTGTTCTGATATGGGTAAAGAGACACCACGGAATAGCTGGCAATGTGAAAGCAGATGATCTGGCAAAACGAGGGGCAATGATAGGCCCTTAAACACGCATCGTCCTTCCAAAAGAAGATGTTTATGCAGCGATTAAAAAGCAATTCAACAAAATATGGCGCCAGATGTACGTGGAAGACGACTATTTTCCATGGTATAAGTCTCATCAGCAAACCTTATCAACTCGACCATGGATTTTTCAAGCTACTGGATACCGGAAACTATGCCGAGTTATTACACGTCTGAGAACAGGAGTAGCAGTTTACCCAGTGTATCTTCACAAAATAAACGTCAGACCATCCCCGGAGTGTTCGTTCTGCGACCATCAACATTGTGATGAAGAACATTTAGTGGTGGATTGTCCAAATTTTACACAGCAGAGACAATTATTATTCGATTATTTAATGAAGACAATACCAGCACCATTCGATTATAAGTGTATTCTTCAAAATCATTTAATTTATGTAACCTTATATTCATTTATCAATAGTTGTGGTTTGAGATTTTGATTTTGTATTATTATTCTGTAACAGCATGGATGTATTTAAATAAAATGCCAATTAAAAGGAAAACAAATGTATGTATATCGATCTACAGTAGAACTCCAATTATCCGAACTCCGACTATCCGAATCGCCGTTTATCCGAATCACTTTCAGGAAAAAATTTGTCCAAAAAAAGTCTAAGTGCGCTATTATTCTTCCCCCCGCGAAGACCCTGACGTCTGACCCTGGTTTTCAAATTCTCAATGACGATGAAATTGTTGAAAGTGTGAGAGAAGATGTTGAAGTGGAAGTGGAAGAAGAACTTTCTGCTGATGTTGAAGTAGACGCTGGACCATCAGCTAGTGAAGCATTTGCCGGCCTCGAGACTGCTTTGAAGTGGATAGAGCGTCAGCCCGAGTGTGACCACTTGCAACTGCTCACTGTCAAGCGAATGCGTGACCTGGCTGCCCGAAAACGGATGAAGACCGCAAAACAGCTTACATTGACGGAGATGTTTGAAAAACAATGATTTTTATTTCTAAACTTGTACATAAGTACATTTTATTTATATTTAAAACATGTGAAAATATCATGTTTCTTTCATTTAATTCAATAAAAAAATAGTGCAATATCAAAACGTAGCTTTTTTTCTCTCTAATGGCAATTTTTTTTTAAAACTCCGATTATCCGAATATTTGATTATCAGAATGGGTCGCGGTCCCCATTAATTCAGATAATTGGAGTTCTACTGTATATACCTACATCGATCTCCGTTCAAATTTTAGCTGATGATCAGCTAAAATTTGATCGTTGATGATTAGCTGCTGATCGTTGTTCGTTTCTTTGAGTTGTTCTCAGTTTTGCGTCCTTAGCAACCAGTAACCATATTTCCGAATGATTAGAGCAACCTTAACTCCCTGTTTCTTCGAACTGAGTGTGAAGCGTTTATTAAATAAACTTGATTGTAAAGTAGGTACGTGATAGATGGTAGGTATTTACGGTTGGTAGATGGTGACAATGGCAAAGCCGTGTTCTTTGCAGACGAGTGATCTATACAATAGACAAATGATAAAACTTTGTGTTAATTTGCAGCGGTTTTGCCTGATTCAGAGATAATTTCAATTGTTGATTACTCTGCCTGAGTAACCAAATTTGATAGGAAGGAAGCAAATGACTAAGTTGAATTTCATGAATGTGATTTACGTGCGTCATGAAAGTATTGGAATCAGTTGATATATCATTTAGAAGAACCAAAAGCAGATAACGGTTCCACCAAGATATTATTGTCAGACATAATGATCCGAGAGAACCCTGCAAGTAACGTGTGACGATAGAGAGTTCGGGGAGCACCTGTCATTTATCCTCTTCCGCCCCCGTCCTGGAAGACTCGATTGATGAGACCCATTCATTGATTGCCACCCCCGCATTTCCGAGTTGCCGCCCCCACACGACGACCAAAGTGTTTGCTGAGCTGTCACCACCAAGAAGGGACTGTCCTCCACTTCCCTCGACGTCATCTCGAAGGAAAAAGGACTGACATCTCCCCGCCACCACTTGAGCAATTATCACCCCCTGAGAAACCTTCTTGGGTCTCGAAGGCCTTCCATCCATCATAAAGCGACTCTGAGGGGGACGGGGGCTCTGAGACATCACGATGACGACGGGGAAGGGGAACATCTAGAGTCGCGGGCGGGAGCCCATTCATCATTCCGTTGTCATCCGTAGTTGGAAGAGACGTTCCTGAAGGTCTCTCAGCGTAGAAGCGACTCAGTTTTCAAAGCTCTTCACTTTCAGTAGACAGTTTGTTGGAAAGATCAAGCTGTCTGACAGTCCTCGGCTGTCTGACGCTGCCATCGCTTCAGGGCCGTCATCACGAATGACGCTCAATCCGCCATCGCTATGGTTCATTCACAATTTTTGTTCGGACACCACGAGAAGCTAGTAATAGTTGAGTAATCTTAGATGGAGTTTTAGAAGGAACTTTATATTCACACTAAAGCTTGGTTCACCTAGGTGCGTAATGTCTGTAATCCGTAGTGCGTAATTGGATGATATTGGCTGAAGACGATTGAGGGGCTATTGAGGGGCCGGGGGCAGAGTGTATCGTTTTGGAAAATTAGATATTTTACGCATTACGGATGAACTTCGATAAATGTCGGCAAACTTCGTGAAAGCTCTCGTCGCCTGATCATCATTCAGCTGTTCGTCATTGACTCGGTCTCGTTTTCGGTTTACTGACCAAACAATCCGATTGCCGATTCCGGGTTGTTATTTGGTTTTCTTTTTCGTTTTTGCATCGTGCTTTGCTGGATATGAATTTAAGTGATTTTAATTAGAGCAAATTGTGTCAATAAATCCTCAGAAATCAAATCATTCTCCAATAACCGCATGAAAGAATTCTGCGTATTACGTGGAAATATGATTGATTCAACTTCCGAAAACCTATTTTTCAACTGATTCAACTTCCGAAAACCTGGGTAAAAGACATTTTTGAGAAAATTTGGTCGTTTTGAACATTGCGATTCTTCACAATAATTCGATAACATTATTTTTTCACATCAAAGGTACTTAGTACCTCGTTTTCCGAAATGTGTATACCCAGAGTTGGGCATTAGCTAACTAATTTATTAGCTAGTTAATTTTCAACTAATACCTAAATTAGCTTATAGCTAATTTAAATATTTTATAGCTAAATTAGTTTATAGCTAAATAAACGAGGAACAGCTAAATCACCGCAGCTAAATCTGTTAGCTATAAGTTATCGACTAATAGCTAATTTAGCTAGAAATTTCAGTTGTTCCTCGACAGCTACTAGCTAAATATTTAGCTGTCAACTATAGCTAATTTTTGCCCAACACTGGGTATACCATTCACCGGGCCTACAAGTAGGCAAATCACCAAGAAGGCAATGAAAATAATCTTCTTCGAAGGAAATAATTAATAAGAAATTATTCGATCGATGAACAGGGCGAAACAGCAAAACAGCTGAACGCGTGAAAAAAATGCGAGCGGGAAAACAATTCTGCGCAGAACCTACTGCGCGCTTCTGCGTAATCATTTGGCCATGTGAACGCTCTTTTACGCATTACGGACTTTACGGATTACGGACCACCCCCACTCCTCTTTTTGCGCATTACGGATTACGGACATTACGCACCTATGTGAACCCAGCTTAGCACTCGGTTATGTGCAGCTTCATCTACAGGGTGACTCATAAGCTATCCAACAAACTTCGGGAGCAGTTTCTACAACTAATTTGGAACAAAAAACATCTCTTGGAGTTTTTTAACCCCCTAAAGTTCAAATTTTTTGACTTTTAAGATTGTTTCGTGTTTTTGTACTTATACCATCTAAACGGTCATAGCTCCGTTAAATTTCACTCAAAAATTCTAAGTAAAGATACCGTTTGGGAGAGCGTAAAATTTCTCAGTTGAGAAAAACTGAACGCTAGTAGAATAGTGTTTTTACCTCATACTTGAAAATTTGTCAATTTATGTTTTTTTAATGTTGATGGCATTTCGTCCAGCTAAAATTTGAACGAAGATTAGACCTCTTTTGCGATTCACACTTGTGTTTCTGATTTATCGTAAGCCCAACCCTTAAGTTCTCGTAGGGAGCAAACAGTTTGTCCTACAGGGCTCCGTGGATTTTAAAACAATACCTTTATATCAGAATTTTCTGAGTTAAGACGTTTTCAGTATTTTAACCCTTATTTTTCAACCCTTAGTAGTGACTGACATCAACTAAGAGCTTCGGGGCACAACTAGACCCCAATTAGAGCCCATATACCAAATTTCATCAAAATTGGTCATTGGTAACTAAAGAAAGTGCCGCGGACGGCGGACGGACGGCCAAATTTGTATTCGATTTTCGGATTCTAAGTACCTTGAAACGTAAACCAACAAATTTCGAGGGGGAGGGGGTTAACAATTTTTTTCTTGGTTTATTCCAAAGGTTGATTATTGATAATAATAACCAACAAGTTGGGTGAGTGAAGTTAGACTGTGAAAAATTTGCGAAAAGATGAATCACGTTTGGGCGCTTAAGGAATTCATAAGATACGAACATTCAGACTTTTTTTCCAGGACAGTCTGTATATGAGGCATTTTTTTGGATGTGAACAAATTCAAAACAAGGCTCATCATTATATTCTTGTTTTGAGACCTAATCTTGAAACAAAATTTGGAATGCTTAAGCTTGGTGGATGGTGGAACACCTCATTTCAGAGATTCACGACAACCCGTTGATGCTTCCAGACCCACTAAGTCCTTTATCTTGTCGCCTAGTGCCGGCACGAGATAGCCATCGTGTCCCGTGTGCTGTGTCCGTGTGTCCTCTCGGCCTTTCGTGCCTTATCTCGGGTCACGAGTCTATCGAACTGAGCGCAGCTTCAACAAATGGAAAACGCCACGTTTGACTCTGAGGCGCGTTTTCTCAGTTCTCCCGGCGTCATCCTTCCAAATGACTGAAGAAAAGATTCGTTGAAGCGATATCGATATTTGTCAACGGGCTCCTTCAGTTGAGTGACACGACAGTTGACGTGCAAATATGTGGTGTCAACCTTGTCACATCGTTCTACGCGTTCTTGGAAGTATAAAAGTGAACAGGTGCTAAAAACTGAAAAGTCACGAAGAAGGTAAATAAGCACGTGACTCAAATAAAATGCATGTGCATGTGGATTCATTTTACGTTTGTTCTCAAGCAACTCCGTGTATTTAGGTACTTTTTGACAACTCAGATACTTCTTAACCTACTTACCGTCTTCTATTGCATCAAGATCTCATCAATCACAGAAATAAGAATCAGTCTCATCACAGGACCCGAATCATCGTTAAAATTACCGATTCGTGTCTATTTCAACGATGAGTTTCGAGCTCTGTATTCCGAGCTAAAAGTTTGTCTTTGTATTCTTCATCACAAACACAGTATTTTGTAGCACGTTGTAGCACCTGGTGACGGTTCTGATCTCCACCGCACCAACGATCTTATTCCTATTAATAGATAATATTTTCTGTGGAATGTGGGAATAGCGATGAACACTTTTCCCAATTATCTCGCCCAATAATTGACCGATTTTAATTCTGCTTCTATCTGTTGTTGATCTCTTCCATACCATTCAATCATAAGATCAAAATTCTATATTTCGGAAATTTGATTTTTTTTTAAATTGACGAGATTGATTCGAAAAAGTACTATATACATTCTGGTCAAACGTGAGGAAAACACGAACGTGATACAATGTATCATATATACAATGTATATGTTTATATGTCATATAAACCGATGATGTTATTTTTTCTTACATTTCTAAATTACAATAAATATTCTTTGGGAAAAAAAGGTAAATTAGTTCAAAGTTTGAAATAATTTTGAACGAGATTTGAAATTTCAGATTTATGGATATAGTGCTTTTTGAAACAAAACGTGGCGTTTAGTAATTTTTGGAATCGAACGAAGTAGATAATATACCTACTTTTTGAAACCAAACGAAATGGATATATCACTTCTTGATTCAAACAAAGTAGATATAGTACTTTTTGAAACCAAACGAAGTGGATATAGTACTTTTTTGGTACTTTTTTTTTGGATATAGTTCTATTTGAAACCAATCAAAGTGGATATAGTACTTTTTGAAACAAAACGGATAAGAGACCGCCATTGTTCTGGATGTAGTACCTTTTGAAAATAAACGGAATGTTCACCCTCGTTTTTCAAAGGAAAAGATTATCTTCTGCTCCAAAACGATCCCATCTTTGAGAAGAACTACCCACCTAAAACCCTGGGAAAGTGTTTACTCAATTTCGATAAAAAATTGTCTTTAGTACCTTTTGGAATCAATTTTCTCAATTGTTGCCCTCTAGAATTGAAAATTCAAAAAATGCAGCAAATGAGATCGAAATCGGTCGAAAATTAGCAATGTAGAATATCAAAATCTGTTGAAGCTCACTGGTTTTTAGTGGAGGCAAGGTGGTTTGCTCTTCTTTTGAAGCCTAGAAACACAAGAAGTAGTCAGCGGGTTAGTTGGTGAAACGTGAGACCCTGAAACAAGGACGAGAGAAAGGCGCGGGAAAAGGCGGTAAAATCAAGTTGACAATAAACTAGGTAATTAGGATATGATGAATTAATAATAAAAATTATTATTTGAAGGAAATCTAGTGTCGAGACAATGAAATCGAGAAATCGACGAGAGTAAGAAACAAATTAAAGTAGTACAATATTTGATGTTTTCCGGTGAAAGTAGTCTGTAAAGCCTCAAACTATAAAACCCAAAAATAAATTATAGAATTCATGATAGATATGATTGATTGTAAACATTAATTGTAATAAATATAAATATAATGTAAACAATTGCAAATGAAGAGTTTTTCTTTCAAACGGGCTTTTATCCATTTTTTACACTTTTTGTTTTTTTAACGGATTCTGAATCTTTGGGATGAGGCCTACCACCTCACGAGTCGAATTCCTTCCTAAACGGTTTGTATCCCCCTTTAAAAGGTTGCTAGAAATTGGGTTTGCTGACAAAACGGCTTATATCCATCCCGTTGTTTTTATTTAACTAATTTTTTAACTAATTAGTTTTAAACAAAATTAGTTATCGGATTCTACATACCTTGAAACTTATACCATAAAATTTTGAGAGGAGTTGGAATATTTCTCTTTGCTCGATTCCGAAGGTTTTTTATTGATCATGATAGGTGAACCAATAAATGAAAATGAAAATGAGATTTTTCTCGACACAACCAAGAAAACCACCATATCCATCGGTTTTCATCAAAAGGGCTTATATCCAAATAATAAATTGCCGCGTCACCCTCAAAACCCATGCCAAAATTTCGAAATTTGGTCTTACAATCAAAAGTTCTATGAACAAACTATTTGGAAACCCTGGAAAACTTCGCTATGAAACTGGTTTTTCTGAATTTCCCACATCGAATCCCAAGTGGACATAAGCCCGTTTGAAAGAAAACTCCTTGAAAAAGAATAATGTGAATAAAAATATCAATTGAAATGAAATTATTTACAATTGTTATTAATAATGATCATGATTTTGGGGTTTCCCACAGGATCAACCTCCAGTAGTAAATCCTGGTTATGAGCCTGGCAACAATGGATGACCCTCTCAACAGCAACAAAAGTGGATTGATGGGCACTTCATAGTTTTATTGAGGGCATTTCCACAAGATTCATCCCAGAGTGTCGGAAGTGTGCAGAAACAGAAATGTGGAAAATCAGGTTTGACTCGGATGGAATCTTGCGAGAAATGTAGAACTATTATTGATGAGAAGCTGTAGCAGCACATTGAACTAGATGTGTCTGCATTCTCTGCACTCCTCTGTAAGCACCCGAGAAGCATGTATGAGGGAAGGCGTTCATAAATAAAACGGTTTGGGAAGCCCGAAGGAGGAAGTTGCTAGGAGTGGAACCAAGGACTGAAGGGAGCGGAGAAGAGGTGATTGATGCGTGTAAAGAGGTCGGTGGATGGAGCTAAAGTAAACAGCAACCAAAGGAATGGCGGAGAAAAGAGATTTAGTGGGCCTTGCCCGCCTCGGAGAGAGATAGATCGTTTTCGTGGCCCGCGCGTTGAATATACCATGACTCAATCCTTTTTTCTCTAAGACGCGTTGAAAGCCCCTTAGCAGCACAACCGAGTGGCACCACTCGCTATTAGGTAGCTATCCTTTCAATCACTCCACCAGTAGTGACACCAATCAATTAATTAAACGGCTTCCACGTTCTAGAGTTTCGTGATACCCCGTTTGACTCGAGACTAACTGAGTCTACTCCGATGTGTCACACTGAGCAGGCCCTTCATCTGACTTGTAAGTCCTGTTATTGTTAAAATTATGACACTCCGAGGCAAAGCAATCCAGAGCTGGTTAACCCTAATTGGAAGGAAATTCACGTTTGTGCATGCGCAGTGGCTACTATCAGTCTGAACGTAGAGATTTTTATAGAGGACCATCTAAATACTAATCTGTAACATCCCTGAAAATTTCATTGAAATCGGATGGAAAATGTTGAAGTTAGGGCCGTTACAAGGAATTCACGTTGGCGCATGCGCAGTCGCTTCTATCAGTCCGGGGATGATGATTTTCATAGGGGACCGTCTACACACCAACCCGCACAATCCCTGAAAATTTCATAGAAATCGGACAATAACTTCGTATAGTTATGCCCGTTAAGAGTATTTCATGACAGACACATAGACAGACACGGAACCAAAATTGTTCAGAAAGATCTAAAACGCAAAACGCGAGTGAAAATTTTGATTTTGGATAATTTTTTTTTTTCATCTTCGAAAAGTGAAAAAGCTTCCGCTACCTTGGTAGACTAGGAAGCAAAAGATTAATGAGTATAAATATTTCTCTCACCCAGTTTTAATCTCTTTTGGTTCTACTTGCTCATACCATTTACCCTCTTCCTCTCATACTTCCTAGAATCTCAATATTCTCCATTTAGCTCTCAAGAATAATCATACAGAAAAATAATATTCTAGCCCACGGCAACACATGTCCCACGTTGATAAAATCATCTTTTACGGGTAAGATGAGAAGTATTCTTATCGAGCAGATTCATGTGTTCGTGTTCTACATAAAAGACTGAAAATCCTGTCTCGAAAGTGGTTGAAATCGAGAACTGATAGAAATAACGATGGTAGCATGTTATTACCATCCATCTGCTTCTTAACTGCTGCAAAATGCACCACCACCTGCAGTTACTCCAATCTAATGAATTGCTTCAAAACGTTATCTTAAATCGAGGGTGAAGTACGGGAGACGGTTATAGAGCTATGCAAGTGTGAAGGTATAATTTGCCCCGGGGGATGTACCGTAGGTGCTGCTCTGTTGGAACAACTGCTCATTAGGCTTATCCAAGGCTTTGCATCAAGAAAGCAGAGGGAGGGTACAGGAACCTTCCTTCCAACGCCCCTATTTCTTACAGATGCTATCTGCAATGGTAAGGGGCCCCCTCGAGGTGTGCGGTCCTCCCCAAGACTTATGAGAGAGGGCCCCCAACATGGGGCCCCCTTTGTGGTGCTTCGCTTCGTAGGACCACATTGCACGAAGGTACAATAGGTGGCCGAGGACCAGCTTATCTGATACTGCTTGTCCGCTGGAAACGTGAGAAACGCTCTTCGTGCCTGTAATAAAACAATCAATACCGAAAAGAAAGACATTTCTTGTTCTTTGATTCATTTCGCTGTTTAACAGGGTTATAAAAACTCTAAATCACCGGGTTAGAAGTAAGAAATAACTACGGAATAACATGGGTGGATGGTACTTACTTCCCAAGGAAAGGTTTGACTGATTTTCTCAGTTCAATTGTTTCTCAAGGTGCGACGAGTGTTTAATAATACCATGACTTGGGGTAAATGACCACACCAGTCTTAGTCCTCTTACTCTTTATTGGCAACATATTTCGGCGCCATGATGGCCGCCCTCTTCAGGCACATTACTGTCACCTGTTTTGTAAGAAAGATATAGATTGTCAAAGGCTTAAACGTTAAGGGTAAAGAATACCATTATACATACCTAGGTAGTTTTCTAAAAATAATTTCTTAAACAAGATACATTATAGAGCTTATAAAAAAAATTGGCTGTGCAGGTAACTACTTACATGGTAGTGACTCAGTGGTAGGAGTCATGTTGATCAGAACAGTCAGAGTCGAACAAAATTAAGGTTTTTGGATGAGCATCATTATTAAGGGTTGAGTTTAGATAAGAACCTGAATAAGGGAGATTTGTTAGGGTAAACTGAGTTATAAACTATTATCCAATTCATGGTTTATAACTCAGTTTCCTCTGAAAAAAATCTCCCTTATTCAGGTTCTTATCTAAACCCAACCCTTAGAAGTGACTGACATCAACCAAAAGCTTCGGGGCACAACTAGACCCCAATTGGAGCCCGTATATCAAATTTCATGAAAATCGGTCTATGGGAAAACGCCGCGTACGGTTGACGGATGGAACAATTTTTATTCGATTTTCGGATTCTACGTACCTTGAAACGTATAACGACAAATTTTGAGGGGAGGGTAAACATTTTTTTTTCTTGGTCGATTCCTAATGATCATTATTGAAAATAATAAACCAATAATGTATTATAATATAATGTTTCGTGTGCCTAAGTCAGTTGAAATGAAAGAAAGCAAACTTCACGGTTTTTATTTCGAAACGTACCTTCTGTCTTCCTGGCCACTCGATTCACTCGTTCAAGAATCCGGATAGTCACTGATCCGTGGAACATCTTCAAGTCTATCAACGGGATATTCTCGCTAGTTCCTTGTGGAAACCTATCTTTTGTTTCCTTTCGAAGTTCCATAACAATTTTGGTTGAAGGGAAAAGACCACACAAAGCCACAGAAATAGTTTTGAAAGCTGATTTGTGAGTACCGATTTCCTAAATTAATGTAGGAATGTAGAGACGAGAAACGGATGACGACTAAACTACAAATTGTCAACAAAAGGTTTATCAACTTCGATAGACCAATATCCCTCGTTTGGAGTGTGCGGATTTACCGCTGCCTAGCGGTCATCCCGCCTCAAGTTTCTGCTTGAAATGACGTAACAAGGACTTTGGCGGCACAGCAAACTGCCAAACTTTCTGAATGCAATCTCTTATTCATGAAAACATTTTAGTTTATCATCTCTGTTTTTCCGAATCAGAGGGTTCTTGAGAACAAGATTCATGTGTTTTTTCCCCCGATTTTCGTTCGATGCGCATACCCTATTGTGATTTATGTTACTCTCGAGATGTGACAAATGGAATAATGGTGCCCAATCTTCTTGAAATGGGAAAGACAGACAAAATATCACGATTCTCACATGTAAAGTACACTCTTTCCTGTGTTAGGTCGTTCGTAAATCATTATCTTGAATTGATTACGAATGAGAGTGTATTACTTTGACGAAAATATGGCGCAGGGTTCCCTACCCGACCAAACTGTTTGCAGAAGGATTATTTACTCAAGTTGTGCGCTGAAATCGAAGTTATACTTAGAACACGTCTTAGTCAAACACGACCGTTGAGGAAAAGGGCGGAGACATGTTTGCCCAAGGATTGCGGAATATCAATTGATCACCGGCTAAACCACCGGATCAATATCGAACTGGAGTGCCTGATTGACACTTCAAATACCTCTGCTGCTCTCAACCTTTTCAAGAGAGGGTGTCCTAAACCCTGAACAAATAAATGATCAACCGCGGGGTGATTGACGTCACGCCCTGCTGTCTGAGTATGAGCCTTCAAAACGGGGTGAGTCATTGTTTCGAATTGACTCGTTCATTTATAACCGTCGGACAGCAGTTATTGATCAACCCAACGGTGACGAATTGAAAACTGCGATTTCCATCCTTTCATTTTTCCCCTAAAAGTAATAGAGAAAAAAGTCTGCTAAGTGGGTGTGGCACATAGCTTCCTCGTATCCATAACCGATCGTGATTGGATTGTATAAATGATCCGATGCATAGTAGTAAATCTCAAAACATCGATTTCTGAGTACCTCCCACTACCCTCATAGGGGATCATCTACACGTTAATCTGAACATTCCTGAGAAATTTCGTCGAAATCGGATGGAAAATGTAGAAGTTATGGCTGTTACAAGGAATTCACGTTTGCGCATGTGCAGTGGCTACTATCAGTCCGGGGGTGATGATAATGATAAATAAATGGGTATCCATAACCCGATTGTATATAATATATACAATACATATTATGGTCCGATGTACCGTTAATCTCAAAACATCAGTTTCTAAGTTCCATTACGCTATTTCTACCCTACTACTCTACACGTCAACCGGCACAATCTTGTTGGAAAATGTAGAATTTATGGCTGAAACAAGGAAATATACTTTTGCGCATGCGCAGCAGCTACTATCAGTCCGGGGGTGATGATTTTGATAGGTGATCATCTACACGCCAACCTGCACAATCCCTGAAATTTTCATCGAAATCGGATAAGAATTTTGGAAGTTACGGCTGTGGCAATGATTTCATGACAGACAGACACGGAACCAAAATTATATAGAAAGGTCTAAAACGTAAACCGCGAGTGGAAGTTTCGATTTTGGAGACCTTTTTTTTGTTAATCTTGAAAAGTGAAAAATAAGCTTCCGCTACCTTGGTAGACTCGGAAGCAATTCAAGTTATCGATTAGTAATAGTTATTGTTACCTATTATTTACCAGTAAGCGGAATTGTGAGAGAATTTAGAAGAAATATACATTAAAATTAAATTAAGATATACATAAAAAATTAATACATTATGATTAAATGATAAATATAACTAGTACCTCATCAGTACCATCAATAGTCGACGATATTTATCATCCGATCAAATAAACCAAATCTTAATCCTAATCTTAATCTCATTTTGGTTTAATCCACATTTACTGAGCACAATCAGTAAATTTAATAAACCCTACCGGTATTGATTGGAAAGATTTGATCTGAATTAAGTGGATCGAATTCAAAAAACCAACGGGTAACATTACTTAGCCCTCTCGTACACAAGCTGTGAAATAACTTCATCAGGAGTCACTCCAAAATCCACGAACTATCCAAATATGTGGATACTACTCCCTTCGTGTAGTATGAGTGAAAGTTCAACTTATCAAACAAATATTTTACGTAACAGAGCCATTTTTTTATTTATGATATTGTTTTTCTAACTTTGTGATCTAGACAATTTCATGATGATTCCAAATATAATGAGTTGTGAAATGTTCAAAATACTATTTTCCTCTGAAAACCTTTGAAAATCACGTTTTAGGATCCCATCTCAATATTAATATTCATTAACATATCGTATTTTTTCAATTTTGAACTCACTTTCGAGAACTGGATCGGAGGTTGAATCATTGGTAAAATTCTTCTGTGTCCTCAAAGTTCCAGGTACCTGAAGCGCTTTCAATCGTTTCTCTTTCAGTTGGAGACGCAGTCTGGATGCGTGACAGGAGTTTTGAACTCCGTCATCAATTCGAGACGTGACCAGTCACTCTCGAGTCATTCATCACATCCGTCTTTCAACCATTATTAATTTCCCCTACCTCTTTTCCACCATTACGATATGCCGACCACTAAAAGGCCTAAGCATCGCATGCGCGTCTATTTCCTCTTCATTTCGTCTAATGGTTAGCGCCTTTTCAAACTGCCTAGACGTCGCATTGTGACGAAACGCTGCGTAATGCTCATCAATCACTCTTCTTTGGTGTATACCATACCATCCTACCGGGAGAACCTAATGCCGTGACTTACTCATGTAAGTACAAAACATTCATCATCTCCTCCGCCTGTTGTAGCGGTCGAATCTTCACACAGCTATACTCAGTATTCTGTCAAAACTTCACTTGTGACAGCCTTGACCGAGCGTGTCTTTGGATTCCTTTTCTTTGGAGAACAACGTCGATTTATAATGGAACATGTTCATGAATAATTCATCGACAATTGTGGCAGAGAAACGTTACCTGACATTTGTCTTCCGTTTGTTCGCTATAATCGATACCTATGCCAGTAAATGTCTAGTTCTTGCAGAGGTAATCCCATTTCTAGTTGCTATCACTGATTTGGTTGGGATGATTTGATAATACTGTTTCAGAAACTACTCTGATTGGATGCTTGTAGTTACTATTACTACCACAAAATGTACGACAATGACATTAATGCATTTCGTTATTATTTGACACCAAAGTCTTATGAAAACTCCCTGTACTACCAAAATCCATTGCAAGGGGTAAAACCGTAACCAAATGTGTCTAGTTCGCAGTGGAAGGAGTCTGTCAATCAGTTCCCACGGTCCTCCTACCTTTTATTATTATTTTTAAAAAATCTATTTTCCTCTCCTCTGGGAATATTATTAATATTATAATGAATAGCCAATATGCAATTTTCAATACTTTCGAAACCAATCAAAAAGGTGTATAATATACACCTTTTCGATAATATTATCAATACTATTAACTGGATATCCCGTGCGTTGCAAAAATTCTTTCTTCCTACGCTGGCGAAGAGACAAGTGCCTAAATACATGAAGGAAAATCCTCTCTTTCTGAAATTCTTCGCTCCCTCCTCCTTTGACTTACAACTAGAAAATATTACAGCCTCATCATAACGGTCTGGAGTTTCAAGCTCTTGAATTTAAATTGCGACTTCCTAGTGATTCATTAGCAATATCACGTGAGAAGGCCTAGATTAACCCTAGAAACATATTGTGTGTAGAGTTTACTCATCGCTGGTTACCTTTTTGTGATTATGCCAAAACAAACCTAATGCCTGAGGCCTCTTCTAAGCAGTTGAGCATTGTGATTAATGGAATTTTATTACTTAGGGAAAAGGGATATTGATTCTCTATAAATATTATTATTTTTAAAAATTGTGTCTAATAATTTTAGTGTTATTGTGGGCTGTGGATTAGAAGTCCGATTGCATAATTACTTTAGTATTATTATTACTCCAATATTAATATTTTGATTAAATTCATGTTGAATAATGCAATAATCCATTATGGAAAACATGTGTGGTTTCATTCCATCCTTTTTAGAATATAAGTTAATGAAGATAAATCCAGTTTTTGGCGAATGTGTAAAATTTACGGTACCCTTAACCCTAATTGGATCATGGTATCGCCAGTTCCGCCAAAAACTTCTCAGAAACTCCTCAGCTATCCCAAGGTGTCACTAGAGTAGCCAAAATTAAATTGCAATTCTAAATTTAATGGACAGCAGAATTTTTGTGGGCTATTGGAAGTTTAAAAATAAAATTTCAAAGAAAATTTCAAAGAAATCTATGAAAACTTTTTCAAAGTTTTTGTCATAACAACATTTTTTTATGTTTAGTAACATCAACAGAAAAAAGGTTAAAAAATTCAGCTCCGTCCATCAATTTTTAAATTTCAACTCAAATCTAGTTAATCTGGCGACATAATTTTAAACATAAAGATTTTATTTTAAAGATGTTTTCGGTAACACTTGAGACACCATGGTCAAATTATGGTTAAGCGTTGGGGAAAACACGATATTATTTAACCAGGAACTAATCAATGGCTGTTGATTAAAGATGATAGACTATGAGCAAAAGTGATGAGATATTTTCCTTAGTTCCTGAAGTTTCAAAAATAGAAACTGCTGAATAAAGTCGAAGAAAAATCTTTCAAATGAAAAAGCTTTGATGAGTGCCTGTCTTTTTGAAATGCATTAATTAGGAACGTGCGTACTTGTAATGGAAAATAAAATATTTAGGTGGTCATTTGTGGGTTTTGTGACAAGAAAATACCTCATTTTTTGGTCGAACGTTAAAAATTGGAGGATGATGTATAAAAATCTCGACCCCTCCTCCCGCTCTATATTCTCGATTTTGATTGAAAGTTCCTACTGTAGGGAAAAATCTTTACATCTGCCTTCACTCGCTTTGGATTTGGACCATGATGACCACTCAGCCATTGCATTAACCATCAATGAGCATTTATATTGATTAAACAAAAATCACCTCAGGTCTCTGAAGATTTTCCTTTTCGACCGACTTCAACGCGCCGAAGGCGCGCGAAAGAGGAGGTACTCAATTCGGGTTGTCGTGGGACGACGATTTTTTTTTTTTTTTTTTTTTGTATGTCTGAACACCTTGCATTTTTTTATTCTGGTACCAATCTGTCTGATTCTTCTTGAAATGTGTTCTACCAGTATCCGTGGTGGTCCCATTTCAAACAGATTTCATTTTACTTTGTTAAAAGTATCGAAAATTTGTGAAAGAAGTTGAAAAACGTGGTTCCCGTTTTCGGGAATATTGGTCCGCATTCACTCTTCTTGCCCTGTGACTTCCGACTGAGTCGATGGAGGACCATTTGTGTATAGTCAAATTAAAGGTATGATTGTGAGCTTTAAAATGATATGCTATATGAGGGGGGTTCCGATAACTAAAAGGTGCTGCGGGGGATGAGAAACGGGGAAATTATAGTGGCTTTTAGGTCAGAACCTGCATGAGCCATATCAAACGTGTCTACGAATGCTCAAGTATGTGAGTTTTCATACCAAGTATGAGCGATAATTATAGTACTGTTAGTAAGGTCTTTTACCAAGTGGGTGTAGCACATAGCTCCCTCGTCATTCATAATATAGTTGGATAGGTACCTAATGGTATAGAAGATTGTCATAACTGCGTAGTGCTGTACCAAATATGAGATATGTAGTACAATTTGGTGATATGAGGGTATTTTACCAAGTGGGTGTAGCACATAGCCCCCTCATCACCGATAACATGATTAGGTAGGTAATAGTAGAGGGCATAGTCAGAACTGCATAGTGCCCAACTAAATATGAGGTATGTAATAGTACAGTTATAGTTAGTTGGAGAGTATTCTACTAAGTGGGTGTAGCACATAGCTTCCTAGTCATCCATAATATAGTTGGGTATGTAATGGTATAGGAGATTGTCGGAACTGAATAGTGCAGTCCCAAATATGAGGTAGCCATATAGTACAATTAGGTAATGAGAGGGTATTCTCCCATGTGGGTTTAGCACATAGCTTCCTCGTCATCCATAACATAGTCGAGTAGGAGGGAGGATGCCATATAGGAGGTTGTTGGAACTGAATAGTGCAGTACCAAATATGAGGTAGGTATATAGTACAATTAGGTAATGAGAGGGTATTCTACCATGTGGGTTTAGCACATAGCTTCCTCGTCATCCATAACATAGTCGAGTAGGAGGGAGGATGCCATATAGGAGGTTGTTGGAACTGAATAGTGCAGTACCAAATATGAGGTAGGTATATAGTACAATTAGGTAATGAGAGGGTATTCTACCATGTGGGTTCAGCACATAGCTTCCTCGTCATCCATAACATAGTCGAGTAGGAGGGAGGATGCCATATAGGAGGTTGTCGGAACTGAATAGTGCAGTCCCAAATATGAGGTAGGCATATAGTACAATTAGGTAATGAGAGGGTATTCTACCATGTGGGTTTAGCACATAGCTTCCTCGTCATCCATAACATAGTCGAGTAGGAGGGAGGATGCCATATAGGAGGTTGTTGGAACTGAATAGTGCAGTACCAAATATGAGGTAGGTATATAGTACAATTAGGTAATGAGAGGGTATTCTACCATGTGGGTTTAGCACATAGCTTCCTCGTCATCCATAACATAGTCGAGTAGGAGGGAGGATGCCATATAGGAGGTTGTTGGAACTGAATAGTGATGTACCAAATATGAGGTAGGTATATAGTACAATTAGGTGATGAGAGGGTATTCTACCAAGTGGTTGTAGCACATAGCTTTCTCGTCATCCATAATATAGTTGGGTAGGTAACAGTACAGTAGACAGTAGATCGTCAGAACTTCATAGTGCCGTACCAACTATGAGGGATATATGGCAGTTACTTGATGAGTATTCTATCAAGTGGGTGTAGTACATAGCTTCCTCGTCATCCATAACATAGTCGGGTAGGAGAGAGGATGCCATATAGAAGATTGTCGGAATTGAATAGTGCTGTACTGGTATAGGAGATCGTCGGAACTGCATAGTGCTGTACCAAATATGAGGTATATAATACAACTCAGTGATGAGAGGGTGTACTACCAAGTGGGTGTAGCACATAGCACCCTCATCACCGATAACATGATTAGATAGGTAATAGTAGTGGGCATTGTCAGAACTGCATAGTGCTGTACCAAATATGAGGTATATTGTACAGTTAGGTGATGAGAGGGTATTCTACCAAGTGGGTGTAGCACATAGCTTCCTCGTCATCCATAATATAGTTGGGTAGGTAATGGTATAGAAGATCGTCAGAACTGCATAGTGCAGTACCAAATATGAGGTATATAATACAACTCGGTAATGAGAGGGTGTACTACCAAGTGGGTGTAGCACATAGCTTCCTCGTCATCCATAATATAGTTGGGTAGGTAATGGTATAGGAGATCAGAACTGAATAGTGCAGTACCAAATATGAGGTAGGTATATAGCGCAATTAGGTGATGAGAGGGTTTTCTACCAAGTGGATGTAGCACATAGCTCCTTCGTCAATCATGTCATGGTTGAATTGTGTTGTCAGAACTACCAAGTACCTAGCAATTATGAAAACCCAGTCTACCAGTTAGGGGATAGGAGAGTAGATTGGCAAGTAGGCAAGTGAACCAAATACCTCCTGAAACTGATCCTAAAACGGAAACTCATCTATATATATGGAAACTGATCTGGATTACAGAATGTGGTCCACTCTACGGCTTCTGGTTCACCTTACTGAAATGATTCACAGTACCTATTACTAAAACTGTTCGAAAAACTGCGGGTAAATTAATTTCAAAGTCATATACAGGGTGTCCCAGAAGTTATGGTCCACCCTTTTTATCTCCGTTGTTCTGAGGGGTAGACAAAAACTTCAAGCGATAACCCTCCTTAATTTTTTACGAGAAATTCGACTGTCACACTTTCGCGCATTGCGCACCTGCGCAATCGTGCGCAACGCACACCAACTTTGTTATTTCAAATGAGAACCCCTATTTTTTATTGCAGATTCGGATTCTACGCAAAATTTCATGAATTTTAGACCCCACAACCGAGTTTTTTGGTTGCGCACAACCTGTCCAGTGAGCGCGCAAACATGCGCAACCCCTGGATTGCGCCAAAATTGAGATGTAGGTAGATGCCAAGTGTGATACATGTTTTTTCATTAATTTTTGACGCTGGATCACGTGGTGTTATCCATTTTCGGATTTTACTCAAATTTATCGAAACGGCGGCCGAAAAATGAGTAGTTTTTAATACAGGGTGTCCGCAAATTCGTGCACAACGCACACCAACTTTGTTATTTCAAATGGGAACCACATTTTTTGTTGAAAATTCGAATTCTGCGTCAAATTTCATAAACAATTCACCCCTTGAACGAATTTTTTCATCGCGCGCATCGTACTTCGCTATTTTTCAACCCCGAATCAGGGCATGATATCCGTTTTATTATTCAACTAGATTTTATGGCGACTATTGCCGAAATAATCAATTTTTCTAATCAAAACTCACCATTTATCGGTCATTTAACTCTCAATGTTGATCGAGTAATAATTTAAAAATAATTAGTAATTGAAAATGGTTACTCAAAGAAATCGCGACTTGAATCATTTGAGAGCAAGCAGATAATCAGGGGTTTATTCCTTGATTTCTTGTTTACATTGGAATAAGTGGATAGTTGCCTAATACAAATGAGATACTTTGAAGCTTGTATCGACTTGTCATCCCTCCGCCAGTCAGATTCTGACGATAAAACAGGCTCAACTACCTATTTTTCAGCCGCCGTTTCGAGAAATTTGAGTAAAATCCGAAAATTGATACCACCACGTGATTCAGCGTCGAAAATTAATGAAAAAACATGTATCACACTTGGGGTCTACCTCCATCTCAATTTTGGCGCAATCCAGGGGTTGCGCATGTTTGCGCGCTCACTGGACAGGTAATGCGCTACCAAAAAACTCGGTTGAGGGGTCTAAAATTCACGAAATTTTGCGTAGAATCCGAATCTGCAATAAAAAACAGGGGTTCCCATTTGAAATAACAAAGTTGGTGTGCGTTGCGCACGATTGCGCAGGTGCGTAATGCGCAAAAGTGTGATAGTTGAATTTCTCGTAAAAAATTAAGGGGGGTTATCGCTTGAAGTTTTTGTCTACCCCTCAAAACAACGGAGATAAAAAGGGTGGACCATAACTTCTGGGACACCCGGTAGAGGACCACTAAAAATTGAAAAATAAAAAATAATATAAAATGGAAAAATAATAAAATAAAAACCTTTTTAACAAAAAAATGGACCGACCTCAAAAATGATGTCTTTAAACACCAAAAAGGGAAAAATAATAATCTCAGCGAATACATACTTGATGTAGTAGGTTGTTGGACATATATATCTAGTCAACAGATGGTATGTTGGAATACCAACAATTATTTCAAGTGGGATTCACACTTATTGTCACACTCATATCATCCATCATACGATAGCAGTGACATACTGCCCAATAGTTTTGGAACACTTATATCTACTCGTATTCATGTTGCACGATCGACGCATGTTGTGATACTCACCAGATCATGTGAGTAGTACTTAAAAACCACAGCGTATCCAGATAGGTAAGTAGGTACGCATTGAAGTCGCCGCCGTGCCCATCTGTAGACACAAACATCTACTAGATCTTCTACTTACCAACATATTTTTTTTTTTTTCGCAAATATACATACCTCTCATACTACGAACATGCTCCCACACTGAGTATGAATGTAAATATCTGTTCGCTTGAGATTGGGGGAGGTTTTGAACGTTAATTAGGTAACAACGCTTCCGAAGGTATGTAGCTACATTATAATATGTCCACCAATATAATATTAAAGTCTCATATAATAATAAAGTCCCAAAATACTCGTCAAAACAATTCCTAGGGAGGTTCATACTTACTATCGTACTCATATGGCAGCAGAGACGTACTAGGTACCTGATAGTTTGGGGAGCACATTTTAGGTCAATGGTAACCAGATCATCGAATAATTAATCGGTAGTTAGTTTTTGTTTACAGATGGGCACGGCGGCGACTTCAATGCGTACCTACCTACCTATCTGGATACGCTGTGGTTTTTAAGTACTACTCACATGATCTGGTGAGTATCACAACATGCGTCGATCGTGCAACATGAATACGAGTAGATATAAGTGTTCCAAAACTATTGGGCAGTATGTCACTGCTATCGTATGATGGATGATATGAGTGTGACAATATGTGTGAATCCCACTTAAAATAATTGTTGGTATTCCAACATACCATCTGTTGACTAGATATATATGTCCAACAACCTACTACATCAAGTATGTATTCGCTGAGATTATTATTTTTCCCTTTTTGGTGTTTAAAGACATCACATTTGAGGTCGGTCCATTTTTTTGTTAAAAAGGTTTTTATTTTATTATTGTGTCTGCCTTTGTTTAATACTATTTTGTGATGAACTTCATAGATAGTCGAATACTGTTATGAGTGCCCCACCAAATTTATGAAAGATTTACGAGATTTCTTCACAAATTTGATAGATTAGAGATGAATTAAAATGTGTTTGTTCAACAGCAAAAGGTGTGAAGCATGCGTCTAGGCACGTTCTTGACAGTCTACAAATTTCCTTATCCCATTGATTCAAATCATCAAAGACAAAAAACTAGTGAGAAGGAAGATACGAACGAGGGAAACAGAAAAAATGTTAGATAGCTAGGGAGGGATTACCTCAGTCATTCCTACGACCTGAATTTCACCTCACACAAAATAGACATACCGCACGGAGAGGTCGCCTGGCTGCCAGCGGTTTGTGACAAGTCCGACATTAGACGGGCTTGCGGGACATCTGTCATCCCTCGGTCGCTCCTCCCTCTTCGCCGTCCTATCGCGAGATCAATGATGTCAAAATGTCAGCAGGATAAAGTTGAATTATTAGGGACGTACAGCTCGAGACCTTTTCATGTTCGACTATCTTCCTACGAGCATCTCTTAATAAACCAACAACATTTATTATTTTTTTAACAACTCTATCCATCTCCGTCGTCAAAAATCGAATTGACGACGTAAATATTATACTACATGAAGCAATACAGAAAACCAGGTACATACTTACTTACTGACCCACTAGAGTTAGTAGGCATTTTTACACATGATTTTGACACTCGTCGTTCTATGGAAATGATCTTACTTGAGTGTAGTCTATGAAATGCAGTAAGAAGTTTACCAACTCAGAAAAACAAAACATGATTTCGTCACCACAAAAATAATGTGTGAGCGGGTCCTTCACACTCTTCATTATTGCTTCTTAGAACGAGCCTGACCAGATTCTTCTATTTGCTCGTAATAGGCATTTCCCCCCGCAGTTGTATTATTAATTTGATCAATGCTCCTGGTGTTTTTGAGTTTTGTACTGGTGTAAAGGACTCACTCTGATACATTCGGATTCAGTGATGAATTTTCCATTCAACAAGCCCAGTTTTCTCTTATTTGTATCGTTGCTCAAAGTACAACAATGTTAGCTCATAAAAAATTATCAATTGATTTGATTGAATTGAACTGGTTCCAGGAATATTTATGTAGTCTTCTGTAAAAATCCCAAGTTCCTTACAAATTTGGTAAGATTGATTTGTTGGTGTTCATATTAGTTCGAAAATATATCCAGTCAGTGAATACTGAAAAGTTTATTGTAGCAACTGGGTTAAATGCTCACCGAAGATGATTTTTCAAGTCCTCTGTAGCATCAGTCTCTCTTAGAATTTTTTTTAGAGCATCTGGACTATAAGAAAATCCATAAAAACTAGGCATTTCCAGTAGAATGTATAAAAAACTATTAAAAAATGTGTGTAGATGAAAATGAATTTTGTATGAATAAAAATAAGTTTTGCATGAAGTCAAACGAAAAGTAAAACTACGACTTATCAATATTTAAACCACCCATATGTATAACACAAATTATGTTACCTATCTCAATACTCAAAACCCTAACCGTATGTGTATGTCGCCCGAACGTGAGGGTCCCGGGTTCGACACCAGGCCGCGACATCAACTTTTTTGTAATTTGATAAATTAGGTGTTGCTTCCGACTCAACCAAGGAAGCGCAAGCTTTGTTTTCACTTTTCAAGGTTGAAAAAAAAAATCTCCAAAATCAAATTTCCACTCGCGATTTACGTTTTAGACCTTCCTGAACGATTTTGGTCTGTCTGTCAAGAAATCCTTGCCACAGCCATAACTTCTACAATTTTCATCTAATTTCGATGAAAATTTCAGGAATTGTGCAGGTTGGGGTGCAGATGGTCCACTAAGAAAATCATACCCCCGGACTGATAGTAGCTGCGCACGCGCAAACGTAAATTCCTTGTAACAGCCATAACTTCCACATTTTCTATCCGATTTCGATGATATTTTCAGGAAGTATGCGGATTAGGTTGTCAATGCTTCCCTATGAAAATCACGGCCTCAAAATTGACAGTAGCCTCTGCGCATGCTTCATCCAAATTTGATGAGATTTCCTAGAATTGTTCGGATTGGCGTGTTGATAGTCCGCTATGCAAATCGTCACCCCCAGACGAATTCCAATTCAAACGTGAATTCCTTGCAGCATCCAAAACTTCTACATTTTCCATCCGATTTCGACGAAATTCCTCGGGATTGTTCAGATTAGCGTGCAGGTGGTCCCTAATGAGGGTACTAGAAGAAATTTACAGATTGATGTTTTGAGAATAACTGCTATGTATCGGATCATCTTTACTATTGGGTTATGAATACGAGGGAGGTATGTCACACCCACTTGTTTATATGTAATTTAGTTGTTGGCATTTTATGCCACTGTATTACGGTTTTCTTCTCACAAATCCAAGATTGGTTTTTGCCAGGTTTTGGCAGGCTCTTCAGCAAGTCTACAGTGATTACAGTGAACATGTGCGACAATGATGTATTTCTTCGTTACGAGCATTCGACGCAAGTACTTATGCTTTTTTTCTTCATGATCCGTTGATATATTACCAGACGCTTACTCTTTCGTAACTTATTATTATTTGGTACTTCGCAGGATATTGCATCCGTCATTTCATCTCTTCCAGGCTTGCGAGTAATAACGTTTTTTTAATGTGTTATGTTCATGTAACTTTCTTTTACCTACTCAACATGACAGCCATGGTTATTCATCATTAGGAATTTACTGCCGTACATAATGCAAGTTGGATAAGAATTATTCTCAGCCTTCGGAGGCTGTATAGTTTAACGACCAAGAATCTTAGTCTGTTGTGATGTCGTCATAATCAGGTCGGTAATTGCGGCATTCATCTTGTGAAGGAAAACATATTTATGGCCTTAATGAAATTGGCGCTTTTATAAATGATTACTAGGCGATAAATAACACCAATCTCCTCTCGTTCGTTTTTGTGAGACAGATATCAGGATTTACATCCTTGGAGGAGTTAGCATTTTATGATTTATGAACCGGGAAGTCTCCTTGACCAGTCTGTTGAGGAGGGGATCGCCAGTTCTACAAAGAGGCCGGTACACTAACGAGATACTAATGTTAGAGCTCTTGATCCATCAACGTCAAGCCTGTCTGTTGTAATTAGCTGCTTCTAAAAGGCAAAGCCGGTGCCCCGACGCCTCCCCGTCTTCCTCGACTCTCATAAGGCCTTCGATTCATTCAATCGAGTCGTGATCCGTTATTATGTCATAGAAGGGGGCTGTATTGCCTTGCATGACTTCACCTTTGACGTTTGATGATGTGAACAAACATTCACTCAAGTTTGGATTTGAGCCTACTTAGAGACAATGGAATGGGAACAATAATGGGATCCCTTCAATTACAAGTGTTGGACGGAGAATAATTATTTATACTTGCATTCTGGGGTTAGTGAGATTTCGTTCGTTCTAAGATATTTTGGTCGTCTAAGATATGGCTGCTGGCTTTTCCACTGCCTCATAATTGTTCTGTAATTCAATAGTCCACTGGCCCTTATTTTGCTCTCATTTTGTCTATCATTCAATGGTACTAATTAATCTATAATTAATATCGGTAATTCTCATTGATTCATTTGATTCATATACAGGGTGGCTCGCGAGTTGCCTCTCCCCCCCTCCTGCTAAAATCGTCCAGATAGTGGTAATTTTGCTTCCGAGTCTATCAAGGTAGCGGAAGCTTCGTTTTCACTTTTCAAGGACGAAACAAGAAGTTCTCCAAAATCAAAATTTCCACTCGCGTTTTGCGTTTTAGACCTTTTTGAACAATTTTGGTTCCGTGTCTGTCTGTCTGTGTGTCTGTGTGTATGTCTGTCTGTCATGAATTCCTTGTAACGCGCATAACTACACGAATTTATTGACCGATTTCGATGAAACTTTCAGGGATTGTGCCAGTAAGTGTGTAGACGGTCCCCTATGAAAATCATCATCCCCGGACTGATAGAAGCGACTTCGCATGCGCAAACGTGAATTCCTTGTAACGGCCATAACTTCTACTTTTTCCATCTCATATCAATGAAATTTTCAGGGATGTTACAGATTAGTATTTAGATGGTCCCCTATGAAAATCATCACCTTCGGATAGATAGTAGCCACTGCGCATGCACAGACGTGATTTTCCGTGAATTGACACAAATGATTTGCGGCAAGCAGTGTCAGAGCTAAAAGGAGTGGCACCCAACAACATCAGGGTGATGGCTGCAACCTTGTCATGGTGCGGTGTGTGGTGCGGGAAAAGTGCCACGGAGTTGCGCGAGTTGGGCATCTCGGTAGGCGTACTCCGTGGTATCACCACCCGTGTCCTGCCCGGCTCATATTTGAACTGGTGGTCGTTTTATAGAGGCACTTCCCTTCATCCTTCTCTCCCACCCCCACCATCCTCATCTTCCCTCATCCCTAGGGCTGGCGTCGGGTGAGTCCTGGGCGTCCTCCCCATTATATTTGATTTATTTATTTTTTTTTTAAATTTATGGCGTGCCCCCTCCGTCACCAAAGACATTTTGTCTTGAGGGGAGTTAATTCGAAAAAAAAAAAAAAAAAAAAAAAAAACGGCCATAATTTCCACCTTTTTCACCTGATTTCGATTAACTTTTCAGGGATTATGTGGATTAGGTTGTAGATAGTCCCCTATGAAAATCATCGTCCCCTGGACTGTTAGAAGCGACTGCGCATGCGCAAACGTGAATTCCTTGTAACAGCCATAACTTCAACTGTCGCCCAGGGGTCGCGCGTTCGAATCCCAGCCGAGGCTAAGTATTTTTTTGATCCAATCACATACATATACTCACTTAATTTGTCATCCGAATTTGATGAAATTTTCTAGGATTCTCCAGATTAGCATGTAGATGGTCCCCTATGAGGGTAGTGGAAGGTGCTTAGAGATTGGTGTTTTGGGATTAACTACTATGCATCGGATCATCTATATAATCGGGTTATGGATACGAGGAAACTATGTGCCACACCCACTTGGCAGACTTTCTTCTTTTTTTTAATCTCTTCAGGATTCTTCCCAAGGATCTTAAGTCAGACCACGGTGCGCAATCGGGCGCAACGCACACCAACTCATTATCCCAAATGGGAACCCCTATTTTTTATTGTAGATTTGGATTCTACGTAAAATTTTATGAATTTGAGACCCCTCAACCGATTTTTTTGATTGCGCTGAACCCGTCCTGTGAGCGCGCAAACGTGCGCAACCCCTGGATTGTGCCGAAATTGAGATGAAGGTGGACCCCAAGTGTGATACATGTTTCTTCATTTATTTTCGACGCTGGATCACGAGGTGGTATCCATTTTCCGATTTTACTGGAATTTTCCGAAACGGCGGCCGAAAATTAGGTGGTTTTTAATACAAAATCGCTCTTTTTCCATCCTTATGAGTTACGAAGCAATTTTAATTAGTTCGGGTGGCTAACCCTACCCCTAAATCTTACTGTCTTTCCCTCCTCCCAAATTCAGGGGTATAGTCAGCCACCCGGACTGATTAAAATTGCATCGTAACTCATTAGGATGGAAAAAGAGCGATTTTCTATCGAAAACCACCTAATTTTCGGCCGCCGTTTCGGTAAATTACAGTAAAATCCTAAAATGGATGCCACCACGCGATTAAGTGTCGAAAATTAATGAAAAAACATGTATCTCACTAGGGGTCTACTTTATCTCAATTTTGGCAGAATCCATGAAACGAAATTCATGAAATTTTACGTAGAATCAAAATTTGCAATAAAAATAGGGGCTCCCGTTTCAACATCTTGGGGAGGGGGTTCAATTCGTATGTTGGGTATCGAAAATCATAGTTTTTGAAATTCCGTTCAAATTAGACTCCCTGAGACCCCATTGACTACTTCGGAGTAGTCTAATTATTTTGTTTTAACTAATAACATTATTACTTTGACGAAAACTATAAGAATTAACCCATCATGAGTCTCTAAAATTACTTTACAGTTGCTCCGTCACATTATACACTTTATACACTGGGAGTCCAGCAGAGGGTTTATACACACCAGGAGTAAGCGTTTCTTATGACTGGGATCTTTAGGACATCATTATCAACATTTATTCTCAGCTGAATTACAACTAACTGGGAGACATGAGCACATCATGATGAGCTGATACATTGCAGGTCTTGATAATTTTTCGGGTTGGGCTGTTGACGAGCCCCGCTCCACTTAAGCGGGTGAGACAATATGTAGCCATGAGCGCAATAATCAGATCTTCCGTTAAGATTTCATCGAAGACGAAATTTCAACCTGAGATGGTTGTTTACTTTACTTTTACTTTTTTACTCCTGATGACCTGAAGTTCCGAAAATCTAGAGAACTTCGACTCAAAAATTGTGAGTGCCCCTCATTGGAAATCAACTAGTTAAGTTGTAATATTGAACAGCAGTAAATAACAATGTCTTCGAGTCATGCCTTCATTTCAAACTCACAATAGCTATATTTCAACATTACTTATTAGTTCCATCTCTATTCAAACTCGGACTACATTACAGAGTGACGCCAGAGATTTATGGGAGAGCGGCGTAATTACAGTGCCCATCGGTACAGTCGTGAAGCTGCATCGATGAAGAGGCGTGATAGATGACAGTTAAGTGATTGTGGATTTTCACGGTGTGATTTGTGTCTGGTATTTTAAACGCTTGATGAGACACGGGCAATTGAATTCAAGCCTTCAGAGAACCTAATCACGCTTACAGAGCATTAGAACAATTAATCATGCATTATTCATTGCCTTTGTTCCGCCGTAACAGCTCGTAGATTAGAGCATACACAAGGACATTCAAGCTGATTCTGAAATTAGTCAGTTAATATTGTTCGTTGTACATTCATAATTTGTTTCCATCAACCGTCACACATTAGTTTCACTTTTTCAACAACTTCTTGCAATATCTCCTTAGAGTGAGGTGACATAGCAAGTGAGTACCCCCTTGAGAATACCCCATTACTTGTGAAAATTATGAATTGATTTTTATGAACACAAAGATGAAAAGACTCATTTCAATCAATAAAAACGAGGTTGACGAGAAAGGTTTTTATTTTTTCCAAAATAATTAGTTAACAATTTCGATGAATATGAATATTAAGAAAAAGATAAATAAATCGTCCCTATATCTGGTAAACCATGTAAGTCGAGTTTATCAAATTTTACAGGGGACACTAAAAACTAAATAATTCAGTTTTCATTCCATATGCAATAAGTTTTTTCGTTCCATTCCTTGAAACTGGTGGTAACAGTAGTACTTCAAAGAGCCTGAGACTAATTTCATCAAAATTTACTTCAGCGAAAGAAAAAATGGACTTACATGCTTTTACCCAGCCTTTGACACCAGACTTACATGGTTTTCAATTTGATTTTTATGAAAATATACCCAGCTTGGGTTATTTAATTATTAAATTTTGTTCTCCAGGTTTCAAGGTTACACCAAATACCCAAATCGATGCAAAAGGAAAATATTTAAATGAAAATTCATAGGCGTTTACTTATACGCAGTCCAAATTTAAGGCTCCTTGAGTCAAAATTACAGTCTTCACTCTTAATATTACTGAAGTTGAGCAATAAATTATTCAATATACTACCAATTCCTCAATTACCATTTCTTAAATTATAACCATTACTTTTAGAAACACTTTACCTACCTATCACAACCGTAACTAGGTATGTATGCATTGAATTTAAGTGTTAGGCAACTAGGTACTTTCGTTTCATCAAAACAAGGGATGAGTTAGGTATGGGTTGGGGTTGGAGATAGGTCAGGGCTGGGTTGGGTTAGAGATGGACTAGGGATGGGTTACGAATGGGATAGGGGTTAGGAATAGGTTGGGGATGGGTTAGGGGTTGGGATAGGTCAAGGCTGGGTTAGGGATGTGCTGGGGATGGGTTATAGATGGACTAGGGATGGATTGAGGATAGGGTAGGTGTGAGTTAGGTTAGAGATGGGATAGGGGTTAGGAATAGGTTGGGGATGGGTTAGGGGTTGGGATAGGTCAAGGCTGGGTTTGGGATGTGCTGGGGATGGGTTATAGATGGACTAGGGATGGATTGAGGATAGGGTAGGTGTGAGTTAGGTTAGAGATGGGATAGGGGGTTAGGGATAGGTTGGAGATGGGCTAGGGATGGGTTAGGGGTTGGGATAGGTCAGGGCTGGGTTGGGGATGGGTAGTGGATGGGATAGGGATGAGTTAGGGACAGGTTGGGTTAGGGGTTATAGATCGGTCAGGGCTGGGTAGGGTATGAGCTGAGGATGGGTTAGGGATGGATTAGGGATAAGTTAGGTATGGGTTATGGATTGGTTGGGTGTGGGTAAGGGGTTAGGGATAGGTCAGAGCTGGATTTCAGCAACATCAGCATTACAGCTAGGTCAAACAGCCAACAAATCAATTAATTCATCTGAAATTATCCTCCTAAATAATGTAAAAATAATTTAGAAACAATGCGGAAAAACACGTAGGTAGGTCGTTATCTTAAGGTCGGCCACAGTATGGAAAATCACGTGTCTGCAGAACACAAGGAGTGGAATTTATTGCTGAAATTGAGACTTATAAAAAGGTTTCTATTTATGATCACTTTCTCCGAACTCCATTTATGAATTTTGTAAACTTTTACATGAAAAAAAAGAAGAAAAAACTGACTATTTTTGATGGAAACTTGACACCAGCGTGAGCTGCTCATTTTATGAAGGCATACACAGGACTTACATGGTTTTCCGGCGAAAAAAGAGGTTACCGACTTACAGGTTTTTTCTATTCCTTCTGGATGAAAAACTATTCATCAGATTGGAAAACGACTTCACTATATGAATCAAGCGACCCTAATTTACCTGAAAAGCTCAAAACCTTATTTTCGAAAAAATACCGACTTACATGGTTTACCAGGTATAGGGACGAAATGAAAAATCTGACTTAGGTAAGTTGTTTCAAAATAGTAAGCCGTTTTTGAGAAGGAACAAATCAGAGCACTGAATGACCAGCTATTTACTCTTCATAAGGTTGAACCGAAAAATTGTAAAAAAGACTGTGTTGAATTTCAACTTGCATTTACAGATAATTTCTTATAGTTACTAGACGGATCTAATCGTAGTACGTTTTCATTTTGGTGTTTGAAACCTCTTCAAAAACTGTTCGTTTCCTTTGAATGAATATTGAGCTTGACAAATGAATCAGTATGTAGTTTGGAGCAAAATAATGAAACAGATTAGGTACGTAATTTTGAGGAAGTCAATTTTTTCGGCCATGAAAACCGTGTGACCGTCGCTGGACGGTTACGTGAGGATCATAAAACGTTAAATAATATTTGCAGCATTCTTTCCAGAATTGTTTTCAATTTTTATACAGCTAATGATGTAACAATATTGCTGCTGGGGTGTCAGTTGCAATGAACTCATGTTTGTTTCCAGTCGTATGTAACTTGACTTTATTGTCGTATTTTGTAAGGTTTTTAAAGGGTTTTTTCGCTGCGTTGAAGCTGTTCCAAGTTATGATATCAGCTCTTACTTTGTCGCTGCACGTATTCTTGTATATCGCTCTACAAGAGTGAAAATACGACTCACCGTGGATTATGTCGTGGGGCATTGCGGTAGGTACGGCCCCGGAGGCGTGAGGAGCCATCCGAGTCCGTTGTAAAATACGGCGTTGAGGGGTCAGAAGCGGAGAGCAGCGGACAGATCCAAGAACAAACGGTCGTGTTTATGCCGACAGGGGGAGCGAGGCTCGAGGGGTCGTGTGTTGAGAAACTCGGGTGCTGCGACAGCCGTCGTAAAAACGAACATCCATATCCAGCCTCTACATCCTTCTTATGAGGTCCACTATTCTGGATAAGTAGGAAGTCCAGAAGGCAACAGCCTATTTCATATCGGACACGAGGCCTGAGATGGTTTCGAGTATCCACTCACGTAGCCAGTCAGATACGTCCACGAATGTTCAATAGAATTACAGAAAAATGTTGAGGTAAATTTGGAAAAATCAGAAATAATGGTTTTCAAGAAGGGTGTTTTGGCAGGGAATGAGTGGTGGTTCCTGTATGGAGACCGCGTGGAAACCGTGGAGAGTAGGTAAAAATGTCTGGGAGTTACTTTCACACCATCCATAAATTGGAATAGGTATTAAGTTTTGCTAAAAAAGAGATCGGCTGCTCAATTCAGCTTAACCCTGGAATCGAATCGTCACCTGATGTGTGCGTAATGGAAAATTTTTACACCTGTCGGAAAACATCAATAGTCAACCTATTTCTGTAACTCTCTGCATCGTTTAACAATTTTTTCCATTCAAGTACTTATAGCACTTTCCGTCCTCGAGTGAATTACTGCCTCTATACTACCAAAACAAGGGGATTCTGAGCCAATCCTTTTCACTTTCTCTATTTTCCCTTGGTTTCAATTCGTTTTCCCGGGCTCGATGTCCAAGTAGTTCTACGGTAATTTCAATACCAAAAGAGTCGTATAATTAGAACAGTACCCACGTTATTTCCCTCAGGGGAAACTGCCAGGTACCCCTTATGGGTCCCCCAGGGGTACTGCTTATTTGTAAATCTAGTAGATTTGCCAAAGAACGCGTTCCTTATAAAAAGAAACAAAGAAAGTGAGCCTTGTGGTGCACTCACTTGGAACAGAAGGCGCTAAAATACGAGATTGACACCAGCGACTTTTCTTTCCAATCGCATTATGTTAAGAGTATTGGTGCTCAATTGGTACAAAAATTTAAAGAGTGTAAGATCGGAGTTCTTTCACTATAAAAAAGAGAAGAAACCAAGAAATAAACATCCTCGACGAAGGACTTGCTTGAGGATACCTTGAATTCCATCTCAGCAACTTTCTGTTTGAAACAAAATTACCGTTTGTGTCACACAACGTCAGCAATGCACGGCTCTTTGTTCTGTTCCGTATTGACTGACAGAAAAAAAGTAGAGAGAAAATCCCAAAGATTTATCCTACAGATGATTGGCAGCTTACTCATGGCCTCTAAAAGAACGTCTGTCACAACGTCGACGGCTCTCAGAATAGCGTTTGAGATTTACAGTTGACGGACGTATTTTCTGATTTAATTCAGCTCTGTCACTCCCATCTCATTCGTTCCGACTACAATTAATCAATCAACTTCTAGTGGGCCTTCAAAGCCTTTCGGCCGCATGACGGCCTTGGCTCTTTGTTTAGTTCCTTCCACGCAGGCCCTTCCTGTTTATACTATATGGAACGTATGAATAATAAACTGTCTTTATCGTGGAATGCTTTGAACTTAATTCATGTTGGCCCGATAATGTCATTCAAACATTTTGAGGTACTTATTACACTTCCTTGATTTCTCAATGAACACTCCGTGGTATTCTTTGACTATGGTGACACAACAGAACTGTCTCATTATTGTTCTCAACTCAATTCTTCAAAATCTGCTTGATGATTGTGAATTGAAGAAGGCTACGTTCACATATACAGTAGAACCCTGAGATACACGAGTCAAATAAGAGGAATCATCACATCTCCTATTGAGCGTAAGGTAACACCTTTCTACACATTAAAACATCATACTTCTATCTGATTGGTGTTTCTATTGAGTAGAAAGGTGTTACTTTATGCTCACTACCTACCATATCTACTAATAATTCGTATTTCATGTACAAAAAACGACGGTTTTATTCGAAAATTCCACTTTCTATCAGTCAGAATTATTCAAAAGTATCACCATTTGATTCAGCATAAAACTTTACATAGGAAATGATACCAAACTCGACATGTCATCTTGAGATCAAGAGTGACCATACACCGCGTAAAACACTCGATTTTCTTGTAAAAATTGCATTAAAACTTGATTTACCCTTCCAATTTGAATTTTAGGAAGGAAACTGATAAACCGTTCGAAAGCTGACAATTCGGGCATGTTATTTTTCTGAAGAGCGCCCATCGGAATGGGCAGGTGAAAAAAGGGCAGTGAAAACTTCAAGAAGAAAAAATACATTTTCAAAAAAATTTAGTTTGCTTTTTGACTTTTTTTTTAGAAATGGCTTATTGCTAAAAGATTTTGGTCTTACACTAGCTAGCTTGAAAAATTAACGATCTTTCCAAAAATATCCTCAAATTTGAATTTTCTTGGCAAATAACAGGAGATATAAAAGTTTTAATGACGTAAGGTCGAAAACGCGGAAGAAAACCTTCAAAGTGAACAAAATGCCCATAATAGAATTTTTCGCCTTATCCCTCATCTGACAACGCAGCTGTTACAATGAAATCCTTAGGTAGATACATTGATTGATAAGTTAGCTTAGTGTTACTTAGGCAAGGTATGACACCAACCGATTGTTGCTGCATAGAAATGATGGTAGCTTACACCATCGTGCACCTTTCGTACACTTGAATCAACAGACAAACAAACGAGATGCCAGCGAGAACGTGATTCAACTAGAGTTATTTCTTAGGAACTGTACGGTACTCCATTGGATCATTTGGCACCGATTACCAACTCTCGTGAGCCTTGCATTCAAAATGCCACGGGCAAACAATGCGTCCTAGATCGTGCAGTGAATACAAGAGGTCCGCATGGTCACGTGTTCTACTTCACTAAGCACAATTTAACATTTCTTGGGCCGGAGGAACGATAGATGATACCAGCAGACCCGACCGGATAAGTTATTCCTAGGTGTCCTCTTTGTGAGATTATCATTCCAGCATAAGATCTAGTATCCCAACATCCACGAACATAAGATAATAATCTTATTACTGAGATGGTTTCAATACGGCTTCTATGAGTACCTTAGGTTCTTGAAGTAGGAAGGTAATTAACTTGACCTTCTGTGCCAATTTCAAACTATTTTAAGAATACTTTTAAGTGTATGGAGTAGGAAATAGACAATGTTGTGTGGAAAACAAAGAAAACAAGAGATTTCGTGTGCATCAATTTATTTCGAAAATTTTTCGTTTTTTTTTTCTTATTTATTTCAAAGCTTTTGATATAGGTGCATAATAAATTTTCATTTTCTAACAGCTTCCAAAAATGTTTAGTTTGAAATGGCACCACCCAGAGCTTTGTGGGATCAATCGTTTACTAATGAAGAAAATTCGTTATCTAACTATTGAATGTTCCATGATATTTTTTCACGATTGTAAGATAGTGTTCAATTTTTAGAAACGAATTTAACCACTCTGCCCATCAACAATTGTTAAATGGGCAATTATTGTGTAATTTATCAGACCCACGTGTCAGTATCCCTCTGAGCTAGCCCAAGAGGACCACACCACCTATCCCTGGTCCTTAGAAGGCAGATGACAATAAGTTCTCTCGCAAGGTTAGTTGTTTCCCTTACACTGATGGATTTATGTGGTTAGTCAGAAACACTAGTTATCTTTTATCTTTCTTAAAGGTGAAAAAATATACATATTTTTTTAAATCGATTTTTCAAAATTATTTTCAAATTAATCTAGATAATGTACTGAATCTATTGCTCAAAGAATTATTTAAAAATGACATTGGGAAGTAGGCTAAAAATACGTTCAAAGTCGGGTATCTCAATGTTCAACAGTGCCATAGGCAGGGCCGTCTCCCTCCTCCACAGCAAACGCCACATGCTTTGCTGCTCACTAGTTTAGAAAGGGCGTATCCGAAGGATTCAATATCAATGTAAAGTGTGTTTCTGGTCTCATAATTATCATAATCAGCAATAGTTTATGATAATTTTCTCTCGGAAGATGATGGAGTGGAAGATGAGGAGTACTAACCATAATCACTTCTTCTAGGTTCAAGTCAGGGACGTGCTCCACTACAAAGTTGTCTAGGTCCTCCGGAGAGGTTTTTGGACGACCGGATTCTGCCGTGTAAAGTAAGAACGACTCAACTCGAAAATGGGGTTTTTACGTATCCCCTCTAATTCCCCCCCCCCCCCCCACAGCTTTCCGATGAACGAGTCAAAATTTCGAAATTAACCCCGGAAGGGGTTGAAATCGTTAGAGGTGTAATTTGAAAATTGCCTAATTTCAAGCAAAAACGTCTCAACTCCATGCTTTTTAGGAAAAACATCTCAACTTTTCGATTAAAACACCCAAACTAACTAGATTTGCTATTTATTTGTTGAAAAAAAGACTTAACTCGCTAAAAACGCCGTTGAGTTGTTTTTCCTCCACATTGTTGGCTTCAAGATCGGGTCTCGTATGGTTGTCGATATTTGACTCAAATGACACGAATCGATTGAAGGTACGTGTGTAAAGAGGAATAATAATTATTGTACCTCATATTATGAGGTCTGAAACAAATGGGGTCACGGGAGTGATCTGGAGTAAATTTATGGCGAGTTTTCCAGAAAAACTTCGAAGCTGATTTCTGGGATTTCGAAAATTTTGAGTTGAGTCGTTCTTCCTTCACACGGCAGTACTAGACAACAAACTTTGGTAGATAGAAAATAAGAGAATTTCAAATATAATTTTAACGTAAAACAAGATTGTAACTTAAATCATGAGAATACATATCTCATGTAGAGAGTAGAGATGTGTCTCATGTAGAGAGTACATATCTCAAAACCGGGATGGATCGCCTGTTCCCCATGCTTGTACCTATCGTTGAAAAAAATATATGTATATATGAACATAAAAATTCAAAAAAGTGGAATATGATTGGACATAGCGCCTTCGCGCTTCAAGGCATCGGTATTTATATTTTATTCCATTGTTTCGATCATAAAAGAATGTTTCACTGTTTCGATATCAGTAGTAAATATTTCATAAGTATTGTTGATTAGATTAAGAATAACTAATAAATCCTATATGGTAAATTTGTGAAATATGTGTGACGGAGGGAGAATCAGTTGTGTTAATTTTTACTCACAAGGAAACGGCAGAGACTTCCATTCACCTGTCACTGACACTAGAAGTTACTATCGTATCGGACATGAATAAAATGAACGGCCACAAATCTAGCTGGGGGGTATTAGGGGTAAACCCAGTATTCATTCAGGCGCTCGTTTAGACTCGTGCACGCCGCAGTTTCTCTGGTAAAGATTGCAAAGCCTCGAGAAAATATTGCAGTTGATGACGACATTCCGTTCGCTCATTCGACTTTATGGAGACCACCTGGTGGGGTTTGAATGTTCGATCCGTGTTACGTAAGATTATTATTTACAACCATACCCAAGGGTTATAATTTGCACGATGACAAATATAATGAAGTCCTGCTGACTCACTCGCGAGCAACTCATACATTAAAATTTGCAAGTCTTCATTACTAAAGATATGAATCTTGAACTATCATCCTGATAACTGAAGTATTTAAAACCGACGATCAATATTAATTACAAGGAATGATGTTGTCATATTTTCTAGTAATGCATGAATTCCAGGGGACGTCCCATTGGATGAGCATTAGATCAGTTTAACCAATTGGTAAGCGATAAAACTGTTTCACTCGATGACATTGATTTAGTAATTCAGGAAAGAAACTGTGGTCTCCCCCCTCACCCTTATCCACCGTAACATGTCTAGCGGCATGGGAGCCTCGAATCTGAAAAGCATTTTAAAATCCATGATCTACGATACCCAACATGGGAATTCGAGCTCACCCCCCCCCCCCCCCCCTCTCACCGACACATCAAAGCGAAAATACGTCGTAACGAGAACTTTCATCCATTAGTTTTGGTAGGCAGTCCGACGAGATGCACAAATATATTCAATTTAACAATAACAATAATATTCAAGGCGAAACACAAACAAAACCATGAGCTACCTATTCAATAATGTCCTGTTAATGTTAATAATGTTTGGTTAATGATGTCCTGGCACCATGGTGGCACCACTATTAATAGCATGGTGGTACGGAGAAAAATTCATGAAAATCCGGAGGTATAATGAGAATTTATTCTCAATTTCAAAGCTTGGGTACAATTAGTCAGCTATAAAGGAACCGAAATATTGAAAAATCTAATATTTTGGGAATATTATCCCCCTACTCGCTCCTCCCCATGAAATTTTGATACTCTGGTGAAATAATGAGCAATATGGAAGATTTCCAACTCGAATAAAAAAACGCTGCAAATTATTACACAATGGTTTATTATTTTTCTATATAGATCACTCGTCTACCAAATCACCAACCATCCAATATGAAGGAAGAAAAAAAAAATCAAAATCATCAACCATCGATCGCATTTCGGTTAGCTCTAATTTGAACGGAGATTAGGCCTCTTTTGCGATTCACACTCGTGTTTTGATTTTTATAAATATATTTCAATATAAACCCTCAAATTTTCGTAGGGAGCGAACGGTTAGTCTCACAGAGCTCCGCGTGGTGTCAAAAAATTCTAAAAATTCTATAGAATCTCAAATTGAAGGAAAAACAATACCTTTATATCAAAATTTTTTGAGTTACGGCGTTTTCAAAATTTCAAAATTGGTTTTGGAACCCTTAGAAGTGACCTACATCAACCAAAAGCTTCGGGGCACAACTAGACCCCAAATGGAGCCTACATACCAAATTTCATCAAAATCGGTCAATGCTAAGTGGCAAAAGTGCCGCGTACGGCGGACGGCGTACGGCGGACGGCGTACGGCGGACGGCGTACGGCGGACGGCGTACGGCGGACGGACGGCCAAATTTTTATTCGATTTTTGGATTCTACGTACCTTGAAACGTAAACCATCAAATTTTGAGGGGGTGTTAAAATTCTTTTTTTCTTGGTCGATTCCAAAGGTTCATTATTGAAAATAATAAACCAAAAGAAACACCCAAATCGGTTGGACAAAGAGGCCTGGGCAGAGTTTAAAAGATTATCCGGCAAAGGCACGTTTTTTGAATAATTAGCCCCCCTTTCTCCCCTTTAAAAAGCGAAATTTCGAATTCCAGCGACGTAGTGCACAACTAGATAGTTTTTCGTGTCGAAAAAAAAAGAATCAGAAAAATCGGTTGAGAACTAAGGCCTGAACATACAACACAAGATTATGCCCAAAAACGCACGGTTTGAGCATTAACCCTCCCCTTTCCGCCCCTTAAAAGGCAAAATTCGAAATTCCGGCGACGTAGTGCACAACTAGATAGTTTTCCGCATCAAAAAAAAATAAATAAATAAATAAATAACCAAGAAAATCGGTTAAGAACTAAGGCCTGGGCAGACGACACAAGATTTTGTCACACACACACACACACACAGACATACACCTATGATTTCTTTAGCGGATTTGGATTCAGAATGGTCTAAAACGGGTTACTGTGTTGTTATTATTATTTTTTTCCTGTTGAGTGTTGTCCATCTCTACTCCAGATCGATCGCATAAGGACGCCCAAGTCTTACTGTGGGACATCGTTAAAACGGAAAATATTATTATGATCGAATGCAGAATAATTATTTTCTTCTTGATCAATTATACTAGAATGCTATTATGAATGGAATATCGTCGATATCAAGATTCGCCGATCGATTTATTATGATTATTTCCCAATAAGAACTTCTCAATAAATGGTAAAGAATCACGCATGAATAAAATTATTACACAGTATATGGAAGAATGAGTTCAGCGGTTTGACCGTATGTAGGAAACAAACGGATAGACTGACGAAATAACAATATCGTATGCAAGATAATATGAATTCCTAACTTGCGAGGGAGTATGACTCTTGACACGCATCTCAAAATAAACTTGAATATTGTGCTCAAGATCGCCAATCGTTAATAATTGTTTCCAGTATTTCTTACTTAATACTTCGTTCCCTTTCTCTGGAACAAACAGCTATTCCGGCGGGAGGTCGTAAATCTGGAAATTCGCTCCGATTTGGGTCGTAAGATAAGAACCGGCACTAATGACGGGGCAGCTCACTTTAAAAAGGAAATAACCCGCTCTTTTCTCTTTGAGGTTAATTAAAATTTAATGAGCTGTGAAGCGCCATGGCGAATTGGAATGAAGGATCGCCCACGAAGAAGTGAAAGGACTCATGTGAATTGGTACCAATATATCAAAACAAATAAGTACCAAATGGGTGCGAGTATTAGAGACACTGTTTTTAATGTATATAGGTGATAGTTCTTTTCATGTGTTTTAATGACAATAAACATTATTCAATGTCGAAATAATGTTCATACCAACATACCATCATGCATGATTGCTAAGCTCCAACCTACTGTACATGCAGTTATGCGCTTGAAACCCAATGTTGACTCGTGCACATCTGGGTTTCGCAATAATAACTAAGTATACAATGTATCGATACATGTGCAACTGACCGTATAATATACGGAATAATATATATTATATATTATTCATACTGGTTATTCAGAATTCGTTTTCAAAATCAACTTCCCTTTTAACCCTCCATTTCCTATAACTCATTGGAAAATCAATTTTAATTATTCCCAAGATTTTCTGAGCTTTGGTACCTACCTAAATGAAGTAAAATTACTTCACTCAAATAAAAAGCTTCAAAATATCGTGTTTTTGTAGACCCACTGCCTAGAGCACCCTACAGGGTGCGGTACTCTAACTTGGACAAATAATGTAATTTTTTTCAAAAACTTGTATATTTATTATTACATTATTTGTCCAAGTTAGAGTACCGCACCCTTTAGGGTGCACTAGGCAGTGGGTCTACAAAAACACGATATTTTGAAGCTTTTGATTTGAAATTGAACATAGTTTCTCAGGTAAGTATATTCAACATTTACACACTTAGAGAACGAAAAGTAAGTTTCTCACTTGAGAGCTTCATGGTATTAATACAAACAATAGACAATGTCTATCTTACATGTCATGTAAGCCAACTCCACAAGCTTTGCACATAATTTAGTATTTTCATGGCATTTCCTGCACTTCCTCTCACCATAACCTTCTTTCTTGTGTGGAAACGCATTCATGACTTTCGATTTTGGGACTCTGGATGTGAATTTTGAACGCTTCGGGGTCGTCCCGTACATGAAGCAGTACGAGTACGTTTGTACCTACCAGTGCTCTTTTAAAATTGCAGTAGGTATTTTCTTTTCCTGCGGTGTTCTTCGATGGTTGCCAAGCAGAATCAATTTCAAAGATGAATAGAGCCATCATTTACTTCCCTTCCATCAATCTTAGCGACCCCAAATTCTCACCGAACCTGCCCACGCCTCTCATGTAAGAATAGGGTGTGCGCCTGGGTAGGCAAAACCGTTTATTGTTATTTTTAATCTAAGGTAGACCTCATTCTGAGAATTTTGGTACCAACCGCGATCTTCTAGCGTGTGAAAATCTTTTCCTATGAATTTTTAAAGTTCCGACCGTTTATGACGTCACAGTGGGCTGGGGGGTCCCGCCCAGGCGAGAGAGGCGCGTGACGTCATAAACGGTTGAAATTTTGAAAAATCATAGAAACAGATCTATTCACGCTAGAAGGTCGCGGTTGATGCCAAAATTCTCAGGATGTAGTCTACTTTCGATTAAAAATCTAAAAAAAATCATGGCGCACCCCCCATCGTATTGTACAATGACACGGGCATTCTACAGAAATCATCTTTCCTTTTTTCAACGAATCCAATGCCAATCCAATTTCTTCTAAAGGGACCCTGAAACAAATCGAATAGATAGGTATACTGATTTTCATATTCACATGAATCACGGATACCTATACAGAACTACCATACAACATAGTTACTTTCCAAAACCAATCTGAGAAAGTTCCGACTGCGAAATGCTAGCGATTAGACTAGTTTGGATGGTTATAAATAGCACTGGTTTCCAATAATCTGCTTCAAACTGTTTTCATAGCTTCTACAGTTCCTAAAGTAACCCCTGGAAGCGCTAAAAGTGGTACACGGACATTATTCGATTTTGTGTAGCCCTGAAAGAAGTACACCCTGGAGGGTGCATTAGGAACTGGAGGGTTAAAACACTCGATCTGGACTAGAAGGCTTAACATACCTAAATGTTACATGTCAAATTCAAAATCAAACCAAAAAACCGCTACAATTTCACAGCACACCTTTTTGCAGGTACGTGCTTATGTGAACCTAATTGGAAACGCTTGTTCAAGTGATGACGTTTTCTCATTTAAAATAATCATCGAATCGTAAAGGAATGAACAATCGAGAACTAAGATTCTGCAGTGAATCTGAATTTTTCGTATTAGGTATACAATTTTCCTAAGGGAAGGGTGTACTAAATTAAAGCGCCCTTGGATGTATGTACAGCGGAGAAATTAGCTATGTAGTTTTGCTTTATCGTTCTACAGCTTATTAGACTTCCTCCTGGGGTACTTCCTGTGGTTCCCAGGAGGATGTGTGCCGAGTTTCAGCTCTCCATAACAAACAGTGGGAAGTTACCTCTACCACTCACACCACTGGCTTGAATTCCTCCCAATAACTTCCAAGGGTATCCAAGTAGCAGTGTACTGAATTTCAACTTCATTGGATCAACAGGCTGTAATCTTCATCAACAAGAAATGAAAATTGTTGACACTACTCCTGTCCAATTCCTAATTAGCCGTCATTACCAACAAAACTTTAATTACATAGTAGGTAGGTTGTACACTCACACATGGACAACCACATCAAAAAACGCTACAAATTATTACACAATGGTTTATTATTTTTCTATATAGATTACTCGTCCACAAAGCCACCAACCATCCAACATAAAGAAAAACATCGATCGCATTCCGGTCAGCTTTAATTTGAACGGAGATTAGGCCTCTTTTGCGATTCACACTCGTGTTTCTGATTTATCGTACGTAAAACCCTTAAATTCTCGTAGGGGCGAACGGCTTGTCCTACATGGCTCCGCGTGGTCTCAAAAAATTCTAAACATTCTATAGAATCTTGAATTGAAGGAAAAACAATACCTTTATATCACATTTTTTTTTTGAGTAAGGGCGTTTTCAAAATTTCAAAATTCATTTTTGAACCCTTAGAAGTGACCTTCGATTTTTAGATTCTACATAGTACTTTGAAACGTAAACCATCAAATTTTGAGGGATTGTTAAATTTTTCTTTTCTTGGTCGATTCCAAAGGTTCATTATTGAAAATAATAAATCAAAATGTGATGTTCAATTCAGAAGTATCGGATGCTCTGATAAGTGAAGAGAAATATGAAAGATGATTATTTTACTGATACATTAATTAACCTCATAGTTTTTCCATAATAATTATTCCATGGTAGATGAATCAAACGTCGACCGATTTCATTTCCAATACCAAGGTACACACCTGCTTTTGTTCTTCTTCATTCCACTTGAATTAGTGATGATTCATGTACTTCATTCGTAGTTTCTTGCTCTCACCTGTCTGTTTGGAAGAGATAAAACTAACTATCCTTGTCGGCAGAGCTAAATACCAGAATCCATCTCGTCCTCCGAATTGATGTGGTGACTCCAGGAATGGAGTTCTGGTTGCTAATGACCTAATCGCATTCCAAGCATTCATTAAGACTCCCAGAGTCGCCTTTAGGGAGAGGCGGGTCCAACAAAAATGCGTTGGGCACATGAAATGCTGAGTAGAGAGCTTTCTTTCGGAGCGACCCTCTGTCTTTCAGAGTAGAACATTCAATCAGTCATGTGCCTTGGAGTAATTTCACTATTTTTTACTCTGGAGTTCTCGGGACCGAAATCGTCAACCCGAGCCAAGTTTCGAGGTACAGTTCCAGCCAAGGAATCCTAACTAAGTGGTAGGAACGGCAGAATGGTTTGACTAAGATGGAAAACCCACTAAGTGGTCCCACTGTTGAATTCCTTCAAGAGTGCATTCGCGAATGCAACAAAAACCTCGTACTTTTTGCACTCAACTGATGCATTTCTGAAGTAAAGATAGAAGCAATGTCGCGATTGTCTTAAGCATGATTCTGCAGGCGTTGATCACTATTCTGATTCCTCTAATTAAGACATTTCAAACCACTAATTGGACAGAACTGAGTTAATTGGTCTTGAAGTTGAAATGAGAGGGCCTTGATTATGCCCAAGAAGGAGGGTTGAGTTTGTTCATTAGATAGGTACGGGGGGTGCGGTGCGATGACACGCTGTTCATTCTGTTGACTTGTGTGAAGTCAGGCCGTAATAGGCGAGTTTGTAGGATAATTGATAGGATAGCTGCTCTGAAATTCCTGTTTAATCACTCGTTTTGATGCTCGTTAATTAAAGCTGAGCAGTTCCTTAAGAGATTCACATCTAAGTATTATCCTTATTTCGAAACCATAGAAATACAAAGCTGATGAAAAATTGAATAGAATATGGATTTTCCCTCAGTTCAGTCGAAATTTGAAGGGAAACATGATTTTTGAAATAACGATTGAAGTGCAATGACACAGAATCGTTTAAGTTTTTCAAGAAAGATTATCTATCATTATTAATATAGTTACAGTGTTTAAAACACATTCCGATTCTAAAGCATAATTATCATGTGCTTTTCTTTGTTGTGATTTTCTTGATACTTTGCTTATCACTATTAGGTATTATTTATTATGTTTTTCTTAAAATTTGTTTTCCCTAGAATAATTAAAAAAAACCGACGCCCCTGACATTTAAGTAATGTTCCGGTAAATAGGAGAGAAAGGGAGGGGTTACAAGAAACTTTTTAAGAAATAATTGAGTTGTCATATATTCCTAAAATTGTAACACCTATTCCTGGTACACCGTGGACCACCCAAAGAGCAATTTACCATAACATATGAAAATCCCCAGAATTTCCCTGAAATGTGGGTTTTTTTCATTCAATAATGATACTACAAATAATTACTAATATTTTTTTTTGACTTGTTTCATTGCACCAAGCTACAACTTATAAGCAACATTTTTCTGATGCACAGTTGGTGTACGTTAAGACAACTAAGATACTTCAGTTAGTTCTTATTGTCCTGAAATTTTCACTTCATGATGGTCACACTGAGAGAATTAGATCGTGTGACTTGATTCTCTTAAGTCTTCTAAGCAGATCCTCTGTGTTGAGAAGCTGGATGACATCCTCATTTACATGATCTTGAAGCCTCAATAGGTGATTCATGGCTTGGCTGCGAATGACCTCATTGACAGATTCAATCTTCAGCTCGTATTGAAGTCTGTAATTTCTAAAGTATCTGAATGCATCAACGCAGCATCGCAGTACATTATTCTGGAAGCGCTGAATTATGTCTCGATTGCTCTGGGCTAATATAGCCCATATTGTGAGGGATTCTACCCCCACAGTTGTGCACCGAAAGTCCAGACAGGCTTTAGTACTTGCTTGTACAGTGGACAGACAATTTTGACCGTCGGTCCATCAGCCAGTACATTTTTCTGAATCTTATCAAAAGCTCAGCTTTTTTCTTCTTGACGTGGGACTTCCACTTTAGTTCGGCATCCAGCATCATTCCAAGATAAGTTGCTTCATTGGCATACGGTGTCGCCAGAGGGCGAGTAGTAACAAAGGTAAAATGGCGACTTAGCGCCCTCTAGATTGGTTTTCAGTAGGTACTAAGGGATAGCAAACCGCGCGTACACAAAGAAAAACTTAGTGTTGTGCGAACCTCTGAAGGAACAAGACGGTGCTGCCGTGTTCTCGAACGGATTATTGGAAGGTACGTGCTCTTTTCATAATGATAAAATGATTCTACTGAACCAATGAATTATGTTTATAATTGTGTTAATTGATAGACTGTGAATACAGTGAATGTTGATGAAAGACCATGGTAACATGGTGAATGGATGAAAGACCATGATAACATGGTGAAAGATTTGTACATTGATTGGAATGTACAAATAAGAGAGGATTGGGGCAGCTGTAGGGGTGGTTTGGAGGCTGCTGGACCAAAAGGTCCATTTTTGGACCTAAAGGGTCACTGAAAGAGATTCTGTAATCATCATGATAAATGAAGATTATAGAATCTGAATGACAAAAGGTATTATAATAATGCGAAATCGGATCCCTAGGCATTTCAATATAAATAGTATATTTATATATGTAATTTTGGTATCAATTTTACCACATGGTGGAGATGCTGGGATCTGAGATCTCATAGGTCTCATGAAAATATTTTCGCAAAATGTTGTACCAGAAGCGATGCCAATTGATGTAGGTTGCGGGCTACGTGACTGGTAGCGCGTAAAGAGGTGAGGGGGTAAGGGGGGAGATATAAGTCGGACCCTTTTACTACCTGGAAGCTCAACTTGCACCGAAATTTGTCACTTGGTAATTTTTCTTAGTTCAATACTCGTCTCATTTCACAAACTGTAAGCGACCCTCACCTCCTCCTCTTTGGCTTCGCTCTGGGTGCATTTCCTACCATTTGACTTGAAATAAGAATAGGTAGATTACTCATAGATTATTGAGACACAAACAAATTGCCGTAATTACACAATTAGTATCATTATCACAAAATTAAAATGATCATTATTAAAATTCAAGCAATCTTTGACAATTCGTTTTAAAAAATTTCAACATATTAGGTAGGTACACTTTCTCAATAAAGTTAATACTCTACGAAAATTGTTTTACCCCACAATTTAAAAGGACATAATTTTAAATGAAAGAGAATGTGAGGTGATGCCTACATTCTGAATGAGATAATATTGTGAGTATTAATGTATGGATTTCCCCATTGAAAATACTTTGATTCTACCAAATTTTGAAACAAAATTCGACCCATTTATTTTACAGAAAATTGTACGAAAGGTGGATACCAAAAAGAATATGGAGAGGCTAGCGTTATTGCGTTTAGAAGCAATAGGAAAGAGAGTAAAGGAGGGAGTAAAAAATTGTTGGGAAAGCTTAGACCAAATAAAAGCAGATGGCGTCTGCACAAAAGACCAAAAAATTATGGTGGCCAAATTGAAAGTGGCATTGGATAACATGGTCACGGAAATAAGAAGTATAATCAATCGAACGGACGAAGAAACCCCTGAACTCCTAGAAAAGGTGTCAGAACATACGGATTTGCAAGAAGAGGCCGAAAATGTCCTCATCGAAATAGATATTTGTTTGGAAGCCCCAAACAAGGCAGAAAACCAAAATGAACCGAAGTTGACATCCATGAGTAAGCTACCGAAATTAGAACTTCCTCATTTTGAAGGAGACATCCTTCAATGGTCTCAATTTTGGGATTTATTCAAATCCAACGTGGACAGTCGAAAGGATTTATCTGATGTGGACAAACTGTCATACCTACTCGGTGTACTGGATGGAGACGCAAAAAGGACAGTGGGCGGGCTATTGATGACCAACAAAAATTATCAAATAGCTTTGCAACAATTGAATGATAGGTTTGGGAAACCAGACAAAATTATTGAAGCCCATTACAAAGCAATAACCAAAATTCGACAAGCACAAAATGAAGTTGGAGAGTGTAGACGAGTATTCCTTGAAATAGAACAACATCTACGCATTCTCGAATCATTAAATGAAAACGTAAATCAAAATAATTTACTTAGAATGACAGTAATGGAGAAATTTCCTCAAGAATTGAAATACGAAATGCAAAAGGCAGTGGATACTGAAGGATATTCCTTAGAAGTCATCCGAAATTCACTGAAACAAATAATTTCAGCAAAAGAAAATGCCATGAGCCAAGATGAAAATCCTGAAATTTGCACCGAGTATAGAAACCAGTTCACAACAGAGACACTGGTCTCAACTGGTCCATCCACATCGAAAAAAACCAAATTTTAAAGAATTCCATTGCAGGAATAAGAAAAGACAAATAAAAAGGCAACAATACAGTAAAACCAAAACCACTCAACTCTTTACAAATCGTCAAAATTCAGGACCTCCAAATAAACGATCCAAAAGAGAGTGCATACTATGTACTGGTGATCATTATAACGACGAATGTGACAAATTTCCTATATTAAATGAAAGAAAGAAACAACTCAAAGGTCGTTGTTTCCTGTGCCTTAGGAAACAGCATATGGCAGAAAATTGTACTTATGGACCTAAAAGATGTTTCCATTGTAAACAGATGGGAAAACATAATGGATGTCTATGTCCTGTGAAATTCGGACAATCCTCAAATCAGACATCAACAGCAATGATATCTCATTCAAAACATGAAACAATACTCCAAACTTCTTTAGTTACAGTTTCGAATGATTTACAAAACGAAAAGTTGCCAGCTCGGATTCTCTATGACACTGGAAGCCAAAAGTCATATGTGACGTCGACATTGGCCAATCAATTAAAACTTATTCCAGTTGAAGAGACTGACCTAACGGTGTATACCTTTGGCAGCCTCAAGCCAAAGTTGATCAAAACGTCCGTAGTAAAATTAAAATTGTGCCTAAAAAATGACGACTTCATAGAAATACTGGCATATGTGGTTCCTCGGATCACAGGTTCCATTTCAGCGAATTTTGCTATCAAAAATGAAGTTGCTAGACTGTACCCTCAGCAGAAAATGGCGAAAGATGTAGAAAGTGATTGTCCTACTCAAATATTAATTGGGAGCGACTACTACTATACATTCTTTCCAGGAAGGGTTCTACGAATTGGTGAAAACTTATTCTTGATAGAAACAGTTTTAGGATGGATTGTGTCAGGACAACCAGAGGACCTACCAGCAAGGGAAACTCTATCGTTTCTCACTTATGTTCAAGGTGAACAAGGAAAAGGACGCAACCAATTTGCAACACCTGACCGTCCTCTAAATGATGATAATATCAAAGATCTCTGGGAACTTGAAACAATTGGTATCAAAGATTCCCCCAAGGTATTGGAGCAGGATGACGTTATTGAAATCTTCAATGAAACAGTAAAATTTGAAGATGAGCGTTATCAGGTAAAATGGCCTTGGGTGGAGTACCCAGAAAATCTACCACTAAACTATGGTCTTGCAATGGGTCGTCTCAAAGGACTAATGAAGCGACTCAATCACACAATACGATCACAGTATGATACTGTAATTAAGGATCAATTAGAAAAGGGAGTAATTGAGGCGTTGAGTGATCCTACCATCCCTGACAGACACCCAACGCACTACTTACCTCATCACTGTGTTGTGCAAGAAGAAAAGACCACGAAATTGCGAATAGTCTATGATGCATCTGCCAAAATCAAAGGAAAATGTAGCCTAAATGAATACCTGTACAAAGGGCCACAAATGCTGAATGACATGGTCAACCTATTACTACGGTTTCGAAAACATCAGATTGGAATAACAGCAGACATAGAAAAGGCATTCTTACAAGTAGGACTTCAACCTGAGGACAGAGATGTCACTAGATTCCTATGGGTCAAAGACATTGAGAAAGAAGTGACAGATGAAAACTTAGTACACTACCGTTTTGTCGAGTACCCTTTGGTATAATTTCAAGCCCATTTCTTTTAGCAGCAACAATCAGATTTCACCTTGCTCAAAAGACCTCGCCAGAGACCCAACTGATATCTGAAAGTCTTTATGTAGACAACCTTCTTTTGAGTACCTCATCAAATGAAAATGCAAATTTGATCTATCAGAAAGCTAGAAGCTCGCTTGGTGAACTCTCAATGAACATAAGAGAGTGGACTTCTAACTCAGAAACCTTCATGATGTCTATTCCACAAGATCAGCGAAGTAACAAGAAAACTTGTACCGTTCTGGGTCTGAACTGGAACACAGATAATGACAGCTTGTCATTGGCTTTCAAACCATCAGTTCTTTCAAAGGCTATTGTAACGAAACGGGATGCCCTTCGTATAATAGCATCCATATTTGATCCGTGCGGTTTTGTTGCCCCATTGACACTTCCAGCCAGACTTATGTTCCAATCACTGTGGAAAGAAAAGTACAAGTGGGATGATGAGTTACCTGAAAAAAAACTTAGAGAGTGGGAGCAATGTACAAGCCTCTTTCAGGCAATGAGTGAATTCCAGATCCCACGTGCATATAGACAACCTTCAAACGACACTAATCCTAAATGTGAATATGAGCTACACTGCTTCACAGATGCTTCAAATGATGCATATGCAGCAGTGGTTTACCTTCGAATCTCAAATAATGATAAACACTCTGTCAGCTTTGTAATGTCTCGATCAAGATTAACTCCGCTTCGACAGAAAGACCAGATGACCATACCAAAGCTCGAATTAATGGGAGTTCTTATTGGTACTCGTCTCATCACATACATTCGAAATGCGCTGAGGCTTCCAAATGAAAAGTTATTCCTTTGGACTGATAATCAAGCGGTATTAGGCTGGTTAAAGTCAGACCGACTTTTACAACCTTTCATCAGTCATCGAGTAACAGAAATCAAAGCTGCACAAAACATAACGTTCAAGTATATCGCTTCAGCAAGTAATCCAGCCGATATTGCTACTCGAGTGTTGACTACAGCTTGTATACCTACCCTATGGAATAAAGGTCCCGAATTTCTAACATTGTCTAAGGAGCACTGGCCCACGAACACAATTTCTACAATAACAGTGACTGAAGATCGACCCAAAGAATTTGCAGTAAAAAACATGGATTCACCTACCCTGAACATACCTGACGAATTATCAGTTATCGACGTGATGACAAAAAGGGAATCCATTTTGTCAAATGCCCTGACTATGACTACATCATCTAATAATGATGAAGACCAAACAAAAACGTCACAAGATACCTTTGATGAGATAAATGTGATCAAGACCCTCCAACGTCAACATTTTACTCGTGAATCTGCTGGTAAACCAACAGAATTAACTAAGTCGCTCCGATTATTCATTGATGATAAGGGATGTGTGCGTTGTGGGGGTCGACTTAACAATGCAAATCTTCCGTATGACCAGAAGTTCCCAATTCTTCTTCCACGTGGTACTGAATTCACAGAAAATGTCATACGCCGTGCACATGAGCAAAACTACCATATTGGAACATCACATACTCTAGCCATGGTAAGGCAGCGTTTCTGGATACCTAGAGGAAGAAGTGAGGTTTCCAAAGTAATCCGAAAATGTGAAAAATGTATAAAATATGGAGGAGGACCTTTCAAACTGCCTGAGATACCAGCCTTACCAAAGGAGCGGGTAGCCTCATGTCCACCCTTCACTTATACTGGTCTTGATTATTTTGGACCACTAACTGTTCGCCAAAATGGAACAACATCAAAACGATGGTGCTGTCTCTATACATGTATGGCTGTGAGAGCTATCCATTTAGAACTGGTTAATGATATGTCTGCAGAAGAGTTTCTCCATTGTCTAAGACGGTTCGTTGCCTCAAAGGGTGTGCCAATTGTGATAATATCTGACAATGCTGCTCAGTTTAAATTAACATCTGAAGTTTTAAAAGCACCCTTCTGTAAAGAAAACAATATTCAATGGCGTTTTATACCACAATTATCTCCATGGCAAGGAGGCTTCTATGAGCGTCTTGTTGGCCTTGTGAAGCATTGCCTCCAGCGAACACTCGATAAAATCCTTCTAACAGACACACAACTTCACACAGCATTGAAGGAAGTTGAGTCCATCTTGAACACTCGACCACTAACACCTGTTGGTCCAGAGATGGACCATATACTGACTCCATCTGACTTCATGCACCAAGTTGGTACAATTAATCTTGACGAAACCAACCAGATCGTTTTGGGAAAGGCCACTACAACCAAAACCAACTTAATTGATAGTTGGAAGAAAGGAAAGTGTGCTCTAAAGGAATTTTATGAAATGTTTCGTGATAGATACCTGACAAGCCTACAAGAAAGACCAACTTTCTCCCACAAGCAACCAAGAGTGGTAGTTTCTCGAACACCACTTGTGGGAGAAGCAGTTCAGATCAAAGAGGAGACCCAGTCTAGAGCCCATTGGCGGGTTGGCCGCATATCAGAGTTGATGGAAAGTCGTGATGGCAAAATACGAACAGCACGAGTTACATTACCATCAGGAACAACACTGACCCGCTCTATTGCTCATTTGTATCCTCTTGAATTGGATATCGAAATGGATGAAAATGAAAGAAACAAACAGACAAATAATGACATGTGCCAAGCCACCACAACACGAAATGATGTAGATCAGAATGACACCATAACGACCTCAAGTGATAACCAAATTACTCTCCCTGAATACTCTACTGCTGCTCAAAACTCTCTCAACAAACAAGCCTCAAATGCTGCTGACAAAGAAAGTTCGTCACAACCCAAACAAGCACAACGTCCAACCCGAAAGGCTGCTGAGGCTGCAAAAATCAAAATCAGACAGCTGACGAATCAGCTACTTGTGAGAGCGTCAATGGCAAAGGCAGATTGCTAGACTGAATGAAGTCACCAAAGGTAATGCTACCTCCATCAACTGTATTATTCCACTACATCAATCCTAATGATCTCATTACTCTTAAATGGTTCATGACGAAAGAATTCCTATAGGACTCAATTTCTTTGTTCCAGAATTCACCATGGACTTTACTCAAGACTTTTACTCTATTCAATTTCTACAACGAAAATTTGAATTCAATTTCATACTTAAATGTAATAAATTAAGTTGATTTACATGATAAACATTTTTTTATAGTTAAGTACAGTTAATTTCATTAAAGTAACTCAGTTTAAAGACTTTAATTTATTTCCACACAAACATGAGTATAGTAGAAGAACAACAGTGGGGATCCATCATTAGCACAAAAGCACCTGAGTGACGGTGAAACTAGCTGTAATTAGGGGAAAGCACCTGATTGAAGGTGAAGCTAGTCAAAAGCACCTGAGTGACGGTGAAACTAGCTGTAATTAGGGGAAAGCACCTGATTGAAGGTGAAGCTAGTCAAAAGCACCTGAGTGATGGCGAAACTAGCTGTAATTAGGGGAAAGACCTGATTGACGGTGCAACTAGTTGAAAGCACCTGATTGAAGGTGAAACTAGTCGAAAGCACCTGATTGAAGGTGAAGCTAGCCAAAAGCACCCGAGTGACGGTGAATCTAGCTCTAATTAGGGGAAAGCGCCTGATTGAAGGTGAAGCTAGTCGAAAGCACCTGAGTGATGGTGAAGCTAGCTGAAATTAGGGGAAAGACCTGATTGACGGTGAAACTAGTCGAAAGCACCTGATTGACGGTGAAACTAGTCGAAAGCACCTGATTGAAGGTAATGTTAGTTAAAACCACCTGATTGAAGGTGATACGGTGCCAAAATTTGCGATTTCGAATGAAATTTTTTCTCAAGTTTTCCGCTCTTGGGAGTGTCGCCAGAGGGCGAGTAGTAACAAAGGTAAAATGGCGACTTAGCGCCCTCTAGATTGGTTTTCAGTAGGTACTAAGGGATAGCAAACCGCGCGTACACAAAGAAAAACTTAGTGTTGTGCGAACCTCTGAAGGAACAAGACGGTGCTGCCGTGTTCTCGAACGGATTATTGGAAGGTACGTGCTCTTTTCATAATGATAAAATGATTCTACTGAACCAATGAATTATGTTTATAATTGTGTTAATTGATAGACTGTGAATACAGTGAATGTTGATGAAAGACCATGGTAACATGGTGAATGGATGAAAGACCATGATAACATGGTGAAAGATTTGTACCTTGATTGGAATGTACAAATAAGAGAGGATTGGGGCAGCTGTAGGGGTGGTTTGGAGGCTGCTGGACCAAAAGGTCCATTTTGGGACCTAAAGGGTCACTGAAAGAGATTCTGTAATCATCATGATAAATGAAGATTATAGAATCTGAATGACAAAAGGTATTATAATAATGCGAAATCGGATCCCTAGGCATTTCAATATAAATAGTATGTTTATATATGTAATTTTGGTATCAATTTTACCACATACGGTATCACCTTGTTATCGAGAAAGGCTGGCACAATGTTGATACTTTTATTCGTTAAATCAACATGCACTGACTTAGTCTTATTCATTCTAACTCTCCATCACACTGTCCATTCATGAATGCGGGAGATGCAGAAATTTAGCTTGGTAACTGATTCACTGTTTGTTTCCCTGGTCGCTATAATTGCAGTATCATCCGCAAATGTAGCGTAGGTATTACCTTCAGTTTCTGGTAAGTGAGAAGTGTAAAGCAGGTACAGTAGTGGCCCCAATATGCTGCCTTGCGACACCCCAGCTTGAGTTATTTTTGGCTCTGAAAAAGCACCTTCCTGTCTAATACAAAAATGATATTTTAAAATAATATTCTATGTACAATTAATTACTAATTATTATTAGTACTTAGTACGCTACACTCTTACAGCATACTAACTACTAATAATAATTAGTAATTAATTGTACATAGAATGCCATTGATCGGTAATGTTTCTAAACGAGTCAAATGTTGCTCCTACACTATTGTACAGAAATCTTTCATTTTTTGAAGATATTAAACAAATCAAATTTGTTTAACCCAATTAAATTTTTTAAGACCCAAATTTTGGGTCTTCCAACATTTTCCAAAAACTTTTTCTCGAACCTCACATTACGAAGCTTTCTGAAAATTTTGTTTTCTTTGCTATTCAGCCCCTTAAAACCCCTAATTTTCGGACAAAACTGTACAAAACTATGGTACAATTATATCAATAAAACTTTCAGGAAAATTGCATGTTTTTTTCTTTTTTTAAATTTTTGAGAAATGAAAACGTGAATTTTAACGGTTTTTTAGTTAAAAATTAGAGAGCACTTGAGCTTTGAGTCCTTAGAACTTTGTTATTTCCATTTTTTGAAAAGTAATACATTTTTACATTAACATACGTTTCACACCTTTTAGCTAGCAATAGCTAAAAGACCGGAAATCGCTTCACAAAATAAATCTAATTTCTACCTTGATGGACAAAAAATAGAACATGGATTTATCTACGTACTATTTTCACCATTAAGGGAGAAGTTAGATGCAGGTTAGTTAATAGGAAAACATTTTTTAAGAGAAAAAAATTTTGATGTCACGGCCTGAAATCAAACCCAGGTCTCTCAGACTACTGTTTCTTGCAGTCGAGTTACCAAGTTAGGTATGTTTATTTATCGGTCTCATATTATCCATTTTGGAGCTGGAGAAAGGAAATTACTTCAAATCTTATCTACGCCCAGTCTTCGCAAAAAACTTCAAAATAGTACTATACACTTATAAATTCTCCGAAATCAACCAAACACTTGACGGACTAACTCAGTTATGGAATTGAACATGGCTATCTGTGAGTCACGAATTCAGGACAATTGGACATAATCTGTTCAAAATCCTCACTTTCGTCAAAATATTTGCACTCGCTGTTGACTGTTTGGCCTTTTCTATGAAGGAGAGAACTGGATTTCTTGGCCTCCAAGTCTTGATTGTAATACCCTGTTCTGTTGCACTCACAGAGTAACGGAGACAAGTTGGTTGCACTAATGGTGTTGTGTGTGCATGAAACGTATCAAACGTAGAATTTCTGAAACACCGACGTTACTACCACCCTTATTGTTTGAAGTTGGGAGGTCGTTTCAGGTTAACTTATGGATAAAAGCCACTTCACATGTTTGAAAAATCAACATAGAAACAATCAGGAATTGTGATATTGTTTCTGAGCTTAGAAAACTATTAACTTGATTATGGAGATGGTTTTACTTCATACAAATTCAGGGAACTAGTGAGTACTCTGTCCAATACAATACTGGCGCTTACAAACAGTGTGTGTGTTACTTTACGAATGAATTTACAAGCAGTGTAATTTTACGTGAGAAAGCTCTACCCACATAACTTGACAGACTTTCTTTTCTTCCGTACTCAATGGAAATGTGTTGAGTTCTCCGTGGATTGCCCTCATCCTACATAATTCAGCAGTAAAATCAAGACCCTTATCGAAACTAAGAGTAGCAGATGTGTGACGAGAAGCATCAATAATAATGGGTAATAAGCGTAAAATAATCCTGTTGATAACGCCTCGTGCCAATCCATATAATTAACGGCTCGTATGGATATTCAAACGGCTTTACGCTCTTCATTGACAGAAAAATACGAGATCCGACGAAATTTATGTTCTTGAACACATCGCATGCAATGAATAAAACATAGGCGAGAAGGTGTCCGCTCCATGCTTTAGCGCTTAATCTATTCTGTCATTCCCGGAAAGGTTTGTTAAAGAAAACCTACATTTTTGTAAGCCTAATAACCCGGTCGGTACTTGTCTTAATTATAGCCTGCCAGCCTTCAACGGTACCTTTACGGCGCGAACATTTCCCAGAATTAACAATGTCGGTTCATAAACCTTGAATAATGATAATTATTCTTTGCGTGAGACACGAAACATATTTTGTACAATGATGCCAAATGCGTTCACTGGGTTTTTTCTGGTTTATGAGATGATAATTCGGGCCTTTCGTTAATTGGGCAATTAATTATTCAGAAATGCAATTACGTCCGTGTTGCGGTGCGTTGTAAAAGTGAAGTGAATATCTTCATCGGTTCGTATAATGTTTGAGAAACACTAGTAAGAATGACCCATTCAATTTGACACCTTCGAAGGCTCAAAATGATCTATTTTTAACCCTTAACCCTTTAACCATTAACCCTCCCCACTTGTTGAAAAAAAGAAGGGTCTTTAAGTGAATGTGACACAAAGCTTCCTCGTATCCATAACCCGATCGTGTAGATGATCAGAAGCATAGTATTTGTTATCAAAACATTAACCTCTAGGTACCTTGCAATACCCTCATAGGGGACCGTCTACACCCCAATCCCCATGGTCCTTGAAAATTTCATCGAAATCAGATGAGAAATAAGTTATGGCTGTTACAAGGAATTCACGTTTGCGCAAGCGCAGTGGATACTATCAGTCTAGGGGCAATGATTTTCATAGGAAACCATCTACAACCCAACACGTATGATCCCAGGAAATTTCATCGAAATCAAATGGAAAATCTGGAAGTCATGGCTGTTACGAGGGAATACACATTTGCGCATGCGCAGTAGCTACTTTCAGTTCTGGGATGATGATTTTCATATGGAACCGTCTACACGCCAACCCGCACAATCTTTAAAAATCCTAGAAGCAAATTATATTGATTATTTTGGAATATTTAAGTATTATCCTCCATATATTGTACATGATTTGTACTGGCAGTTTTTTTTTTGTGTATTGTGAACCGAATAGGTACCTATCCTAATTTGGAGAAATGAAATTCTCTTTTGTATGAGACAATCAATTTCATTTCGTACAACCTGATCACTTTTTTCATACAGTAGATGTACTTGAAGTTACAGTACCTCAATTTTTTTAATTTCAAAGTAATTTCGATTCACTTCCACCTTGCACCTTTCACGAGCAAACTGGCTCGTTTGAAGAACTATTTTGACTACCATTTCGATAGTTTCCATCAACTTATACATTTTTGGTTGCGTTTTTGTTGTTCCATTGTTCTGTACTAAAAAGCCGGTGTTTTTAATTCATTTTTTTCATTTCACCGTAAATTCATGTTCTATAGTTATGGTAGCGTCTCCACTTTCTCTTTATTCTATTCATAAAATCAGGGGGGGGGGGGGGGCACTTTCTCTTTATTTATCGACGTTTGGTGGTATCACTAAATTAACAACCTTCGAGCCCTGAAGAAGAAAATAAATTTCAATTTCAATTCAATTGACATAGTCCGTTTTGTTGGGTCGATCTACATAGTTGCTGTTCCACTTATATATTTTCTTCTTCCACATCTTAAAATGTGGTGTAACTCTTTATACAGATTGATAAATTATGCTTTTGGTCGAACCTTCATCACAGTGATTTGGTAAGGTATATTTAGTTTAATTTATAGTCATAATTATTGGGCATCAATGCCATTATGCAACATGCATATCAACTTGGTAACTACATTTCTCATACCGTCGATAAGAGCGGAATGAAAAACCTTGAGTCGCTTTTCTCTTCCATCGCCAAAAGCCTTTCTTCTAATAGCATTTCAGAACGGTTTATGGAAAGAAATTTCCTTGCCTGAATTCCCCCGTCAAATGCCTTTTATGCAGATTTTTGACTCGTCTCCAACTGAAGAGAGCGGATATTAGAGCGTAGGAGAATCACCAAGCTTTTATGCCTCAGCTGTCTAGCCTTCCAACGAGCCTCTTTCAGAACCCTCAACTAAATTTTAAACGAGATCCTTCTTTCTACGAGAATTGAAATCATAACTCTGTAGGAATGACAGTATGGGAACGGGAATAGTGACCAATTATGTAAATTCTTATGACCATAACAGAGGTAGAGAGGTATTTCGCTCTATTAAGCCTTTTACTGAAGTATTTCTTCTTATCATATCGCTAGGAGGTCCGAACTTGCCTAAAAAAAAAAAAAAATTCGGCGCCTAATTTGTAAAACGTCCCGCGTTCACTACAGGATGTCAGGTTTAGGCATTCTGCCCGTACAAATTGTCTAATTACCTTGCTTATACAATCCTCACCTGGTCAAGGTTGACCCTAATACATGAATTTTACTTGGCTACCTCAGTAGCCCCCAATGTACGATTATCTTGGTGTTATCACCAAGAGGTCAGACCTGTAACTTCGTCGTATGTTGTAGAGAGGGTCGAGCCTTACTTGCTCCATCCCATAGCACAGAGTTTTGAAGAATTCTTGAGTTCATGGAGGAAGGATTATCATCAATCAGAAAGAAGTCATCAATTGACGTTTCTCAAGTTCACAAGGTGAGAGTTTAGCTCCAGTTCCCATGGGACACGTCTCTACGCAGTCGTCAAAATGATTAGGCAACCGCTTTATATGGCATTAAATAATAAAGACTGTGTTCTGCTATACCATAGGTATCTAAAGTCCCCCACTATCAAAAATTGGAGAAAAAATTAAATCCATATAAATGAGGTAAATGAAACAAGTTTCTCGGTTTTTTTCTGAAAATACATTTTGATTGACAGAGTAGGCATCTCAAAATCCACAGCTGAAGCCGGATCGGTGCATTCACTAAGGGTGCGTAATGCGAGTAATTTTCAATGGCCTGTATTTCAGTTGCATTGCGCCAGTCCAGCGCAAATGGATAGTGTTCTGGAATACAGAGCTTTCTTCACCTTCCTAACCGAATAGTTTGATTTACTAGCCTCTTGTTTATTACCCCTTGAGGTTACAGCTTACAGCGGCTGTTACTTATTTATAACCTTCGTCTGACAGCGCTTCCTCAACTACCTTCTCCCGACCCCAAGTTAATCACATCTTTGCCCATAATACTTCATCATCCCTCTCGTTACTTCTTCTTCTTCCATCAGCCTCAGCCGGATTATCATATTTTACTCGGAGGAGAGCTCCGAGCGGTAAAACATAAAGAAAACTTTCTAAAAGGAACGACCTCCCCCGCGCCACAGACACTAAAGTTGATAAATGATCTGAGAAGAGGTTCTAACTAGATGAAATCTTAATAAATGACGGTCGAGTCGACCTTTGTAATTCTTCTCCCTCCTTCGTTACGGAGCCCCTCGAGAAACTCATGGGACGAGATACTAATGTTTGCTTTACTTCCTCCCGATTATTTCATTAATGATCGAGAGATTGTAAATATGTATACTGCGCTATGCAATTAATTTTGGATCAAATGATTCATGAGTCCGACCGAATCACTGGAATCTGATTCCTCTTTATTAATGGCGTGCTCCAGTGACAGCCCAATCATTGAAACACCGCCTTAATCTTCTTATTGGTCGCTGTCCACCCCAAATACAAATTATATTTTGAATGCCAGATTTGGCTCAGTTAATTACAGTCCCTATAGGAATGAAACTAATTACTCAATTCGTGGCATGAAGTATAAATTGATCCTCACGACATACTTTCAGAAATTACAGTCCTGATTTGGTCCCACAGATTTTCCTGCTCATTTTTCTCGGTACAAGTGGGTTTCAGATTCTATACTATGTGGGGAGATAAAATTGGTGAATGATGAAATTCGATCCAGAATATCGACAGTAACAATGTAAAACCGCGTAAATTGGAAAAACGAAATTTTACAGGAGACTAACTTCTACCAGGTACCTACTACCTACTAGGGCGTTTTTGAAAATTTCAAACCCAACCACCAACCAAATGGAAATGAAGGGTTGAAATTTTTGAAAATTCCCTTGTACGTAGTAGGCACCTATGGTTGGTAGGGAGGGATCTATACATAAAATAGACACACACATACACACACAGACACACATACACACGTACACACATACATTTGAGCAATGATTTGCAGCGTTTTTTTTTTTACCTACCAACTTTTTTTTAACCTACCAACCATAATGCCTTCACAACTTCACAATCAAGTTTATTAGAAATAACTAAACGCTTCACACTCGATTCGAAAAATAGAAAGCTTCATATGGAAATTTGATTACTGGTTGCTCAGAAAGCAAAACTAAATACAAATCGAAGAAATTAACTTTATGCAATTCATAAGTCATTGACACTAGCTACCTTGGGAGAAGAGCGAGTTCTGGTGTGTTCTGACTCACTTAGCGCCATTCAAGCAATTAAAAAAGGAGTGGACGCACACCCATTGGTGAAGCATATTCTCTTCTCTGTCCAGCGACTTAGACTTCAAGGCGTTACCGTTATTATTTGTTGGGTACCTGGCCATAACGGAATAGTTGGAAATGAGATAGCTGACCGACAAGCAAGAGCTGCCGCAGAGGAAAGCATAACATCTCCCTTATACATTCGTTCCGACCACATTTCCACTTTGAGAATTTCTGTTTGGAATTCTTGGAAATCGGACTGGGGTTTTATGCAACATCAAAAGCTTTGGGCAATAAAAAAAGATGTCTCACCATGGTCATCATCGAGCAGAACAAGAGTGAATGAAGATGGAACGATAACGCATTCAAGAAAAGAAGAGGTCATCTTGACAAGACTGCGAATTGGTCACACACGACTGACACATGGTTACCTCATGTCCAGGATACGGATTCCTCCTCCTGTTTGCGACATCTGTGGATGTCAACTGACTGTTTGCCACCTGCTAACGGAATGTCCAGTTTTTCGTAGCATTCCTCCAGTACTTCCGCAGGACCTTGGACAGTTGTTAGGAAACAATTCAACCTTCTTGAGACCAATTTTTGAAAAACTAAAAAAAATTCGCTTGTATTATGAAATTTAAATAATAATTGTTAACTTTTGTATTTGGCGCCCATGACCAGAACAGGTTGCATGCGCCTAAATAAAATAAAGTAAAGTAAAAAAGAAGAAATTAACAGCGATAGCATTTTATTCAGATAAAATTTGAAGGGAGATTAGACCGATTTTGCGATTCTCATTCATGTTTCTGATTTTTCGTAAGTCCAACCCTCAAGTTTTCATAGGAAGCAAACGGTTTGTCCTACAGAGCTCCGGGTGGTCTCATTCTATTCTTAAAATTCAATTCTATCTTAAATTGATGGAAAAACAATACCTTCATATAAACATTTTTGAGCTAGGGCGTTTTCAAAATCGCAACCCTTATTTTTCACCCCTAAGAAGTGACTGACATCAAACAAAAGCTTCGCGGCACAATTAGAGCCCAAATGGATCCCATATACCTACCAGATTTGTACGGAGTACGGCGGACGGACGGAAATTTTTTTTATTGGATTTTCGGATTCTACGTACCTTGAAACGTAAAACATCAAATTTTGAGGGGGTGTTAAAATTTTTTTTCTTGCTCGATTCCAAAGGCTTATTATTGAAAATAATAAACCAAAATACTAAAGACTGTATAAAGGTTTGTTTGTGGCCCAATCGTAGTCAGTAACTAACTGTGACTAACGAGCAAACTTGAACAGAAATTTCTCATGATTTAGTTGGTTGGTTTTGACTCAAATGTATAGCGAAGTAAGGGATTGGACCAAAAGAATGCACAATAATATAATCAAGATCCGATAAACAGGAGTCGTGATGAATAAAATTGGGAAAAATGAAGAGAAAGAGTAAGTGCATCTGCAGAACAATATTGTAAAGAGAGGACGTGGAAACGTGATACTCCTTCAACACATATTATTTCCTACGATCTAATCTTTTGATTTTGGCACAAATGTTGAGTTTAGTGTGGGGCTAGGGCGCCAGTTGATTTTTCATTGATTTCAACGTGGTCCGATCAGTAAGAGTGATTATTTTTTTAAATCGTTAACATAATCGTGAAAAGCTTGTGTTGCTGTTCATTGAATATTCCCATGATATTTAGGAAGCTATACTGGACACTCAACAGTAGATCTTTCCACTCTGCGCAGTGAATCCTACCTACAGACTCGAATGTGATCCACAGGGGTCTGATCATGATCTGAATGATTTTGATCTTCTCATGACGAGCATTTCTAATTTTCATTATTAAAAAATGTCTTTTTTTTTGTCACATTAGAAGCTAAATCGATTGTTCGTCGGACTATGAGTGTACTATTTCCGATGGACTCTTTGGGAGTAATCCAGGGTGTAGCACATCTCATGAATGGAAATGAGCTCTCGAGCCACTCAATAAACCCCCAAAAGCTCATAGGATTCAGGGTCGAAGTGGTCGGGAAAGCTTGCAACAACCCCAATAAAGTCGACAGCGTTAAAACAGAGTTTGTAAACATTGTCGGTTTCATTCGCCGAGCTGGTATGAGAAGGGGGCGATGAGGCTCAAGTGGGGTTTCAGGGGCTCTCTGATTGCGTTGTGTAATCGTTTCAAATGAAGCTCCCCATCGCCCCCTCGAAAGCCGTATAATTAGCTGCCTTCTCTCTCCATTGTCCGTTCTTTACCCCCACCACTTCTCTCGAAAGCACCTTTTGCCTTTTTTGTGTGTTTAAAACCCGCGTTGGTTTTGGGGTTGTAGTCGCTTTTAGTTTTTATGGTTAAAACCACGAAGATGACTCCGTTTCCATTTACTTCGTATGGTAGGTACTTGGAGTTGAATGCCGTTTTCAAAGGAACTCGCCATTAACTTAGTGAAGCATACGTATATCAAAGCCCTCAAAAAAATAAGCTTCTAATTAAAATAATGGCCTACGAGCACCGAAAACGAGGACGCTTCGTCAACGGACTGTCTACGCTGTGGAACAACTACCTTCTGTTTTGCAGTACCTCGAAATGGATCCCAGGCGCGTAGCTCCCGTCTGGTACCCAGCAGTGCCAGTAGTAAGGAGAAAAGGCGGTTTCGGGACAGGAAATGACGTCACAGGGACATCTGCTCCTTGTCTCGAACCCGCCTTGGGCTCTGAGGCTCTGACGTCATCATCTCTGACGTCAGAACCTCTAAATTGATGACGTAATGAAAAAATTTTCTCTTCAGCCCAGGAATCGAACCTGGAAATGTTGTACCAAAGTTGAGTGCTCATCCAATGAGCTATGTGGTACTTCCTACTAGATGTGGAAAAGATCTCTCCTATAAGGTGCAGTTGTGAGGACGAGAGGGGTGGTGAGATGTGGGCCCAAAGCAGGTGCCTCCCCCTTCAACCCCCCCGCACAACCCATAGCTCAATATCAGTAGTAATTAATAACTCGACCTGCACCAGCTCCACTATGGTCTCCACCGAACAAACTACCGAATTTCCTCCAAATCATGAGAGTGTTGGCTTGATTCGATTACAGAAAATTCCTACCTATTGTTATTATAAGAGATATTGGAACACTAATCCTGCCTTGATATCTAGGTTGGAAGTTTTGATCGAACAATTGTATCAATTGGAGATGTCAACTTTCAGACAAGGCAATTACACTTGGGTTACATCACCTCAGGGGAAACATGGCAACAAGTGCACCAGGGGAAAAGAAAATTGCGAATGTGTTCAAATGTATCTCTTGTCTCTCGAAGGTGATGTAACCCAAGTGTAATTGCCTTGTCTGAAAGTTGACATCTCCAATTGATACAATTGTTCGATCAAAACTTCCAACCTAGATATCAAGGCAGGATTAGTGTTCCAATATCTCTTATAATAACAATAGGTAGGAATTTTCTGTAATCGAATCAAGCCAACACTCTCATGATTTGGAGGAAATTCGGTAGTTTTTTCGGTGGAGACCATAGTGGAGCTGGTGCAGGTCGAGTTATTAATTACTACTGATATTGAGCTATGGGTTGTGCGGGGAGGTTGAAGGGGGAGGGGGGGGAGGCACCTGCTTTGGGCCCACATCTCACCACCCCTCTCGTCCTCACACCTGCACCCAATAGGAGAGATCTTTTCCACATCTAGTAGGAAGTACCACACAGCTCATTGGATGAGCACTCAACTTTGGTACAACATTTCCAGGTTCGATTCCTGGGCTGAAGAGAAAATTTTTTCATTACGTCATCAATTTAGAGGTTCTGACGTCAGAGATGATGACGTCAGAGCCTCAGAGCCCAAGGCGGTTTCGAGACAAGGAGCAGATGTCCCTGTGACGTCATTTCCTGTCCCGAAACCGCCTTTTCTCCATACTACTAGTGCCTACTGTCTTCGTCTCCGAGTCCCTCCACTGCTGCAGCCACGAACTCCAACATCGAGGTATTCGTCGTCCAACCCCTCAATCAACAAGGAGGTACACCGAGGGGAGTCTTTAGAGTGGTCAGGGTTACAATAATTAGTAAAATGATGATTGTACATAATAAAGAGGAATATTTACCAATCTTTTCATACTTACCAATTCTTCCCTAATTCCGATCCAAACCTATTTACAGGTACAGCCAGAGAAATGAAGCCTGGTTTATGGGGCTTGTGGACAATGAGAAGGAAGCAATGGTCATTTCGAAAAATTAATGTAGATGACTCAACGTATGGCTGTTCAGTAGTAGATTCCATCTGGTACCCATCGCTGGTTCAGTGGAGTGACTTAATATAAGTAGAAAGCTCGAAACAGCTTGATCTCCATAATGAAAATGGGTGAACCTATCAACCCATCAAGAATAGGTATAACTTCCTAGATTCTGGATGTTCTAGAGATCCAGTACCTAGAAATGCTGTCATGAAATTTTGGTGGACATTTTCCCATTATCAGATTCGTTGGTGGTAGAGAAACTGATATAATACGAGTTAACAACGTATTGGACTTGGCATTAGTCCATTTGGTTTCTTTCTCCCCTGTGACGGATCCCAGCGATAACTTATCGAGAGTCTAAGGTTCACCTGATAACCCTTCCATTCCAACTTCCTTGATGAAGGAGGAAGGGGGGGGGGGACAGGTACCGCGGGACCCGTCACCCCCTTCTGGAGGCATTGTGTTCTCAGAGCCGCAACTTAATCGTGAGTCTATCTCTCAAATTACATTTCGTCCTATATTGTGGTGAATGTCTCATTTATGCTAACTCGGATCTTCTCACATCTTTGCCTTGTCATATGTGTAACATTTCTGACCCATTTTGAGCCATTTCCATTATAGGACAATACATACCTATTTACTGTCGCCCTACCGAATCCACCTGACTTGTACATGAACCTTTCCTTCATCATTCAAGCGTGAATAGGAATTTCAGGTATAGGGACGCCAGTGCTTTTTACGTATCGTGGTAGGTACTTCAGAAAGGGGAACGTACACCCAGAAATAGGTTAACGTCCATGATCTACGGTCCCAGTTTTAACCAGTACCTATTCTCTTTCTTCTTCCTATCACGTTACATGGTAGCAGACTCGAACCGGTCTCGAACCTCGTAATCAGCTCTAAAAAGCATCTTGTTCAGACAAGACTATCTGATTACCACCAACCCACACATTACTTCCTGTACTGACACGGATAACGTGTAAACGACTTTATCGGGCCCAGCGAAGTCGATTACAGCAGGAGGTACAAAATAAAACGAACTCCGATCTCATAGCCTTTATTCCATTATCGGTCCTTTCGTTCTTATCGTTCGTTCATCTCGCTTTGCTATTTTCACATCGTATAATAATCAATCATAAACGATGGCCCCAATCATTCCGATTCCGGAATTAATCACATGTACCTATTGCGAGGCAACCATTGACGAAACCGAAAACAAAGACCCGATCTATTGCACGCAGTGTACCCAATTTTATCATGCACAATGTGCAAGCCAAAACTACGTCAACTGGAAAAAGATGCCAACAGAACGAAAAAAGAGTTTCGTATGCTTCCTGTGCGCAGACCCTGGAGCACCAGGCCAAACGATCCAAACTCCGACCATGCCCATTCCGGGCGAACAACCGGAGTTCTCGCAACAATTTAATGCATTTTTACGTGCCTCCACTGCTACTCAGACCACATTTACGAGTGCTTGGACGGCAATGATGTCCCAGATGCAAACGCAATCAAATTTAATGGCCTCGATGCAACAACAGGCCTTAGAAAATCAAAAAACGATGGCACTCATGCAAGAGCAGATAACCAAACTGACCTTGCAAGCCACCACAACACAACAAAGCGATCCGTCTGGCTCACAACCTCACCCAACGCAGGAGCCGAGACATAAACAAGTGAAAATCCCGGCTGAATTCCTCTCAATTCTAGACAAGTATCCTAGACTCAACGTCCAGAGTCCATTTAGCGCCATGAATTTTCTAGGGGAAATGGGCGAGTTGGAAACGACACTCCCCGATCATATTTCATTCCGAACGGTGCTAAAGTACCTGTCGGTGAGCGAAGGGTTTATGTACATACGCCAGATTTTGCAGGTCCACCCACAATTGAACAGCTTCGAGCAACTACGTATTGTTATGAAGGACGAGCTATTTCCGAAACTAACAATAGCTGAATTAGTAACCAAGAAATTAAATCGCCCTCAAGGGCCTAACGAAAATTTCAGAAATTATGTACAAAATATCTGGAAGTACGAGCGAGTCCTCCGCCAATATGATGATGCCGAAACTGAGTTAATCACAATGATAATCAATAATTGTAACGACTTTACCCGGCAACACTTCACTTTCCAGCAAGCCCCCCAAACTAGAGCAGAATTAGACCTCTTTATAGGTAAGATAGAGACTGCTATCCGCCTCCGAAACGCCGCAAGGCGCGGTGCGCAGCAAGTCTCTAAAACTAATCAAAAATCGGACAAAACCCCAAGTAATTACAAATCGAAAAGCAACGTAAACACATATCAACCTCACAACCAACAGGGGAAACTCGAGTCTAAACCCCCATATTTCAAAAATCAAAATCAAAATGCACAAAACAATAATAATCCCCCAACATACAAACCCCAAGGGGCTATTCCGAAACAATGGAATACACATCCACCCCGAGGGACAAACAAAAATTATGATAATGGGCAGACGTACAAGTCCAAAACGTATCATAAACCGAATGTACCACTAAACCTCCAACTAGTCGAAACTAGAAATGAACAAAATTCAAGTTCATCCGAACCGGAGGAAAACGAGTAGGCACGTTGCCTGTAGGGGCAGACAACGAGCCGAAAATCAAGAAAACCCCCCACCCTAAAGGTCAAAAACAACAAACAGAACACTTGACCTCAATTTTTGCACCTATTTCCAGCACGACAGCTTTGTTACCAGTCGAACTGAATTCAGTCCCTATTCAGGCCCTTCTGGATACGGGAGCCTCAATTTCAGCTGTGAATCAGGGATTCCTATTAAAATGTAAGCGTTTACAAAAAGCTTCAAGGAATCCATGTACGCCACAATACCTCACTATAGGAGATAGTTCGGTGATCGTTACAGACACCACAGTTGAACTAACCGTGACGATAGGAAACAATAAATGGCCACACAAATTTTACATAATACCTCAGTTAGCACATAACGTCATTTTAGGCCTTGATTTCCTTAAACCAACTGCCGCATTATACGATATAGGTAGAGGAACCATCTCCTTTAAGCACGATAGAACCACAGAGTTCGCCTTGGTTCCGGCAATCCCCAAAGACAAGGCCACACTGCAGGTGATGACAACGAATGACGTCATGGCAAAAAGCCTTCAGGCAAAATTCCCAGACGTCCTCACCACGCAGCTCGGATGCACGAACCTAATCAAATATGATATTCAACTGCAACCGGGGGCCACCTTGCCAACCAAAACCCCTACCTATCATGTCTCACCCCCACTCCAACAAATCATGAAACAAGAGATTCAAAAATTGCTCGACCAAGGTGTGATCGAGCCAACTCTTGCACCGGCGGTGGCGCCTTGCTTCCTAGTCCCAAAGCGGAAGGCCGACCCAACGGCGGAGCAAAAGTACCGCCTGGTCGTTAACTATCAGGCACTCAACAAACAAATAGTAAACATAGATTTCCCAATACCCAAAATTGAGACCTTATTACCTCATTTGCATGGTGCCAACTACTTTAGTGTCCTAGATTTAAACCAGGCCTACAACCAGATACCGTTATCGGAGGAAAGCAGGCAACTCACAAGTTTCAAAACTATGATAAGTACCTATAGCTTTTCGCGCGTACCATTCGGTCTCGCCGTCGGTTCACAGGTCTTAAGTGCCTTAATGGAACGTATTTTCGGAGATTTGTACGGGGAGAAATTAATTTGGTACCTCGATGATTTGGTGGTCTACACGAAAACGTACCGAGAACACCAAAAAACCGTGTCGGAGGTTCTGCAACGATTACGCAAGGCGAATCTAACAGTCAACCCAGACAAATGCAAATTCGCCACCCAGTGCCTCCAATTCTTGGGACATGAATTACAGAATGGTATCTTGTCCATCAATGATGATCGAATATCAGATCTACTAGCGATACCACCGCCCACCACGGCGAAACAGATCGCACAATTTCTAGGGGCCATTAACTTTTATAGCAGTTATATTCCCGATCTACCCAAGTTGGCGGTTCCCCTCAACGAACTTAGAAAAAAAAATAAACAGTTTCAGTGGACAACGGAGTGCCAACAATCCTTTGAAGCACTCCGACAAAGGTTACTTAGGAAACCAACCCTAAGACTCCCTAATTATGACCAGCCTTTCCACCTATTTTGCGATGCCAGCGCCAAGGCCATAGGTGTAGTCCTGTGTCAACAACAGGACAGACAATATCATGCTATAGCTTACGCGGGGAGAAAGCTAGCTCCGCGCGAAACGCGCTACAGTGCCTTTGAATTGGAGTACGGAGCTCTCCTGTACGGCTTGCACAGGTTTTCAAAATCTCATATAGGACATTCGCACTGCTACATACACACAGATGCAAAAGCTATTGCTTCCGTAGCGAAGCTGACAGCCCCTTCTGCGCGCATTGCGCGCTGGCGAGAACAACTTAACCAGTTCTCCTATACGTTGTATCATATAGAAGGAAAAAAGAATAGCTTAGCAGATTATTTATCAAGAAATAGTACGGTACCGCTGGAAATTCCACTAGACCAATTGGGGGACTTCGCGGATCACTCTTGGCGCCCACAACTAACACGGGGTATCCAAACAAAAACAAACCCGGCAGAACAGGTTCACGTCATTCAGAAAACACCTGAGGACTGGCCAACGTCTGTCACGGGACCCCCTCCATATCGCCCGTTCACCAACATGAATGAAAGAACTTGCGATAAACGGAGAACAACACCTAACGAAGTGACCTTGACATTCGTCACACCCTCTCCCACGCCCATTCACTCAATCGGAGAAACGCTCGTACTGGGGAACTTCCCGCAAGCGTTCAACGACCTCCGAATTTATCAAGACGAAGATCAAACGATCGCCAACATCAAACGGCAAATCCAACAGGGCACAAGCGTACCTTCTTATCACATTCAACACAACATTTTGTATCACACTGATACAAAAGGAAACAAACGGGCTTATTTACCCGAGCTGTTAATATCTACCATCTTTAAGTTCCATCACGGATCAGTCCTAGGGAACCACACGGGTTTTGCCAAAACTCTTCACAAAATACAGCAACAATTTTACCGTCCGGGATTATCCACAATAATCCGGAAAATGGTAGCCGATTGTATCACGTGTGCACGATCTAAACCGACCCAAAATACCTACGGGGAGATGTCAGCAAGAACGACAGACAAACCGGGCGAAGTGTTGTTTATAGACGTTGTCGGTCCTCTACCACGTACCGCCAGACAACATAAATTTATTTTGCTAGCCATAGACGCTTTCTCAAAATTTACATACCTGATTCCCATGAGACAGCATACTTCGGAAGCGATAATAAAAGCTTTGCATACCAACATTTTTTCGAAAGTTGGGTACTGGCGGAATCTGTGCACCGACAACGCCTCAACATTTCGTTCTCAGAAATTTAACACCTTCGTCCTCGAACATGGCATGCAAATAATACCACTACATGCCTTTTATCCAAATCCAAATCACAGTGAGAGGCAAATTAAATTCCTAAAACAAATTCTAACGTGTTACCACGCAGAAAACAATCAAAATTGGGACAAAAATTTAGAGTACACTCAGCTAGCAATGAATACGACCTGGCACGAAAGTACCGGATTCACCCCGGCCGAGATATTTATGGGAAGGAAATTGGCTAGTCCACTAAGTTTGGCTTGGGACATACCAGCCGAAACCAACCCCCCCACCCCTATCCAGGAGGTATGGAGACAAGCGTACAACAATTTACAGAAAGCGCTTGCCCACAGAAAAAAATACTACGACCAACGACACACGCCACTAACCTTGGCAGTCGGGGACGTGGTCCTGCTTAAAACATACATCCTTAGCAGTGCTACACGAAAAATTACCACAAAATTGTCGTATAGATATTCCTCACCGTATCGAGTCACCAAAATCTTGTCCCCGGTGACATACGAAGTCGTCAATGTCGACGACGCCACAGACGTGAAAACAAGGCACATAAGCCAGCTCAAGTTATACGGTAACCCACCATAATAAATGGTTAACAACACCAATAAATTAATAATAAAAATACAAATAAATAAAATTAATAATAATAATTACAACAATACTAATAATATTACAGTAATCAATTATAATAATAAACAACCAAACACACAAAAAAGGGTTAAGAATAAAACCGCCAATAAAACAAGACAACAAATTAACCACCGACCCCTCTCTATCTTTACATATACCACCCGACGAGATGGAAACAGCGCAGACGGAAGCCGAGGCCATGAAGGAGTTGGAGGAGGCTCTCGAGCAAGAGGACGGGGAAGAGGAGACGCAGCAGGAGCCAACAACAGGGCGCCGCAACAGCGCCCTCAGTGAAATTTACTGAAGCATTTGTTGCTACCCCCACAGCGCTATTAAAAAAAAATAATAATAATAAATAAATAAAAATAAAAAAAAAATAAAAAAAAAATAAATAAAATAAAAAAAATAAAAAAATAAAAATAAAAAATAAAAAAAAATAGAAAAAAAATTAAAAAAAAAAACAAAGAAAAACAGAGTGTCACGCAATCGTAATCACGACGGACCGGAAACGGACCGGGTTTACGAAGTAACTGTCTCACGCCATCGTAATCACGACGGTTCGGAAACGGACCGGGATTACACAGCACCAAGATGGAGATCGACGGGCCCTCTGTTATAACAGAAGGAACGGATTTCCCATACGACCATCGTCGTGTATAGAGACAATGATCAATAAACTTACAATAAAACAAAAAGCTGTTGAGGGCGACAACAAGGTTTTCAAGCAAACTCCCATACAACCAATTTCATATAATTCAAACTTACAACCCAAATGTACCTAACGATGTAATCTTCAATGGCTCAAATCAATGTGACCCCATATTGTAATACAGCTGGAGATAGAGACATTCACCAACCAGACAAACGTAAAATTTTCAAATTTCGCGAAATTTTCAAATTTTCTCGCGGGGGTGGACTGTGACGGATCCCAGCGATAACTTATCGAGAGTCTAAGGTTCACCTGATAACCCTTCCATTCCAACTTCCTTGATGAAGGAGGAAGGGGGGGGGGGGACAGGTACCGCGGGACCCGTCACCCCCTTCTGGAGTCATTGTGTTCTCAGAGCCGCAACTTAATCGTGAGTCTATCTCTCAAATTACATTTCGTCCTATATTGTGGTGAATGTCTCATTTATGCTAACTCGGATCTTCTCACATCTTTGCCTTGTCATATGTGTAACATTTCTGACCCATTTTGAGCCATTTCCATTATAGGACAATACATACCTATTTACTGTCGCCCTACCGAATCCACCTGACTTGTACATGAACCTTTCCTTCATCATTCAAGCGTGAATAGGAATTTCAGGTATAGGGACGCCAGTGCTTTTTACGTATCGTGGTAGGTACTTCAGAAAGGGGAACGTACACCCAGAAATAGGTTAACGTCCATGATCTACGGTCCCAGTTTTAACCAGTACCTATTCTCTTTCTTCTTCCTATCACGTTACACCCCTCCTGATAATTACCTTTTGGCATCCCTCATAACAGTAGATTGGCAGTAACTTACTTGCCTGTTATTAATTTCCACTTTAAGAATTTCTCTGCTGTTCATAATTTATTGGGATAGGTATCTTCAAAACATCAGGAGACAGATGAACACAAATAACCAGTATCTACGCGCCTCCAGGAATACCATCACTGCATGACACAGGTATCATTATTTTTCTCAGTAGGTATACTTTGTTTCCGACATTATTCAATATGCATAGTGATTTTTACTCGATAATTACTCAATTTCACCCCATTAGCATCGAACGTGCATATTTTACATCCCCGAATATGAAAACATACTCATTATTATTGAAACGTCCAATAAACAACTCAACAACTTCTTGGTCTTCATCAATACCCACCTGATCCGCTCTCCCTGGTGGCGCGCCATTCCTCGGAGGGATTTGCAACGACCAACATGCGTTTTTACTTGGGAGAACGAACCGTTTAACATAAATCTGCATTGATCTCCAAATGATTTACAGGGCAGTTTATCTCGCGGATTTACGCCGAGCCCCTTCCCACGTACTCCCGAGAACGTTTTAATGAGCCGCAGTGAAAAATGGGATGAGCAGATGGTATTCATAACTTTCTTGAAGGCGATTCCTCCTTGCTCAACGATCTCTCTGCATCCCGCTCCTGAAAACCTTTCTTCCTAAACATAGGTTTCACGTTTTTCCACATCCTCGACAATTTTGCGCCAAGTCCGAAGGTAATATTCTGCTTTGCAGCCGACCTCTCAGATTTATAGTGGTGCACATTAGTGTTTCCTTTCTCCCCCGCGAAAGGGCGTAGCTTTAATGAACCCCGCCTGTCCGCTTGAGCCTTTTAATGCCCCTATTTGTCTGCATTACGGCTCATTTTATTGTTTCCAAAATTACTTTTCTGAAACATAAATCTCGAATAAAAAATGCTTCAGTCGAGTAGCCTTGCCACTCCATTTTACGGTTCATGATAATGAAATTTAGAAATACGAGGAGAGAAATAATTATGGACACATGAAATTCAATAGTAGGTAAGTAGAGAATGAAGTTCTAGTTTTCGAAATGTGGCCTTTTCCTGGCTAAAACAACTAGAATGATAGTGTTCCTTGAACACAAGTCTGTGTGTGAGTATTTCCAGCATAATTAGTATACAATTTTTTTTTAATTTTTTTTAATAATTTTTAAAGTGATTTATTATTGCTACTGAATATTAAAATACAATCCATCTGGCAATATTACATATAATTTGTACACTTCTTGAGAGCCTGTTTACAATAAAACCCAGCCCCTTCTCATAACAGTATCTTCAACACTGAGATACAATTCCATTTTATCAGCACTAAGTCCAGTGGTTTATTCGGTTGAGTCGCCGGAGTTCATCTTCGTTGTCCAAAACGTAGAGCATTTCCGAATTTTCATGATTGTGGAGGCGTTTTTTGTGCCTCCTTGAGTACCTTGCGATAATTTCGTGGACTGTTCCCATCCTCAAGTCACAATGAATATCATCGTTCTTCATGTACCAAGGTGCACGCACTATACTTGTCAGTATTGTATTTTGGGAGGTTTGGATTTTGTTTATGTTTGATTTTTTGGCAAAGCCTCATAACTGAATTCCATAGGACCTATGGCATAGGACCATATAGGGCGAAGGATCTGCTTATAAATAAGCAGTTTATTGTGGAGAGAGAGAGAAGAGCTGGAATTCCTTCCCATCAACCAATACATCTTTCTGAATTTGATTTAATTTCTTCTTCTTCTTCTCTATGTATTTTTTCCAGTTTAATTTGGGGTTGAGGGTCATACCCAAGTATTTAACTGCATCGGTAGGGGTACCATACAATGGGGGTTATACGATTGACCAACTGAATTTATGTTCTCATCCTTTGCAAACCTGAAGGGCTTAGGGTAATTTTCCAACGAGGTACAAGTGTTACGATCAATGTAATGTCAAACTGGTTCGTACAAATGAAAAATGTTATTCATTCATGATACTATGAATTATAGATGGGTATCGATTACTCAATTAGTCACAGTAATTGATTAGTTTGTCAAATAATTGATGTCCACAGGGTTTGATTAATCGGGTAATCGATTAATTTTTAACGATTATTCTCCCCTTATTAATAATCACTGATGACTTGTTAGTTTTTTGCTGTATGTTAGTTACGTTACTACGTTATTATTTACCTATTAATAATAATATTACTGTCTTCCTACGTTATTGTGAAATGCATTTTGTAATAACTTGGTAAAAATCCAACTAATCCAGGTATTATATTTGAAACAGATGGCGGAGACTTTCCCTGCCTTCACTCTTGAAATAAAAGTATTGTTTTTTTACCAATTTAAAATAGGAATGACTTTTTAGAATCGATTGGGACCACCTTGAGCTCCCTGTGAGAACTTTAGGGTTGGACTTACGATTAATCAAAAACACAAGTGTGAATAGCTTTATTTTATTTTTATATTATTTTTTTTTTCATTATTAAGGGACATGCAACTTTCAAGTGGTCATGGGTGCCAAATTAAATGGTTACAACAAATTATTGATTAACAACTGAGAAAGTGAGAAAAACAAAAGCTTTTACAGGTTGTAGAGTAGTGACAAAGTTCTAAATTTATCGAAAATAACGTCCAACCAAGCTGATTTGTAACCCAGGAGCTCTTCTAAATTCTTCGGAGTTTCGGGTGGGAAGTTGTTGAAAATTTGGCATTCAGTCAGCAAGTGGGTTACAGTCAGAGGGCATATGCAGGTTGAGCAGTTGGGGGGAGGTGTAACGTCTCGTTCCATAGGCCATGCGTTAGGCGGGTATGTCCTATCCGGAGACGAGTGAGGACCACTTCATCGACATGACGACGACCAATTCTTCACAGCCTTCTCCACAGCCCATACCTTTAGGTGATTCGTGTTCTGCCATTCGGTTCTCCAACTGTTCCAAACTTCTCTTTTTATTGAACATTGGTAGTCAGCGCATACATACAGAAATGTGGAAATGGGCTCTTCAGTTGCTTCAGTGTGAATAGCGTAAGATTTTTTTTTAAATTATTATTTAGGCGCATGTAACCATTAAGTGGACAAGAACGCCGACAAAATTTTACAACGCGATCGTTGTTCATTTCTTCGACTTGGACTCAGTTTTGCGTCCTTACCAACCAGTATTCGAATTTCTAATGAAGGCACCCCAACTCCCTATTTCTCCGAATTGAGCGTGAAACGTTTATTTCATCCGGATACATTTTATTGTGAAGTAGGTATCTAGTAGGTGGGAAGTACCTACTGTTCGTACTAAGAGTAAAAAAACAAATAAATTTAAAAAAAATGTTTTTATTTGCTAGCGAAAAAGTTTACAGAAAAATAGTAAGCCTTTGTGTAATAATTTGCAGCGTTTTTACATTCTATACCACACTGTTTCGACAATGAATACTTCATTATCAGGCATAAGATAGATTAGAATTCAGGATTGTTGGGTTTCATTCATACCTATTCAGTTTTTTGAACGACGTCGTACCACTACCAATTTTTTTTCATAATTTCAACGTTTAGGAGCAAAGCCCATTCAACCTCCGCTACACGCTTTTTGATGTCAAGGCGAGCGGCTTGACTGATGAAGACTATTATGTTTTGATTCTCCAAGCTTATATGCCAACCCGCATGATCCTGATGTAGTGTTATTACCTGCGCATAAATCAATTCCTTTTGTAACGCCGTTTCCAAGGGATTAGCCTCAGATTTACGACCCCATAACTATCACCTTTTCCCTTCCTTTTACATCCCATCGGTTCAATATAAATCCTTTTTTCAAGGGGAGAGAGAAAAAACGCACCGAAGGGTGATACAACGGATTATGCAAATGTTAAATTTCAACGGTTGTCCCACATAACAAGAGTCGAAGCTCATTTTTTCCCTCTTAGTTCTTCCGAGTCTACGTCTCTCTTTTGTTGAAGTTTTGGAGACTCGTAAAGCAGAGGATGGGACTCCCAAAAACGCCCTGGGTCCCACCCTTGTCTAACTCTGCACAATCGAAAGTAATTGGGATTTACGCCTATAACGTCCGTGACTCCAATATGTATGCTAATCGGATCGGTAGCACCTCTTCTCTCCATCATTTGACTTCGCAGGAAAAATATAGGAGAACCAAATTAATTTTGAATAGGTCTCGTGGTAATTTGAATAATTCACTCTTGTTTATTCAACCGCCAGGTTTTCCCTTCGTTAGAATGCTGATGCGGGGTTACGGAATGTGTGATCGCATAGGGTGATATCCCTTCTGGCTAATAAACATTGTTAAAAGGGCTACTCGTGTGAGAGGAAGAAGATAAAATGTGTAGGCGAGTTTGCTCTTCAGTATTTTGGATCATAGTATACAAAATAATGTCAATTCTTAGTACAATAGTGATGCGTCATCATTCTAGCAGGGATACCTGTACAGTAATACCTGTAGCACCTGTACTATGTACTATAGTAGTACCTGTAGCACTTTTGCAAAAGATGGTGCGATGAACCTTTTCAATTCAACAAACTCTTGGAATCAAACCAAGAAACAAATTGAAGCCACAAAATCATCAGTATCATCACGAGCAGCTTCACAAACTTGTTGTTGTTTGTCTGCTCACACTTCCAGCAACATGATCGTGAAATAAAGTTTCTCATTTGGGAATTTTGATTTATTATGTTCAAAAATGAATCTTTGGAATCGACAAAGGAAAAATATTCAACCACCATCAAAAATTGTTGGTTTACGTTAAAAGGTACCTAGAATTGAAAATCGAATAGAAATGGTTCCTTCTGTACGCGAAACATTCCATACCATGGACTAATTTTTATGAAATATGGTACAAGGGCCTGTTTGGGGTAAAGTTGTGCCCCGAAGCTTTTGGTTCAAGTCAGTCACTCCTGAGGGGTGAAAAATAGAGGCTGCAATTATCAAGACGCCCAAGCTCAAAAATCGCAATATAAAGATATTGATTTTCATCTATTCAAATTGAATTGAATTTTTAGAATCGATCGAGACCACCCAGAGCTCTGTAGGACCAACCGTTCGCTACCTAAGAGAACTTAAGGGTTGGACTTACGATAAATCAGAAACACGAATGTTTAAGTCTACTTGAGCCCCAAAACCATAAATGATGGAAAAGATGAAAAAAAAAGTCTGCCAAGTGGGTGTGCTCATAACTTCCTCGTATCCATAACCCGATTGTATAGATGATCCGATGCATAATTGTTAATCTCAAAACATCAAAATAAGTTAATCTGTAATATCTCTGAAAATTTCATTGAAATCGGATCGAAAATGTAGAAGTTATGGTCGTTACAAGGAAATTCACGTTTGCGCATGTGCAGTGGCTACTATCAGTCCGAAGGTGGGGATTTTCATAGGGGACCATCTAAACACTAATCTGTAACATCCTTGAAAATTTCATAGAAATCGGACAATAACTTCGTATAGTTATGCGCTTTACAAGGATTTCATGACAGACGGACAGACACGGAACCAAAATTGTTCAGGAAGGTCTGAAACGTAAACCGAGAGTGGAAATTTTGATTTTGGAGAATTTTTTTTTTTTATCCTTGAAAAGTGAAAGCAAAGCTTCCGCTACCTGGGTAGACTCGGGAGCAACAGATGAAAAAGAGGTGTTTGCATTCAATTTACCTTTGTGTAATAATTCGCAGCGTTTTATGGAGATAACGTGGTTTTTTCAACAACAAAATGTTTTTAAATCGTATTTTGGTACCGAATTGAGCGACGTACCGTAAAATGGGGTTACTTTGCTCACCTGTGGGTAACTTTGCCCCAAAAATGTAACAAGTTCATTTTGAAACTTGCGGAACATTTCGTACCTGAGGAACCTATTCCTGCGTGAAATCAAGACACGTGGAGCTAGCAAGTACAATGAAACCGAAGGTTTCAGGTGGGTTATCTGCTATTTTTCTCCAGGACTGCTCAACACAATAATCAACTGCTAATCAACTACTAAATTTGGTTTTGGACTGAGTGACACAGATACTTGTTCTACATGTGACAACGAAGTGGAAACTGCACATGCTACTCGAATACACCTCATATGAGTCGCCACGGCTCAATCTCTTCCAAAAAATCTCTCCTCTCACCAAACATCCCTTCAACTTGGAAACCCTGCTACAAGAAGAAAACAGAGAAGTGACATGATATGGCTGTATTATGCTTCTTTCTCAAACAGACAATTTTTCAAATATGAATATAACAATCATTTAATCCTCTGTTCAACATAAATATTTATTCATTCATGTTCAACATTAATTCCTGTACAACTTGAAAGAAAAAACTGACTTCTCGTAAATAATGTATAAGAAGTAATATTATCTTATTGCGGGTGTATGTTCCTGTAAGGATGCCAATAAAAAGTTTTAAGAAAAAGTTGATACCAAGTGTTCCAAGTTGGTACTCAATATTTTCGGCGAGTAGTGTACTTGGTATACCTGGATGTTAGGAGTAGTGTTCCAAAATGGTTTCACCGATGACTAGGAAAAACCGCCGAAATCCCCGTCCTCATCAACTCCTCTCAGAAGTAAGTTCTTGGGAAGATGGTCGGTCGTTGGGAAGACCTACTCAGCAGTTGATTGTGTAGGAAGGATTTCAAGAAGATACCCTCACTTTTGTAAATTGTGTTCCAAGTTGATTCCAAGATCTGTTCCAAGTTGATACTCAATATTTTCGACGAGTAGTGTTCCAGGTATATACCTGGATGTTAGGAGTAGTGTTCCAAAATGGTTTCACCGATGACTAGGAAAAACCGCCGAAATCCCCGTCCTCATCAACTCCTCTCAGAAGTAAGTTCTTGGGAAGATGGTCGGTCGTTGGGGAGACCTACTCAGCAGTTGATTGTGTAGGAAGGATTTCAAGAAGATACCCTCACTTTTGTAAATTGTGTTCCAAGTTGTTTCCAAGATCTGTTCCAAGTTGATACTCAATATTTTCCACGAGTAGTGTTCCAGGTATGTACCTTGATGTTAGGAGTAGTGTTCCAGAATGGTTTCACCGATTACTGACCAGGAAAAACCGCCGAAATTCCCGTCCTCATCAACTCCTCTCAGAAGTAAGTTCTTGGGAAGATGGTAGGTCGTTGGGGAGACCTACTCAGCAGTTTCAGGCCGACTCCGCGCCAACTCCGGACGTGCTCGGGGCGGTGCGAGCGCCGAGTAATCACGGGCCGCCTCACACCGTCTGCCTCTCAATGGCCTCTAATCGGAGGGCTGGCGCCGGCGATCCATTGAATTAGTCCCGCTGAGGCCTCCACCCCGGTAATTGACCCAGTATTACCGCCCGAGCGGGGGGGCTCCCAGTTTCGCCAGACTCGTCCGTTTTTCACCCATTTTTCTCACAGTTTATATTCGAGCAGTCATTCAAAATCGGGTTCCCTTTGAAAAGCCCTTCTTGTAAATGATAGCCTGTTTTCGACGTAATTTCCAGTACCAACAAGAAATTAGAGGTTCTGCGGGACGAGGGAAATGTTTGCGAGAGATTTTTACCGCAGGGACGTAATGGACGTATGCGATAACCATTTCCTAAAACCCATTCTCTGCCGGATGCTTGGCCTACCTGTGTGGTTACCTTCAATGATGACTGTTCTTCAAGTAACCGTTCTGATTGTCTCTGTCACACGTGACCTCACGAGGTGTGTCAACTAACCAATCAGACTAACATTCAGAATCATATCAGCTAATTTTCAGGGAAAATGAAGCTATTGTATTGGACTTGAAATTTTTAGTATTAAATAGTTACTTTATCGAATTTCATTCCTCACTCAACTGTTTTGGAACATTTGAAAAAGATTCCTGAAGTTTTGGAAAATCTTATTATTGTATAAATAAAGGTAATAATATAATATACAGGGTGTCCCACCTAACAAATACCCCTCCAAAATCTCTCTAAAACCGTAAATTCTATGATGAATTATTACTATTTTTTGTGATCTGTATGTTTTTGGCTTATTATTTTCAATAATGATCCATTGGAATCGAGCAGGATAAAGAGTTAACCCCCCCCCCCCCCCAAACGCGGCACTTCCCTTAGTTCCCATGGACCGATTTGGTTGAAGTTTTGTATTTCGATACCATGAAGCACAAAGGGGCTAGGTATGTCCAAAAACGAAGTTTTGAGAGAAACGCAAAAGAAGTTTTCATCAGCGCACAATTCCTAAAATAATGGCTTATTGAACTAAACTCTTTAATTTCTTCAAGAAATTTTCGAGCTATAATCGTCAGGAAGGTCAATAATAGTTTTGTTGAATTTGAGTTTTTTCGAAGTTAAAAAAAAATTAAAATGTGGAAGATGTCTTTAAGGTATCGATATGGGCTCTATTTGGGGTCTAGTTGTGCCCCGAAGGTTTTGGTTGATGTCAGTCACTCCTAAGGGGTAACAATTAAGGGTTGAAATTTTCAGAAGTTCCTTAGCTCGAAAACCCTCGAAATGAAAGTATCGTTTTTTCTCCAATTTTAAATAGTATTGGATTTTTAAAATTTTTTGAGACCACCCGGAGCTCTGCAGGACAAACCGTTCGCACCCTACGAGAACTTAAGGGTCGGACTTACGATAAATCAGAACCGTGACTGTGAATCCGTAAAGTGGACTAATCTCCGTTGAAATTTCAGCTAACCAAAACGCGTTGTATTCAGTTTTGCGTCCTTAGCAACCAGTAATCAAATGTCCATATTTATGAAGGTACCACAGCTCCCTATTCTTTGAACTGAGTGTAAAGCGTTTATTTCTTTCAAATAAACTTGATTGTGAAGGTGGGAAGGCGGCAAAAAAAAGTGACAATGGCAAAGCAGTGATTTTTGCAGAAGATTGATCTATACAGAAACTAAACTGAAGGCGCCTGAGTGGTCACTGATCAGCTGAGTGATCGGCAATCTAATTTCTCCCTTGCGAGGGAAAAACATTAAATCATGTTTAATGTTTTTCCCTCGCAAGGGAGAAATTAGATTGCCGATCACTCAGCTGATCAGTGACCACTCAGGCGCCTTCAGCATTCTCCATTGACCCTGCTTCTCAAATTTCAGCTTCCTGCGTTCAACAGGAGAGAAAATGGCCTTGGAGCTCACTCAGCTAATCAGTGACCATCTTGGTACAACTAGACCCCAAATGGAGCCGATATAACGTGGTAACTAAGAAATCGGTCCGTAGTAACTAAGAAAAAAAACGTTGCAGATTTGCGTGTCGGAATTCACAGAACGACCCCCAGCCCTAAAACATTAAACATGTTAAAATGATAAACAACCCTTGTGAAATAATTTGCAGTAGGTTTTATTCTATTTTCGGATTTTACGGTCCTTGAGACGTAAAACATAAAATTTTGAGGGGGATTTAACAATTTTTTTCGATCGATTTCTATGGTTCATTATTGAAAATTGTTATGTTTGCGTGTTGTCGAGTGAAGGAGATGACCTTCCCGATGTGGCGTTTGTGTTTTCTTTAACCCCTACTCAACGAAGAGAGAAAAGTCCCTATCCTAACTTGCAGTACTCTCGCATCGGCGGCTTATTAGCCAGACCGGCATGCGGAGTACTGAGAAGTGCTGGCTAGCCCGTCAGCCCTGGCGTTTCACAAAAACCGACCGGCGGGATGCGGGAAATTTACCTAGTGAGCCTAATACTTCGAGGAGATCCCTTGATGAAGGAGAAGTTGGAGAGCGAAATGAACAAGACGAAAGACTGGACTAGGCATACTGGAGCATCCCTGAGTGAGCTTATATACTCGTGAGATTAGTTGAGGGAGAGAGAGGTGGAAGGGTGACGTCATGTGACGTAATCTCCCCGTACCTCGACCCTCCCTTGCAGGTGGTGTCTCACTCAGAGATCCTCTTGTACTTCTTTATTTTAAGAACTAATTAGTGATTGTGAATGTGGGTCATAACAAAAATAATAAACCAAAAGGAGTACAAATTTGCAGGTATAAAGTCTAGGAGAGTTACGATTAGAATTTTTTACACTCACAATAGCGTCGGTCGGTAGGTAGCAAGGATCATGGGGGGGTGTGACATAAAATATTTAAGGTAATTACTGGTGACAACGACGAATAAAAAGACTGAAAACCTTCCATGGAAATGGAAGAGCCATTATCGTTTTCTTACACGGCTCACTTATCGATATTTTCCACAACGTGCAATTACTGGTCAATTCGACTGTATAATTTCCATAGTATAACAATGTAGGCTGAGGAAAGCCGTCATTTTGTGTCATCGTGATAAATGCTGGGAATTAAAACTCGACAAGTAGGCTCCCCAGGGTTCAAATGGATGCCGAGGAGCACAAAGACGTTTATTTATGCTAATACGACACCGAACCTCACGAAGGCTTAGCATAATGAAATATGAATGATAAATACCCAGATTTCATGTGAGAAGGCCGGAGTTAGAGGGGAACGAATGGCGAATGCGGATTACAAACACTATCTATCTGAGTCACTTCTTCAAAAGAGATAATCCTTATGTAGAAAAAAAAACGAAAGGGATTTTCGGTGATGGGGAGTTCCAATAAAAGCCCTTACAAATGGCTTCTCATGGATGTACTGGGGTACAAGTTCCCTTATAAGTATATCCGTCGTATAATAACCGGTCGAGATCAAAGTCATGAAAGAGGTGGTGAATTATTTGGATTTTAAAGTGCTCCGAGTGATGGAGCAGATTGACATTCGGAGACACAACAAAAGCCGCCGGAGAATAAATTTGTTTTTAAATGAGGATTTGTGTCACGCTTTCTCAGAGGACTCACAATGAAAAATGTGAGTCCTATTTTTTAGTTGAAAACTGTTATTGATCATTCAGTACCTACTTATTTTATCTTCCATTGTACCACTGTTCCAATACTACTGTTAAGAACTGTTCGTTGTAGTTCAAAAAATAAATATTAGAGACTAAATTTTATCAACTTTAACGCTCCGCCGGGCGCGCGGCCGCACTCAGTGCGGTAAAACCGGCATTCTGGCAAAACGGGTGTGAAGGAGTCCAAGAAATGTCTTGACACCTCAAGGTAATCCTAATTCAGGATATGCCTTATACATTCGCGTGATTTTTAGTGGCAAAATTAATTTTCATCAGATTCATTAAGAGGGGGACAGGCCGCCGCACCGCATCCTGTGAAGCGAGCGCCCTGTAGTGCAACTTCGCCGACCGCACCTAGTGAGGTGACATGATACTAATTTTTCAAGTTCGTTTTTTCATGGAAAATGTTTATGGGATAGGAATGCAATTTTCCCAAAGATTTTATGATCCTTTCCCAAGTGATTTATCTCAATAATTTTGTAATTTTTGAAGATTTTCTTCATATTTATTCAATTATTTATTTATTAATTTATTTTTCTACATTGTTTTCAATTGAAATGGGTAAGATTACAACTTTTAATTTTTGACTTGGAATTGTTCCGGCAGTTATTTGTCAGCAGTCGTCCGATTTTTCCAACCGACTTCGTATTTTGTAACAATTTTGGTTTATTATTTTCAATAATGAACAATTGGAGTCGAGCAAGAGTAAAATTTAACCCCCCCCCCCCCTTAAAAATGTGATGTTTTACGTTTCAAGGTACGTAGAATCCGAAAATCTAATAAAGAAATTTCCGTCCGTCCGACGTACGAGGCACTTTTCTTAGCAACCATGGACCGATTTTGATGAAATTTGGTACATGGGCTCCTTTTGGGGTCTAGTTGCGCTCTGAAGCTTTTGGTTGATGTCAGTCACTTCTAAGGGGTGAAAATTAAGTATTGAAATTTTCAAGAGAGCCCTCGAAATACAGGTATTGTTTTCCCCAATCTAAAATAGTATTGCATTTTGAAAAATGTTTGAGACCATCCGGAGCTCTGCAGGACAAACCGTAGGCTACCTACGAGAATTTAAGGGTTGGACTTACGATAAATGAGAAACACGAATGTGAATCACCAAGGAGGTCCAATCTCCGTTCAACTTTTATGTGACCAAAATGCGATTGCTTTTCGTTCCTTCGAGTTGTATTCAGTTTTGCTCCCTTAACAACCAGTAATCAAATTTCCGTTTTGCATTTAGTTCTTCCTAATAAACTTGATGGTGAAGGTGTGAAAGCAGATTAAGGCAGGTGTATTGTGGCAATTCAAAGATTATTAGACTGAGCTGAATGTGATCTGCTGTGTGATCTTATCACGATATTATCTCAAAAATCGTTGTTTTTTTTCTTTACAGGATTGATAGTTGGTCAAGGTAGCCAACAAAATATCGGGTTTGGAAAATCAGGGCTTAAGAGTGAAATTCGCACATGAAATATGCATATCTAACTATTTTAAGCTTGATATAAGGTAGCGAACACTCGGTAAGCGCTTCTAAGCGAGCAAAGTGGTGTTTTTCTAGACTTTGAAAGATGTTCGGGACAGGCAACGAATAGACACCGGCCACCTTCGGAGGGAAACAAAAAAGTTTCCTGAACGGTGGAAGCCATTAAATTTGAAATGAGGGCAAAAGAAGGGCGGCCTCGTCATCTAACAGGGAGAAATTAGGGGTGGAAAAGATAACTATCTCTTCACTATAAATCCACTGGCGCCACCCCGACAGATTAACCTCTTTACGATCTCTAGAGCCTCAATAATTCTCACCACACCTTCAGTTAAATTAGCATCTATTTGCTACCCTGTGTTTATCTATAAGCGATCCCTAAAATCTCCCCTAGCTTCAATGGCTTTTTCTTTTTTTATATATTTTAGAGCCTACTAAATCATTTATTGATGGGGACTGCTTACCCAACAAAGAAGCACCAATCGACATGGACGACATAAAATCGTTTTTACGTAAATATATACACAATTTATACTCACTAGGGAAAATTTGTTATCGAAGACTCATCATCACGTAATCATGTAATCATGTAATGTCATCATGTAATCATCAATTATCAGTAGCAAATTTTTCTGCGTTTTTACGTTCGATGACTGTTAGTGCTGAATCCACTGGTAAAAGTTTGTTTTAATAGAAAGGTTACCGACAGTTTTTATTGCAAGACTTTACCAAGTGTGTGAACGAATAACGTCAAAATTCTAGTTTTTATAACTTGCTGCGTATAATATACGATTATTATCTTCCTGTTAGTGGTTCACTTCATACCTAAGAAGTTCAAACTACCCTTGAGAACTCACCATGTACCTGGGAGATTATCAAGCTATCTGTTGGAGATCAAACCAATATAACATTCACACAGAGTAGATACGACCGATGGAAAAAATAAAGATAAAAATACCTACATCTACATGTTGTAGAGTCCGAATTTTATCGGACCTACAAGCTTATACTGGAAGAGAGAAAGGGAAAAGGAGGAGGACGCAGGCCGGTCATCTCGATAGTTGAGTGATCAGTAGTTGCTCGTGTGAGGTATCCTGCCTCGTCCACCATAATCTAATTTAAAAGTGCTTCCCTACATGGTACCAACCTGTCATTTTTTGGTATTCGTGAGGAGAAACCACCTTGAAATCTCCAGGGAACTGCTGGATTCAGGACTTTTTGCACACTAACCTCATTTTGGAGTTCACAAGTTGTCGTTTACTCCCCAAAAGTAAGTTTGGGCCACCTTTCTCTCTCTTATCCTCTTGCCATTTGAAATTGATTTGCCATCCCTACAGTATTTGTGATAATTGGTTTTGTAGTTTAAAAAAATAACATTAAAGGCATTGCTGTGAGTAAAATTTTGAAGTTACCGCCACATTTAAATTCTAGCAGTTTTGGGAGTTTCATCCATTGCAAACCTGTAATTCCTACCTTGGAGTCTAACCTCGATGAATCTTTAAATAATTTTCTGGTAAATCGGCTTCAAACATAATGAAACCGTTACCATTTTCTTCAGTATTTAAAAATTGCTTGGAAAATTATAATAAACCCAGCAATTTTGACCAACATTTTATCAATAAAAACGCTGCAAATCATTGCTCAAAGTTTTATTATTTTCTGCATAGATCACCCTTCTGTATAAATCACTGGTTCTCCATCAATAGCACCTACCACCATCTGTATTCTCCCTTGACCTTCCCTCTCAAATTTCAGCTTCCTGCGTTCAATAGGATTGAAAATGGCTTTGGAGCTCACTCAGCTGAACAGTGATCTGAAGAGTGAAGAAGATCTCCTCGAATGCTGGAGACGCCTGGAAGAGCACTTCCTTTCAATAGGATTGAAAATGGCTTTGGAGCTCACTCAGCTGATCAGTGATCTGAGGAGTGAAGAAGATCTCCTCGAATGCTGGAGACGCCTGGAAGAGCACTTCCATTCAATAGGATTGAAAATGGCTTCGGAGCTCACTCAGCTGATCAGTGATCTAAAGAGTGAAGAAACCTTTGAGCAATGATTTGCAGCGTTTTTTACCCACAAACATTTTTTTTACCTACCAACTTTTTTTTTACCTACCAGCTAGGTACTACCTACCACACCATACTGGCTTCACACCTTCACAATCAAGTTTATTAGAAAGAACTAAACGCTTCACACTCGATTGGAAAAATAGAAAGCTTCATATGGAAATTTGATTACTGGTTACGCAGAAGGCAAAACTGTATACAAATCGAAGAAATCAACAGCGATCGCATTTTAGTCCGATAAAATTTGAATGGAGATTAGACCTCTTTTGCGATTCACACTCATGATTCTGTTTTATCGAAGGAAAACCTTCAAGTACTCGTAGGGACCGAACGGTTTGTCTTACAGAGCTCCGGGTGGTCTCGAAAATTTTAAAAACTTCAATACTATTTAAAATTGGTGAAAAAACGATACTTTTATTTCGAGAGTTTTCGAGCTAGGGCACTCTTGAAAATTTCAACCCTTAATTTTCACCCCTTAGAAGTGACCTACATCAACCAAAAGCTTCGCGGCACAACTAGACCCCAAATGGAGCCCATATACCAAATTTGAACCAAATCGGTCCAGTGTTGCTAAGAAAAGTGCCGCGTACGGCGTACGGCGGACGGACGGAAATTTTTTTATTCGATTTTCGTATCCTACGTACCTTGAAACGTAAAACATCAAATTTTGAGGGGGGGTTAAAATTTTTTTTTCTTGCTCGATTCCAAAGGCTTATCATTGAAAATAATAAACCAAAAGTGAAAGGAACCGGATCAAGAAGGTGCTGCTGTCTGCAGACACCCTCATGAGGGGAGAAGTACTTGTGGCCATGTTTGTTTTTTTCTCTCGTCTCGTCTCGTTCTGCGAATGTTGACTGTTCTCTTCCTAAACGAAATATAGTAGGTACGCCGATTTACCTCCTCCTGGAGATCCAACGTAAATTCACGCCGTCTTCACATCGCTACCTAAAGAAGTTGCGAATTTATCGAAGCCTTCTGGGGACACTACGGAGGAACGACGAGTAAGATAATATACCGCTCCGCATGGTGCGTCAATTTTCGTATAACACAATGAGATTCTCATATAACTTCGTTCTCCGCTTGAAATTCGTCTGCATCCGGAGCTGTTTGAAGAAAAACTTGAAGCCGTCTGCACTGGAAGTTGCAAGTGACCTCATCACTTCGTACCGGTAGGCATGACTTTTAATCGGTCATTCTGCAATCCGAAAAACCTTAGTAACGCATCAAATCTCAAGCCTTTGCCTTTGATGACAGTTTCAGGTACCTACCGACAAAAATCAGAAGTTCTCCAGCACTCCAGCTAATCCTCGCAAAACATGATCCCGTCGGACGCAAGCCCATGCTGTCTAGGATCCACGGAGAATCCGTCCTATCTTCGATAGGTTCGAGGAAAGGAAGGACTGGACTATTGGTATGATATTATATTGTAATTATATTATAATGACTGTATTGTATGATTGGTATGATATTATCATACCATCTATATTGAAAGACTGGTATGATATTATCATACTAGTTCCTTTCATACGCAATCATCAATTGCGAAATGAAATCAAATCGCAGGTTCCACCTCCTCGGGTCGACTTCACCCATTGAGGCTTTTCCCAGCACAAATCTAGCCAAACCGCTACTGGCCCTCACCAAAGGGCTAGGACTCTTTGACTAGGAATTGAATCCGCGGAGTAGCACAATAAGCCACTAGACTTCAGCGCTTTGGGCTCCCATCACACTGATTCGCGGATTCATCTACAATCTACAATCCTATCATACCTACGTAAAGTTTTTCACGGCCGTTGGAACTATAAGTAGCGAGAAAATAGCCCATAATATGGGATATTATCACCTTTCTCTGAGGAGGTTGGGTTTATCTCACCTGATTTCTAGTTACAGCTTCGTAGGTAGACAATTTAAGTTCTGGACTTTAAGTACCTACCGTTAAGTTCCGTGTTTTATCTCTGAAGCCCTGAGAACCGGCATCCTTACTTTCATGTAATGAACAACTTACTTAAAAATTGTTTGTTCTCCTTTAGCCTGGGTGGAAATATCCTGTATTTTCATTTCTTTTGTTTTATCGTGAGTTAATCCCCATTTAGTTCAGTTTGCATCACAAAGAGCAGAAAAAAACAGTCAGCCGCTCGATAAATTAGATTTTTCTTTTTTTCATTTAGAAAAAAGAAACCCATAGGTAGCATCTTTTCTAAATTTTAAACAGGCACAAAGCACATTATTGCCCCTACCCCCTTAAAAAGGTCTTTACAATAATACTATATTATTGATGAGTATCAATTAATAGATATGAAACAATTTTTTTTTCAAAACGCTGAGTTTTGGAAAATTATTAAATGTTATCACTTCTCTCAAAGAAGTTTAGACAAATTAGGTTCCCACCCAAAAACTTTGAAATTGAATCAGCTTTCCAATGGTGCACCCAACTTTGTGATTATGTCCATATTTTTTATGTACTTATTGCGTTTAGAATGTGAAAAAAGTTGAGGAGAGGCCAAGTTTGGTCCTCTTTCTTCTGCGACAGCGAAATTGGACTGCAAGTTTTTCAGATTCGTCTGTTATTGAGTGTACCACGATGACTAGAGTGAGATTTGATAGCTAATTCGGTTCTGTTACACTCGCAAAGTTCATTCTTTTGTTTGAATGGGAACAAGGCTCTTGTCATCTTCATCCTCCTTATTCACCACTATAAATAAGTATAGACATTATTATGTTTTTATCAAGAACTTCTCTGAGTCACTTTTCTGCCTTGCTTGAGAGTCACGTTTTGCCTTGTAGGTAAGTGCTCTTTTCACATTATTTAGTATTTTGTGGTTTCCCATGATAACTACCAAAAATCGATTTATTCATTATTTCATTTCGGACCTATATACGATAAAAGAGTCAATCTATATAACACACACTCCCATTAAATGGGAGTCAATAACAAATTTTGTTATTGAACCACACCCAATTCATACATATTTATTTAATTAATAACTTTAAACTACATTAAACATTGGGTAGAAATACGACTCGTATTATACGAGCTGGTTATTCAACCAGAATATTTCCAATTCTATTTAATGTTGTACTTGTGGATAATTATTGCAGTACGATAATATTATTTGTCGTAGACAAAAATGCCCATAGATCTTGGAGAAGATTGAAAAAATAAATTTTAAAAATCATGGAAAGGGAAAAAAATTGGGCACTCCTCTGAGTTTATCCCTTTGATGGTGTTATCTTAATGTCCCATGCACATCAACTCAGGGTTTCTCATATAAACATTCGTTTTTCATCCTTTTATCGAAACTCATAAGTCTGTCAAGGGAGAACAGATAAAAAAGTCGTTGTCAGCGACTGAAAGCTAAGAATGGAACAGTTAAAAAATTGTCAACAAGCCTTTAAAAACGCCAGTTCCCTTGAAAAACGATCCATCCGGTAGATAAAGATCAGTCAGTCAGGATATATAGGATATGTAGTGGAAGGGGGAGTTCCTATTAATTGCCTCGACAAAGTTTTTCTGTCGACTGTGTAGGTTTAATATATGATAATATTTCAAGCTCCGGTTGTGTTGGAGCCCTTCAGGCCTTTAGGGTCGGTCTCGTTAAGAGAGAACTGTCGGGAAGAGGGGGAGAGAGACAAAAAGGGCCATATATCAGAACCCGGGTTGTAATGAACATGTTCTTCTCCACACCTCGGAGCCCTATAATTCATCTCCTGTGACGTGGACGGCGGCATAGAGGAGACATCTCTCCGTTTCGTATAACTTCTCGATGCTACCGCTCTTTTCGAACCCATAGTTCATCCGTTGATCCAGTTTTCATCGTTGGGGATAGCGTGCTGTTTGAGGAGCTCTTCTTAATCATCAGAGGAAAATCTCAGTGGGTGGTCTTTTGTCCTGCACTATTGTTGTGGCTCAGTAGATGGTCACGACAGAGTGCGACATAGAATAAATTACCCTTCCTCACGATACGAAAAGGATTTTTCGAACACAAGAGAAGATTCTTCATATGAAATTTCAGAAGAGTACTGTGATATTGTTCAAATCTTAGTTACAGAAGACAGTCTGCTCTGTTTTGGACCGATCATTATTTATTGGGCGGGACAGCTGGGCCTCATAATGTATATTACATATTTCCTGGCATTTGAAATCATAATAAGTACGAACTCCTTGAAGTAATATAAATATAATAATTAGGAATGACCATTTTACCTGGTATTCCTTACTTCTCGTTGATTCTCCTCATGATGCTTCAGTTCAGTCAACGAGTTAAACATTTTTTTTCGAAGTCAACGTAGACATCTTACCTCAGAGAGAAGACACCACCATTCAAAACTCATCTATAATAAATATCCATTATGAATAGTAAGGGTAAGGGTGCTTCCAGCTACATGGAACAAAACTGAGAACAAGATCCATGCTTACTGGTCCAAATCCCTTCCCGGTCCAGAGCCATTCCATAATATCTTATCGGTCCGTGGAACTGGACCGGTAAGGGCCGAGTTTTTGTCAGTGCATGGAACCGTTACTTGATACTCGGTTCCACAGTCCCGGTACAGCTGTACCGACACACCTCTATCGTGATGTTTTTTCATTTAACTTTTTTGTCACGTTCTATTTCCTTCTGTTGAGAACGAATTGTGTTAAAATGTTCCAATACAAGGAAAATGTTCATTCAGAGCCCAATAGTACCGCATAGCTTGAGACTACGGTTGTAATGATATATTTCAATATTTTATAAAAAATGAAGTTCCTGAAATGCCTACTAATTCTGCATCATATATCAATAACAAGTTCCTAAGTTCGAAAATTATTTTCCACCCTAATAAGACTCTTGGTTGACCCTTTTTGAATAAATATAATTAAAATTTTTTGTTACCTTTCCTCAAATTGTAGATATAAGGGGAAAAATTAAAAACTAAGGTAATGTCGCATTATTGATTTATTTTCAATCGCCACTCTCTCATAATACAACAACAAAATCTGCAATAATTGCATAAATTATTTATGAACAATTCCGAAACGTCTTTGATATATAGTGTACTTCATAAATGTATAGTGATAGTAATCAATAATTCCTAATTTCCACTTTTTCGATATGCAATATGTATATATTTCGATCTACTTCTAATGACTACTTAAACACATTGTACCTAGGTTGAAAGGTCTGTCTGACGTGAAAAGATAGAAATGAAAGCTTGTGACACTAAAATGAGAGAGGTAGATACTCATGTATAGATTAAGTTTATTCGTGCTTCAACGATTTACATATGACCACTCACGTTACTAAGTTGACAGGTAAATTACGATCATTATTTTTCCCTCGCTCTTTTGACACTAATGGGAGGAACACAGAATTATGATAAATGCAGCCGTCCATCACTTCTATGACTTCCTGTTTGGAAAAGATGATTGGTTTTAGTTACGATGGCATTACGAAACGATGAAAATAGTAGTCATAAAAATGCTCGTGAAGTTTTCATTGCTACGAAAAGTGACACTAAACACATATGACATATAATTAGAAATTTCCGTTGAAAGGAGATAGCATTCTATTAAAGTTGGTAGAAACGTAGATTTATATGAGAGGTACCGAGATTCAGGAACCGTCTTTCGCCAAATTGAGAATTGAAGTGCCAACCTCTTAAGTCCTCAAAAGATGTATTGCATCTATTAATTCTAATAATTACCAACATTTCTATGACAATGATTTCTATTTTCATATGACTGGAATGAGAGTGTGGTACATAGCACACCTTCATAATTTTCGGCTATTTAGTGAATTTTGACCCTCAAAATTCACAGGAGAGCACAGCTGAACACTCACTGAATGTCTTCATGGGAACATCTCTCCCTACCAACTAGCCTGAGTAGATCATCAACGTCCAGCAACTTCATAGCCTCCTCGTTGATATTACCGTAGCCTCTGACGAAGGGGTATTGCTTGAGTTTTGATGACTTCATCTCTTGTGGGAATTGTAGGGTCTTTAAGGATGTCATCATAGATTACCGATACGCATCAACGCATGACCGAAGTAGTTTGTTCTGGAGAAGCAATTATTTAGAGGAATCCAGCCCCACAGTTGTGCACCACAAGTCCAGACTGGCGTCCAGGACCTGATTGTTTAAGATTAATTTGTTCTGGATTGACAATTTTGATCGTCTACCAACTAACCAATACATTTTTCGGAATTTGGAGTCCAGTTCTGTACTTCAATTTTTCACAAGATCGTTATATCGATTTATTGTTTTTGTTTATATTTATTATTCAATAAACATGTTTTTTTTTATTCTTCATAACGGAAACCATTTTATATCCCAATTTCAATTTTATTTAATTAACTCGAAATAATGAACAATAATGACGGAACAATTTGAGTAGGCCAATTCCAAAACGAGCTAAAAGACTCCTAAACGAAACGGAATAAAACGCAAAAGACTGCTGTATTTTATCCTGACAGCCTACATTCATGGGTTTTTTTTCTAAACGTTTAAAAAATTACTAAATTCCTGCTGCAAAATTTCATACTTGTTCTAATGAGAAAAAATGAGTTATTTCAATTTGAAATTAGGAATTAGCGCATTTTGGAATTTGAGATCGTTTTTAACAAACGACCTTACTTTCCTACAAACAATTTCTACCTCTTCACAGTCGTATCAACCTGCCAAACAAAGAATCTGGTTATAATAGAATTAAATTGAATAAATTTAGGAGGAAAGAATGGAAAAATCTGAAATAATGAGATTGAACGAAGCTATCTTTATTTTTAGCGCGTTTTGGAGGAGCACTCATACTTCCTGCTTATTTTTCAATGAGTTTTGCCTCATTTTGATATTGGAAACCATCTCAACGATGTAGCTGATGCCATTCTGAATCCAACGATATCAATAAGTCATTTTTTCAAAAAAATCGATTTACCTCGTTTTGGAACTGGCCTACTCATTTCGGCTAATAAGTGCAAAAAGGGAAGGAAGCGTCGATTTGCATAATGCTTGAAATTTCAAGTTATTCAACGGTTGTTGAAAGGTGTTTTTATCAGAAACAGTGAACCAGAGGGAGAAGGTTTTCGTTCCTAATGAAGTCTGTATGTCGCAACACAGGTGTTCGAAGCTGCAGGCCTCTGTTGCTCTGGGGGTCTCCATTATCCTGTCAAAGAGTGGTGCCCCGTAATCCAGAGCCGCTGTTACAATTAGCTTTTCATTCAAAACCCTCCCCGCCTCTCCGCCCGGCCAGTCTACACTTCTATACAAGAGCTATGCTAAGCTGAAGCCTCCCCCCGCCAGCGGCTTCCCCTGAGCCCGTTCATCGCTCGTAGTCCATCCGGGGCAATCCGCATCGTCATAACGAGCTTGAATTCAACTCTCGAATGTCATTTCGAGGCTGGCCTCTAATAGGTGTTCAGTTTCTCTCTCTCTGATTCTCCTTTCCTGCAAGCCTAATGAACTTAATCACTGACAGACTGAAATGTAAATCGCGACCGCTCTAGTCATTTGGCGGCTTTGTAAAGGTTGGACCCTATTGCGGAATTTCCTGATGTTAACTAGTTCCGAGCAGACGTAGGATTGGCTAAACTTGGAATTGCCTAGCAGAAAACAGCTTGTTTTGCGTTGCACAACTTTCAGCAATGGTTTTTTTTTTTTTTGGTTACAAGTAGTTAATAACGAATTTTTGTGATAAAAACGGGAAAACATTTTCAGAAACACTGAGCCAGTTCCCTAATTTTGTTTCCTCACTACCTAAGGAAAGGTAATTTTTATTAGAAAGCTCGTTTTTGTGCAGCAGAGTTCCGTGAAATGCATAATTTCCTAGATTGCGGAATCTCATGAATTGCAGAATTCCCTGAATAGCATAATTCCCTGAGTTGCTTAATTTCCTGAAGTTAGCCAGTTCCGAGCAGACATAGGATTGGCTGAACTTGGAATGGGGTATTTCAGACAATTTTTTCAAAAATGTATGGCTCAGGAATAACGGTAATCGGGTATGTTCGTCGAAATAATGTTTTTAAAAAATCAGAGAAGCTAAGGAAAGTTGGAGATTTGAATGGTGTGACGTAGCTAGCCAATTGTGACGAAGCTAGCCAACCACAGAGTAACGGAGACAAGTTAACAGAGAAGAAAGCCAACGTTAAAATGGTGTTCAAGCATTTTTGAGGTTGCCTCAGTTGCGCCATCTACTTTCAGCTAGGATTGAGGAACTACTACGGAAGTGGTGGGGGGAGAGGCCACACTCTTCATACCGCTTCTTTTCAAATCCTTTCGAATGACCAGAAATTGATAACTTTTCGTTTCATCATCATTTAGATTTGCAAAAATTATTTAGAAAATCCAATCGAGGCGAAAGGTATTTTCCAAGTTCCCCTAACATTTGCTGTTGTCCCTATCGCCAGTTGTTCAACTGTTCAATCGACAACTGCCACCCAGAGAAACGTCTGAAACCCAGTGTATTATTGAAAATCGCTCGATTTTTTCGTACATATAGCGAATATAACTAATTGTTATCAAATTAATTACTTAGATGCGGCCGGTAACGCACCAAGGAGAAAAATATGTGATAAACAACGTGACTTGTTGTGATGAGGTTGGGAACAAACGATCGTGAACGCCATCTGTTGCTTTCCGCTATAACTACGTCCTGGAGCTCCACCAATCAGAACGCTTCTCGGGCTCCTAGATTCATCTTTCAGCCCAGTGTAGCCAACTGTCTTTGAAAAAGTATCCATGCACAGAGAAGAGATGAAACCCTTGGAGGACCTCTTGGATACTACAAAATACTACTCACACACGTGTGTGCGTTCATGGAGGCCCGCCTTTTTTTCAAACGTGTGATACTTATCTTTAATTAATTTTTCAACCACATGTTATAGTATCATTGGGCTTAAAGTTGGAGTATATAGGTTTTCAAGGTGCTGAATCCAAATTTGAGGTCAAAAACACTGAATTTCCGACCCACCAAAATACCCCATTGCCTAGCAGAAAACAGCTCGTTTTTCGTTAAAACTTTCAGCAATAGTTTTTCTAGAATAAAAAAAAATGTATTTAAGAATAAAATAACTTACTGTGTTCCCGATTACATTGATGATGTTTTCTCATTTGCATGTATTATTATATTTGTAGTTTAAGTGGTTTTTGAGGTACAGTCATGACCGAACCTCAAAAACCACTTATAGTAGGTATCATTGAAACCGTCAAAAAAACAAAGGGCAATATTCCTCCGCTGATGTATATTTGTATGTATGATGTTTTGCATTTGTTGCTACCAGTTGGAACGTATTGAAAACAGTAATCAACCATATCATTGTTGTTACTGTTGTCGTTGTTGTTCTTGAGTTTGTACATTCGAGTAAATGTGTATGCTTCTTGTGTCCAACCCCAAATTACACTATGCTGTTTGTTCGTTTCTCATTATAAAAAAATGCTTCCACTTCTTCATTATAATTAACCATATTGAAGAAACATTGTTTTCACTTTTCAAGTTTGAGAGAATAAGTTTTCCAAAATCAAAATTTTCACTTGCGTTTTTCGTGTCAGGTAGAACCTTCCCGAACAATTTTGGTTCCGTATCTCTGTGTCTGTGTGGCTGTGATGAAATCCGGTGCCACTGCGCATGCGCAAACGTATATTTCCTTGTATCAACCATAACTTCTACATTTCCCATCTGATTTTGATGAAATTCTCATGGATTATGTGGATTGGCGCGTAGATGGTTTCCTATAGAAATCGTGGCCTCCAAATTGACAGTATTCTCTGCGCATGCGCAAATGTGAATTCCTTGTCACAACCATAACATCCACATCTTCGATCCGATTTCGAAGAAATATTCAGACATCCTGCGGTTTGACGTTTAGATGCCCTCCTATGAGTGTAGTCCAAGGTACATACAGATTGATGTTTTGAGATTAACTACTATGCATCGGATCATCAATGGGATGGGTACGAGGGAGCTATGTGCCACATCCACTTGGCAGACTTTTTTTTCCAGTTGTGGACCAAAACATTGTTAACAAAAAGGATTTCATATATGAGAAGAAATCGTAAAAATGACCACCATCATTTTATTGTCTCTCTATCTCTGAAGAATACACTGTGGAATCTTCCACCCGGTTTGCTTCCTCGACCAGAACTTGAATATAATTTTTAAAGTTACAACCCCGAGATTTTTATCTTGTATTTTTGACGCCTCAATTAGGTAAAGGCACTCTTCATAAAGTGTGCTAGAGCCAATAAGGTACTACTACATAAATTGAGTCTAAGATAGGTATATATTGTAGATTGCATCTTCTTGTTCTCGATATATCTCCAGTCTTGAAAGGACAGCTGCCTGTCCCGATTAGCGCAATCCCATTTGCCCACGACCGTCCGAGGGAGTCCGAGATCTAACGCATGAGGGATGGCGCGACGCATCTGCTGCCCAACTAATTTGTCACCGCTTTGAGTCCCTTCTCTCGAGTGGAGACCCCCAGGAATTAGCATAGAATCTTGTCCGATACTCCCAAAGACCCCATCCAAGCGTCCATCATCCGTGAAATTCCCTTCTGGAATCCCTGCTCTCATCTCTGTTAACGTTATCTATCAGCTTAGGAGGAGCTTTCAGGCGGAATGCTGAGGGGGGCACCTTAATAGGGTGCATGGATACCTGGGGCTCCAATTTAACTCTGTTCGGTTACAAACGGTTCATTAATTGGTATCTGTCAATGGAAAATACTACAAAGTTAGGTTGTGCTGGCAACGGTTTGGAGTAGGTTTATATCTGACTGTTATTTAAAAAAAAGGACTATGCATACAAATAATATTTGCATAAAACATATCTTCCCTGATAGATATTTACTTGATCTTAAGGGGAGTAAAGACACCGAACATTTTTTTAAAAACTATCATTATTGGTGAGATTATCAGTAAACTTCTCGTGTACACCATCATCAGGGTTTCTACTTAATCAGCAGTTGACAGCAACAAGATGTACAATTCCTTGATTACCTTCCATGTCAATACCATGTGAACAAGCTGTCGATTGTCAGACAGCAACAATATGCATTCGAAGGGTGTAAGAGATATCAGGAAATCATATTAAAATCATACGATGTAAAACGACGAGAAAATCTGGATAGAGCAATAATTATTAGGACAAAAGATCATGATTATTTGTGTTGATGAGGATAAAAGTATTCATGATGAGCAAGCATGTGTTGTCAGCAGTAGATGTATGCATAGGGCGCATGAGGAGTAGCCAGTTAGCAGCTCAAGGTCCAACTTGATGAGCTCTAGTTAAAACCGTTCTCTAGGCATACCTACCTAATTTTTCCAGTCATGTACTTTTCAAACCACTAATCATTTTGAATTACGTCTCAAACTATGAAAATCTGAAATGGTTATCAGACGCCAATCCTTCAAATGAGATTGACTCATCCGTGTTCATAAAGGGGTCGTCTACTTTTCCAAGTTGTTACTTCTAATTCCCCAAGATTGTTTTGACAGACCGCAGTCGGCTCCCACGTCCAGAAAGCCCCCCGGACCGCCTCTGGGATACCAAAAGTCGGCAGCACCAGTCAACGGCGAAGCGTGAGGAAAGCCGTCCAGCCTCTTCGAAAAGGGACTGACAGCGCATCATGTTTCCCTGACAAGTCTTATTCTACCTTCTTGATACTTCTTTCGTTTCTCGACTAAACATCTCAAAGGGAGAAAAAAAACTGTGCCGCCGGGGTTTTGAACTTCTACTTTTCGTTTTTTGAAAAGCCCCTGGTATTAGTTGACTCGTTTTACATAACGTCTTATTAAAAAAGATCAATCACGAACTTTTTAATTACGACTAGAGAGAGAGAGAAAAAGAATTTTAAGATGAGGGTTTCACGCGATAACCCGACCTTGTTCCGCTCCGGGGGACGCCTGGATTGTTTTGACATGACGTGCTTAGCACTCAACAAAACTCAACTGAAAATAGACCCCCTTCTTCCTTTCGCCTCCGTTATTATTTTTATAATGGTTTCACAACTTCCCTCTCAAAAGTAGGCAGGCAGCATGAGCTTGGAAGGCCGAGGATATTTTCTGATTTTAAATCTTCACACTCATCTGACTAGAAAATGTGCAGCAAAGTTTATATTGTTGGGTTTTATGATACGTAACACTTTCGGACGGCCGTGGAATTTATTTATATTTGTTAAAGTGTATACTAATTTTTGATGGCCTGAAGTCTCTAAAGACGAAAAGGAGAAGGAATTTCCGCCATAGATTTAGTGGATGCTTCGTTTCGATTTGAATTCAGCAGTTTGCAGTCTTTGATTCGGTAGTTACCTGAAACGGTAAGATAAGCCGATAACGGAAGGAGGATGTTCGAGAAAACCAGGTAGACGAAGATTTTAAAGCATCCATAGGCCGCAGTAGGACTATCTGAGGCCGAATATTTGTCCAAGAAGAGTAAATTTTCAAATCTGGAGAGGAATGAAGCGGCGTGAGGTGAATATTCTCCTTCCATCAGGTGGCAGTAGCTCCTTGATGCCGAGTGTCGCAAGTTCATATACATGATATATCATGAGGAGGAATGAATAAAAAATTTAATCGTCTTCACTGATAGGTTATTTAGTCAGTGGGCAGCAAATACAGCTCAATTTAAAAGAATGGGGGGGGGGGATCAAATTTTCTTCACGACTTAAGTTCGAGTGATTGAAATATGATAACTTATAGCTTGTATGTTCTATTGAGTGATCGAAGGGTAATAACGCACAATTTTTAGTGTGATACCAAAATCTCGGAAGGGTGGGTATTTTACGTATGAGTAGATTGCCGGTCGATATTATGAAGAATATTTATAACTAATGTCGTGGAGTTTCAAGGGCTTAAGCCTGCAAAAATGGTAAACAAATGGGCGAAGAAAATAAACTCAACGGTACCGAAATTGAATTCTGGGAATCTTGTCAGTCCACTTTCGCGAAATCGCTCCAATTGAACTTTCAAATTATTGGTGGAGGTTCGCCAATTGTCAATCTGAAAGAAGCCGAAGTCGAATGAGTGTCGTTTTGGTACTCTTTGCCATTACTTTATTCAATTATTGATACGATGATTATTCACCAGAGTTTAACCATTTCAAATAATTCAGGTGTCCGTTCCAACGAGTTTTTGGTTTCGAAGCCACTCTTGGGTTCTCTACCGGAAATGCAAGAAAATATTCGCCCATGAGTTCACGCAGTCATGTTCTCCTCTCTCTCCCCCTCCTCCAATCCAACGCTCTCGCTCTCCTTCTAATTAGCGAATATTGCTCCAATCAAACTTCCTAACTGCTGGTCAATGTTCACCAACTGTCAATCTGTGGAAAACAGAAGTCCAGTGAGCGCTTGTGTCGTTTTGGTACTCTACCATTGAACAGTCACTCTTGGGTGCTCTGCTGGACAAGAAGAAACTATTCACCACTGAGTCCACGCTGTCATGTCCCCCTCTCTTTCCCACTTCTCCAATCGTACGCTCGATCTCTCTCTCTCATTAGCGAAATTTCTCCAATCAACCTTCCTAACTGTTGGTCGAGGTCCACCATCTGTCAATCAGCCAAAAACAGAGTTTAGTGAGTGATTGCGTCGTTTTGGCTCTCCGCACTATTGCTACGATGATTAATCAGTCAGAATTCAATAACTTTAACTAATTCAGGTTTTCGCTCCAAGGGGTTGTTGGTCTCAAAGTCACTCTTGACTGCCCTGCAGGACACGCGTGGAAATGTTCACCACTGAGTCCAGGCTCTGTCATGTATCTCTCTCTCTCGCACTCCAACAACAAACGACCGCCTTCGTCTATCACAAACTGAACTCCGTGTAATCAAGTGGAAGCCCCTTCTCACCCCATTGTACTACTTCTCTGTTAATCATTCTCGGCTGAAATATGCCGCGTCATCTCAGCTCATTAATTCTTTTCAATTCTTGAAAAAGCGTGCGTTTTGTAGGGGTCGCCCCCCTTTCACGCAGTGTGACGTGACGAATGCTCTGGCAACCACCTGGACGCACTCCTAAAGTGCATGTGGATTTTTATTGTGACTCGAACCATTAGCCGTAGAAAGAATCCTCTCATGCTTGACACTACTCTACATCAAACGGAAACGTTTATCTGTCAATGGGTAGGTTATTAATTACCTCAACTATTTTTATAGTAGGTAGACCTGGAGTAACAACTCATCGAGAGTCAGTTGAAATTGACCTGAAATTTATTGTTCGTTCTCAAATTACTGATTGAAATTCCCGTTTTATGTATTTCAAAGCCAAATTGAAAAATTTCAAACTGATTTTGTAAGTATTGCTATAAGTAAGCTGACAATAAGAGCTATCACTCTTACGATATGAGGTGTGCTGTTACCTTGGGATAAGGCGAAGGAAGGGTTGGTACAATATGACTTTAAGGGGGTCTCAGTCGGTCGACGTTCATTCCTCGTTCCTGGTTAGTATTTAGCCAAATCGAAGGGACAAATGGTTAAAAAGTTATACTTAAATTAAGATTTTAGAAATTCATTAGTGCACGGACCTAGGGAATTGAAAAACTGAAATATTGCAGCTGAAATCATCAAAATCGAACAATAATTGCCAGAGAAAAATCGAAAAAACCGTTAATTCCGTTATCTTTTCCCCATAAAATGTAGCTAAATTAGAAATGTTCAGGGCTTTTAGAAATTCATTAGTGCATGGGGCTTGGGAATTGAAAAACTGAAAAACTGCCGCTGGAATCATCAATATTGAACAATAATTGCCGGATAAATATGGGAAAAACATGGAAATAACCGTTTATTTAGTATTTTTTCCCATTTTTCTTGGGCAATTATTGTTCGATTTTGATGATTCCGGCGGCAATATTTCAATTTTTCAGTTTTTTAGGTCCGTGCACCAATGAATTTCTAAAATCTCTTAAAATTTCCAATTTAAGTGCCTACAACTTTTTAACTATTAGCCCCTTCGATTTGGCGAAATACTAAAAACGAACGGCAATCGACTGAGACCCCCTTAAATGATGGTATATTGTGCAATTAAACTTGTTAAATATCAATAATACACGGGTAGCACAGAGTATACGGTTGGAACGGTCGTACATCGGAGCTAGCAATAAAGGACAGTGGATTGGTTTTCCGGGGTTGTGATTTCTACGCCACTCAGATAAAGTACCTTCGGAATAAATTATCTAATTGGGCATACTTATGAACTTATTTAATTAGAACTTTAATTGCTCGTACTGGTTCTTAATTCTTGCATGCCTAGAACTTAATTTGCATCGATAACTCTGGCCTCTGTGGGCGGACTTTAGAACTAACGGTGAGTAGGCGCCTTTGAACTAACGGACGAGAACGGACAGGGAGTTCAAGTTCAAACAAGGTGTGAAGAAGAAAGTGAAGTCTAATGATGTGTGGTGATGGTGAAGCATTAATTTATCCACCTATTTGCTCGACTTCTCCAAAAGGGGATATAAAAGAAAATTAACGATCAAGAGAGAAAACGGGTGGTTTTTCATCAAATTTTAAACCTAATTTTTCAGTCAATTTGACATTAATCAAGTAATAAAGGGTGACATAAGTATTAAAACTTTGCAAATTATTACACAACGGTTCATTATTTTTCTGTATAGATAACTCACCTACCAAAACCACAGCTTTATCGCTGTGCCTACAAACCATATTTCGCTCTTGGATCACGATCAAGTTTAATTTGACAAAATAAATACTTACGAGCAAAAGTTAATTGGTTGCTAGGGGAGGACAATTTATTGGGTGACATGAAACTCTATCAGGAGAAGGAAAAAATGTTATCTCATTAGATCAGCTGAAATTTGAACGGTGATTTGACCAACTCCATCAGTGAACATTCATTTTTTGCGGTTTATACCAATATTTTGAAGGAACTTGATAACAGAGCGAAGGGTTGTGACAGATACTGGATGCTCCAATTTTATACGTCATTTGCGAAAACGCCGTACACGATTAAGCCCTTCGTCTAGCTACGGGTGCGATTCGATCTAGCCCCATCTTAAGCTTGTATGTAGACGCTGGCAAACTACCTCATTCTCATAGGCGAACGATCCTAGCTCTAATATTCGCCTCTTTCACCAATAGCAGCAGACCTAGTCCTTGACAAAAAATTCGACGCCCTACTTCTACAGCTTCAAAATGAGGTACAATTTGCTGTTAATTAAGTAGATGACACCTGTCTAGCAGTAGACGATAGTAAAATTAAGAATATTCTCGATACATTCAAATTATTTCACCCCCTTATACAATTTACTTTAGAAGAAGAAACAAATAATAAATTACCCTTTCTAGACATCCTTTTAATTAGAAATTGCGACCAAACCATTAATGTCAAACATTATAAGAAACCCACCCATTCTGGACGTTTACTTAATTATTACGGCTGCCAACCAAAGTCCTATAAGATAAATTGTGCAAAAAATTTGATCCATGGAACCCTTAGCCTGTCAGACAAAGAATTTCACTCTGAACTAATTCCATAAATCGTCAACACACTACAAGATTTGGTCCAAAAAGAGGAAGAGAATATTAATAATAACACCCCAAAAAATAGTTTCTCACAATATTTTTCTTTCCCATATTTGGGTGAAACTAGTCATAAGATATATAAATATAATAAGAGAAATTGTACCAAATGTAAAATTAGGACACACAAGCAATAATAGCATTAAATAAAAAGTTTTTAATAATAAGAAAGACAAAACACCAACTGATAATAAATCAGGTTTAATATACCAAATTAATTGCAACAATTGTAATTCAAACTATATTAGTGAGACTGGCCAATGGTTGAAGAGAAGGGCGTACCAACATAAATATGATGTAAATAAGAAAAGAAACACTACAACTTTATCCATTCATTCTATTGAAAATAACCATAACTTTTATTTCCGAAATATTAAAATAATGAATAATGAGAAACATTTTAGAAAACGCAAAACATTAGAAGCATTTCATATTAATCAAGATAGTAGGTAATACAGTAAATTTCAAATCAGATGTTGGTAACACGGTTTGTATTTACCAGCAGCTTCTGGATGAGTCCTGAAGTGGGAAGCATAATGCAGTAGTGCCTACTTGTGCTCTTCACAGAAAACTCATCATCTTGCTGATGGTAAGTACCTGCAGATTCTTTTCTCCATCCATAATCATTGTTTAGGGAAAAATTTAAGCAACCAAAACTAACATAATCATTGAAAATACTACATAATCCATGTATCATATCCTTGAATTATACGCCTTCGTGGTGTTAAAACTGCACTATACGATATGTATAGTGCTACTTATAATGTAAAATTGGAAACACATAAACTCAATTTTAAATGCTTGCATACACATTGGGACATTTTCACGTCAACCACTACACAACAAGGTAGTGAAGTAAGGTTGTTAGTTCATGTACTCAAGCATCAAAGTTTTCGTGACGATTTTTTAGTTCATGTGCCAAAGCAAAGACATGAAAATGTCAAAAACCATCTACCAATTTTCATTATACATACTCCATGATTTCAAATATCTGTTACCATTGTTACATTTTTCCACTCTGTTTAGGATTGAAAATGACAACCAGAGGTTTGTTGAAAGCTCTCCAACAATAAAGTAATTGGAAACCGAAAAAAAAGACTTTCATTGTAAAAAAAAAAAAAAAAAACCTTCCATGATTCGCTACAAAGATCAAAGCGTCAGCTGAACATCCTCTTCATGCAATCTCACTGGATCTCAAATCTCTGGGTTGTCCCTCGTCTTTCCGCTATTCTGTTGATCAAGTGCGTACTGACCTCCTCATGAACTCCCTGACCTTGCCAAAATTCTACAATGAAACTGAATTGCATGACATCAAAGATTCATTGTTTTAAAAATTAAAACATTAATATGAACTATGTCAAGAAATAAATGGATTAAATGTGAAGCTTTATTTTGCGTATTGCTTCTAGGTTGGTCTTTTAGTATAAGTTGAGTCAGTAAGAGGTGTCGCCGTTCTTCTAATAAATTCACCACCATTCGACAAATTCGAATAATTAATCCGAGTTTGTCCGTCGAAAAATAAAGTTCCCTATAAATGCGTAATAAGATGTTAATTTCTCTCTAGTTATGCGATAAGACGGGATAGCTTGACCAATTCCGATCCTCTAACGAGATAGAATGATAGATCTGGGGCTCCGAGTTATGTAAAAACAAAAAAGTTAACAAGCCGTTAGCTTGGGCTGGCATGAGACAGATTACTATGTTATATGATTCAATTAAAACTATAATCAGATAGCCGACAGCAGCCTGTCAGCCTGTTACCGGTCGGATACGTTGTATAAATAATGGGGAAAGGTATGGTGTTGAACAGATTGTGCCTTGAGGGAATGAAAAGACCTCTGACGGACGATAGACGCTACAGGTACTCATTCCACCCCTTCAACTCCTCACGGCGAGTATTACTCATGGACTTGATGAGCGCGTTTGATTCATTGGATCCTGCCTTCATTGCATTCATTATCCGATATCAACTCGGATGTTGTTACAGGTGAAAGTTATTTCTCACGTTCAGCTCCTATCTGATAGCAAGGAAAGATGAATCGAGTCCACGTTGCGGTGGGAATACCACTCCAACTATTTATAAGATTAGGTGTATCATTAATATTAAAAATACAACCCTATTTCACGCAGCTACGAGTATTTTAAAATTATAAAATAGGCAAAACAGCTTTAGAGTTACGACTCAGAGGTTATTGTCGTCGAAATCATGTTTGATAGTGTAAAATTCGTTAATGGTAGGTATTGTCTTATAGCAAATCTACAAACAATAATTTTGTCTCCATTTAGATTACTATGTTTGTTGGCAGCTTGGCAGACTTTTAATAATTTTTTTTCATTAAATGCACGTTTAATTCTAGTTAGGAAATCTGGAATTTATCGTATTTTCGAAGAAAATGAACCCATTACAACTGTCTCAACTTTTTGTAAAATGGAATAATCAATGTATTTTGTACATTATTATAAAGTAATAATATTGTATAATTAGGACCATTTCAATTGGAAGGCAATAGGTTCAAGAACGTATTTCTTCCGTATTTATGGTAATAATTGTATATAAAATAATGCAATATTAAGGTATATTCGGAATCAGCGCATAATTTTCAAATTGAACTCTAATTTCTCGAATCCAAGATGGTCCATAAATAGTCAAAGTTTTGTATTTTGGGGATCAGTAATGCGTATATTCGTTGTACCAAAAAACGTGATAACTTGATACATCTAGCCGAGTGGGTATTCGTTCGTGGAGAAGAGAAGAACATGAAAATGGACTACTAACATTTTCAGAATAAAGGTAGATATTCTGTACATACGTTATGGCGATATGGCATACCGACTGTAAATCAGGGAAAAGCGCTGCAAATTATTTCACAAAGGTTTATTATTTTCCTGTATTGATTTCTCGTCTCTTGTTGGTAGGAACAATGGCAAAGCTGTGTTCTTTGCTGGCGAGTGATCTGTACAGAAAAATAAACCTTTGTGTAATAATTTGCTGCGTTTTTATTCGTTTTTCGGATTCCAAGTACCTTGAAGCGCAAAACATCAAATTTTGAGGGAGGGGAGGTTACAATTTTTTCCTTGCTCGATTCCAATGGTTCATTATTGAAAATAATAAACCAAAAACGCTGCAAATTATTACACAATGGTTTATTATTTTTCTATAGATCACTCGTCTACAAAGCCACCAACCATCCAACATGAAAAAAAAAAACATCGATCGTATTTCGGTCAGCTATAATTTGAACGGAGATTAGGCCTCTTTTGCGATTCACACTCGTGTTTCTGATTTATCGTTCGTCCAAAACTTTAATTCTCGTAATGAGCGAACGGTTTGTCCTACAGAGCTCAGGGTGGTCTCAAAAAATTCTATAGAATCTTAAATTGAAGGAAAAACAATACCTTTATATCAAAATGTTTTGAGTTAGGGCGTTTTCAAAATTTCAAAATTCATTTTGGAACTCTTAGAACTGAACTACATCAACCAAAATCTTTGGGGCACAAGTAGACCCCAAATGGAGCCTACAAACCAAATTTCATCAAAATCGGTCAATGCTTTTTTTCTTTGAGAGTTTGGGGTGATGCGGTATATCTCAAAATTTTCCCATTTATTATTGCTTGACGAATGGGATTTTTTTCTGCTTCCAACGATGACATGTTTTCAATCTGTCCATGGAGGTAGACTCAAGAACGCCGAACATTAAGCCCTCATGATATTTTGAAGTGAAGGCGCCTCACAATGGTTTATTACTGGGTCGCTACATCTGGTATAATTACGACTTGTGTGTCGCAAGAGAGCCCTTCCCCTCATGTCAGTTGAGCGTGTTGACGAGGAGTCTTTCCAAAGGTGGTAATACCATGTCACAGTCAGGACCTCCACAACAGCAGTGCGGGGGCCCCTAATTCCGACCGACGTATGATAAGAAAATTGGTCTTTTCAACCCCTCGCCTTCAGCACAAACTACCTCTCCATCTCACTTCTGGGCTCCGCCCGCTGCTTTCAGACTTGTCACGAAGCCTGACAGGCTTTCCTGCGCCGAGGTTAGGGCTTCGGGGAAGGTTTGTCGGTATAACGACAGGAGTAGACGGGCTCGGTGAAGGGGCACCCCTTTGGCTTGATGCATTGATCGAAATGCTGACTGACTTTGAAGAATAATCGATGCTTCCTTCTCCAAACCACTCAAAATCTTTGGAAGTGGTAAAGAAGGAAAAACTCGTGGTTCCTCAGCTTCGAGGCGAGAGAAATTCATCACCGCCTGTCCTTTCCCGACGATCATCGCCCGTCACTTCCAACGCTTAGGCAATTCAAGTGAAGCTTCTACGTAGTGAACAAGAGGAAATCTCTCGGAGTGAAATGAGATTTGGGAGGTTCGCTTTTTGACTGACGTTTCCTGATATGACTCTCTAACTTTCATGCAAGCTTATTAGAGGTGGTGGAAAGAACGAAACGAGGCTGCCGACGATGAGAATCACAAGAATATTTTGCCTACCAAATTGGATTTCTTTTTTGAGAAAGGTATTTCAAATATTACGATAAATTCTAGGCTGTGGTTGATGGTTCTGATCGATTGGACTCCCATGTAAATCACATTGATCAATCTTATTATAACTATAATTGCTTCCAAATTCCCTACTCCAAATTTTTGGGTGATGCCGACAGCTGCACCAGGCTTCCTCTCATGCGTCTCATTCTCCCAATTAATAGTGGAGGCCGTTTTCTCTTGGCATCACCACTAGATAGTATTTCGCCTGTTCTCACTATAAACATGATGCTTAGGAATACCCGGAAAGAATATTGAGTCAAATACATTAAACGTGGATGCAAGCTACTATTTTCACTAACGTATAGCCTCCGGTCGATGGAAATGAGACGAGGCTGAGAGAGATGTTTTACCAAGGATAAGTAGTCCCAGTCCACAGTAACCAATTTATCGCATAGATAAGAAAAAATGCTCAATTTGCCATACAAGCATTTGAAATTCCCACACCGGATTTTTGTACATTCGTACCTATTGAGGATCGTTCATCAAAATTTTATATTTTTTCATAGCTGAGAATTTAACAACAAACTTTAGACATGCTGCTTACCATCTACGAGTATCGTATGACTATCCATAATGATATGTTGGCAGTAAGTACACAAAAGAACACCTTTGAATTACACTTGAATCAAAGTGATGATTCAATTGAAGGTAAACCGTTGGCTATCCCCATTGCCAGTTGCTAGGCCGGGAAACCACCATGGTGGGTGGGACCCGGGGCAGGGTGGGTCAGTTCCCGGTCAGCAACGTGGAGAGACAAGTGAGCCGCCTCACAACTCCGAACGTTGACCCAAATTATTTTATTTATAAGTACATACCTAATTTATCTACAAATGTTGACGTCTCCATACGTTTTACAAAAGTTAGGAAATGGAGGATGATTTTGATTTGAAGTGGTGTGTGCTTACAACCTCAATTTCAGATATAAGAAACTAATTTATCCTGTCTAAAATAAGAACACCTCGTAAAATATCATTGTATTCGTAAAGACTTCTGAGGGCATTCATTCTTGTGGCACTCGCAGCTGAAAATTCAATTAACATCTTTCACTAATCAGTTTTCAAAAAATACCGATTGAATGAATCAACAGTCGAAGAGGCTGAAAAAAGAAGTGGCAAAATCGTGACGTCTTCAGGTAAACTCCTTCATTCTCCTGTGCAAGGGAGCTTGAGATTGTTTTCCTATTACGCCACATGTTTAGTCCATTTCTTCCAAAACAGCAGTGAATTTAGCCTACCCTTCATATATTTCATGTAATCAAATACTATTATTTGGACCACAAAGTTATTATTTGTAGATTCTCAATACATTTCAATCGATCTTAAACATAAAATTTATGTTTAAGATCGATTGAAATGTATTGGAAAATAATGTATTGGAAAATAATGTACCAATGAGAAAAAACGGTCTCGGTTCCACGTCTCTCTCTTTTTGTGTGTTGTTTGCTTTGTGTTGTTGCTTATACAATCCATTCATCACTCCATACAATCACATAAAATTTATGTTTAAGATCGATTGAAATGTATTGGAAAATAATGTATTGGAAAATAATGTACCAATGAGAAAAAACGGTCTCGGTTCCACGTCTCTCTCTTTTTGTGTGTTGTTTGCTTTGTGTTGTTGCTTATACAATCCATTCATCACTTGTTTGCTGATTAATATTTATTATCCTCCATACATTCTAGTTTGATAATATCCGTGCACTTCCATCAGTCTTCGAGGTCTACACAATAGAAAAAGAGACATGGGCGAGAACCGGGGCAAGAGCCCATAAAAATGAAATATTATGGAACCGAGACTAATAGCATGGGAAGGGACTATCATAAAGAACGGTGCCTCGCAAGGAAAATTATGGAGGTGACGGATCATTTTGAGAAGATAAGGCGAGTTAATAATAGCTATTAAAGAGTTGTTACCGGCTTCCGCCATCGCAGTCATCAGATTCTGAAGAGTCGTGTTTCCGTTTCCGGAGACGTCTGCGGACAAAAGAAGGCACGTTCTTCGATGCTGTGCAGTGCTGTAGTTGTACACAAAATCACTGAATCACCAATGAGCAGTCGATATTCATAGAGATCATTTAGTTGGTATAGATGTAACTATTTGAGTAACTAGAGCACATTCCACAGATTTGAACGTTACAATAAGCAAACAGTTTGCGGATAATTAATATAGCAGGCAACTAAAGAATGTGAGTCGAACACGTTTTGTTGGTTTTTTGGCAAACTCACATAATACATCGAATTCTGTCAACACTCGTGTCATGGATTGGGTTATACTCAGTATGATTTGATTAATGGTGAAATGATCGAGTGGCAAACAATGCCAAAACGCCACAAATAGGTAATTATACAACCGTTTATTATTATTATACTTACAGGTTGTCTCACGAGTTGCCCCCTCCCCCGCCACTAAAACCGTTATTTTTTGAGACAGAAAAAAATTGTAATCATCATGGTTTTTCGCGAGGATGTCAAATATGACCACGTTGCGCACAGCGCAACCATGCGCAATCGACACCAAATTTGTTATTTCAAAGGAGAACCCCTATTTTTATAGCAGATTTGGATTCTACGCAAAATTTCATGAGTTTTAGATCCTTCAACCGATTACATAATATGTAATATGTAATATGTAATTAATTAATATGTATGTAATACGTAATTACATAATGTATAATATTATTATTACGCAAACATGCGCAACCCCTGGATTGTGCCAAAATTGAGATGAAGGTAGACCCCAAGTAAGATACATGTTTTTTCAATAATTTTCGACGCTGAATCACGTGGTGGTATCTATTTTTGGATTTAACTGGAATTTTTAGAAACGGCGGCCGATAATTAGGTGGTTTCTAATAGAAAATCGCTGTTTTCCATCCTTATGAGTTAAGGATGGAGGGAGTTGGTTGTTCCATAAGAATGGAAAAAGAGCAACTTTCTATTGAAAACCGCCTAATTTTTGGCGTAGAATCCAGATCTGCAATAGAAAATAGGGGTTCCCATTTGAAATAAAAAAGTTGGTGTCGATTTCGAAAAAAAAATTCGTATCCCCATAAATGAAGATTTTGGAGTAAGGGAGGGGGGGGGGGAAGAGACAACTCGTGAGACACCCTGTATATACTGATCATCCAACTGTTATAATTACCACAAATTCTACGTGAATCTTGAAGAAAAATCAGTTTTCGAAATTAAAATATCTTGTTCCGTTCTCAAATGAGTAGTGAAAGAAATTTGGTCATCTCTTATCTTATATTCTTCAAAACTTCGTGAAACTTAGACTTGATACAGAATTATTTCCAGGTATGTGGAACGCCTTCACATGCAGGTATACCTATTGAAAAAAATACCATAACAGGTTTAAAATGCATATCCCTTGATCACTAGATACAGTCCACAGACGGATGATCAATAAAATAAGAATAGTAAACCGTTGTATAATATTCTTTGCTGCGTTTAGACATTGTTAGCAACATCATCATGACACTATTGAATAAATTATACTGAATATAATCGAATCCATGACACATTAAAATGTCTTAATTTTGGTGCTGAAAATTTGGCATTTTATTTAACATTCAACTGAAGAACACAATATATTAAACAATGGGGTGTGCGCGTGTGTCGGAAAAACTGTTTATAGTTATTTTTAATCTAAACTAGAACTCATTCAGAGAATTTCGACACAAACCGCAACCTTCTAGCGTGAAAAAGACCTATTTCCATGATTATTCAAAGTTTCGAATGTTCATGACGTCACAGTTGGCTGGTGGTCCCGCCATGGCAGGATGTTATAAACATTCGAAACTTTTAAAATCATAGAAAAAGATCTAAAAATCCAAAAAGAGAGTTACTGGTGTCAAAATTCTCAGGATGAGGCCTATTTTCGATTAAAAATACTTTAAAAAATCAGGTGCACCCCCTATCACTAGTTCAATGATTTATGACACGGTAGGTATTGGTGATACTGGTACGTTCATTCATCAGTTATTAGGATATATCATAGATTCTTACTTACCTCTTCGTCAGCTCTTTCTCAGCCCCGTCTTCGTAGTTTTTCTGGTGCGATTTATCTACACGAATACTACAAAATTTGAAAACACATTTTACTAATTGTCTATGGGAATAATTCCAAATGATAATTTCGTCTGACATTATGAAATTCGTTTAATCTTGATGAGAGCCATAAAAGAAAATTCTGCTTTCTGCCTTTCTACGTGGGCTTAAGAATGTTATACGATACCTATATTGGTTTATTATTTTCAATAATGAACCTTTGGAATCGACATAAAAAAAAATTTAACACCCCCTCAAAATTTGATGGTTTACGGTTCGAAGTACGTAGAATCCAAAAATCGAATAAAAATTTGGCCGTCCGTCCGCCTTCCGCCGTACGCGGCACTTTTGCCACTTAGCATTGAGCGATTTTGATGAAATTTGGTGTGAAGGCTCCATTTGGGGTCTAGTTGTGCCCCGAAGATTTTGGTTGATGTAGGTTACGTCTAAGGGTTCCAAAATCAATTTTGAAATTTTGAAAACGCCCTAACTCAAAAAATTTGGATATAAAGGTATTGTTTTTTCTTCAATTTATGATTCTATAGAATTTTTAGAATTTTTTGAGACCACCCGGAGCTCTGTAGGACAAACCGTTCGCTCGCTACAAGAATTTAATGTTTGGACGTACGATGAATCAGAAACACGAGTGTGAATCGCTAAAGAGGCCTAATCTCCGTTCAAATTATAGATGACCGAAATACGATCGATGTTTTTCTTCATGTTGGATGGTTGGTGGCTTTACAGACGAGTGATCTATATAGAAAAATGAAAAATAGTAAACCATTGTGTAATAATCTGCAGCGTTTTTATAGTGGAAGATATACTATGGTCAGTACTTACTATGACAGCCCAGCTCTGGAATAGGATTCGTGGGATCATTAATGTACGAATCAAGATATGGTTGCAGTTAGGATACCTGGGAGAGAAGTGTAAGTCACGTGCCTATTCGTGAATCTCATGGTTGATTCATGAAGAAGACATTGGTCAACCTGAGTCGCACTTATAGACACAACTTACCTAAGAATAGACTCCAAAAAACATACAGAACGCAGAGAAATTCCCTCCCACAAGGTTACAACACTGGTCTGATGGCTTCAACTTGGTCTTCCACGGGTTTTCATGACCAATTAATTAAATATTAACTTTTGAAATAAAAACAAAATTTTCATTTTCCATTCTTGATGAAGAAAATTTGTCTTTCCAAAAGTGATTTTTCCCCATTTAAGAAATTTTTTCAACGGAAATCCTTTACTTATTTTTACCTTCAATACCTAATATTTCATCTGAAGAATTGAAATCCATGATTTACCATTATATCAACAATGCATCAAGGCATAATATGCATAATATCCATATTATGGATATTATGACGAATTCTGTAATCTATCTGATAATATCAGATAGATAATATAATCAGTAATATAATTACAGATATTATCAGGACCATTACTTACTGGGAAGCTCTTGGAGGTGGTGACAAATTTCGGTATCTGAAATGGTTTACAACAATATTCAGGAAAACCAAATTTGAAACTGATAGTTCTTCAACGTCACCAAGACGAATTTCTATTATAAACCCACGTACTATTTTCATTCACATCATATATATTTCGTACACATTATAATTATATTATATTATTATACCACTTTGAGACGATTTATCTTCAAACCGATGACAAATTGTCGAAATGAACAACGTTACCGAATTGGAAGGAAACTGTACAAGTTATGGATGTTACAGAATATCTGATATTTCACGTTTGCTCATGCACAATGGTCTGTGCATCACATTGATCTGATCGAGACGAATTTTCATTGGACCATCATGTGTCTTAGCCACACAATGCCACAATAAACATAAAAACCTAGACAGTAATTTTTAGAAAAATATCACTAAAATTTTTCTCGTAATTATTCCTTATTTATTTCTTATAATTGCCTAGAAAGGAGTTACTTACTCATCTTCAGGCACCTTTCGAATCATCCGAAGATCGTGATTTCTAATAAAAAATAGTATATAGGTCTTAGGATCACAACCAAAAGTAAATTATTAAAATGAACAAAAAATATCATAGTGAAATTGGTATTACCATACTTCTTACATTTTGAGGTGAGGGAAGCGGCAAGTTGGTCTCCTTCGTAGATGACTCACGTACGTTTCAATTGCTGCCTCCCGATGACGACGGGGGCTGGACAAAATGAGAATTCGATAATTCAGTATCTTAAACTAGTTGGTACTTACTTTCTTAAACTAATATGAATGATACATCAATGTAATATTGTTCAATCTTACCTAAACCTAGTTGATTTTTACAAACTGACAATTTTGCTTTGAAGAGCCTCTCAAATGGCAATTCAAACAAGTGGCAGAAGTTGAAACTAACATTTCACCATTTGAACCCAATCAATTTTTAAGTAGTTGTATTAATTTTTAACCTATCTGCCTACAAAACATTTTGCAGAATTTCCACTGAGAAGTTATATAATAGGTACTTCATCTTCAGAAAAATTATGAAAATGAATGGCAATCAACGTAAATAATTTTTGATTGAACTGAAAAGAAAACTCCTTGAATTTCAATAAATTTGAATGTAATCAGTGTTTAGCAATTGAGGATGAAAAAAAGGCTTTAATTTTGCGAAGCTATGATAATAATATTGAGTGGCTACAACAATGGCTAAGAAAATTACCATGTCGATTAACTACAGAGGTGACCACTCGAAGACGTGCATTCAACAAGGAAAGATAAAATGCGAATCTTGAAGGAAGTCATCTCTTGTATGTAAGACTTCATGATATTCCAATGTCGATATAAAAACATCAGAACAGCTACAAAGTCAGATAAGGTTATTCAGAAGGTATCCCACATCAGAGTGGACAGAAGAAAAATTAGGAACACAAAATTACTGCCTTTCCATGAGAAAAAGGATTTCTCTAGAAGAGAACATAATGCTGTGCGATGGAAGGATAGTTCCTCAAAACTTAGGAGTATTTTAACCTGCTACACACTGGCCATCGAGAAGGTAAAGTAAGAAGTATATTATTGACTGTTATTATTGGCTTGAAGTCAGAAATTGATCAGTTTGTGAAGATTTGGGATGCTAGTCAGTAATCACCTCCAAAGTCCGAAAATTCACCAGTGTTCTCCAGGAATGTTTTGTCTCAACCGTAGTTTAAGTTACACGAGGATTTTGCTGATCCTTTTCAACCCTTAATATCCTGAGATATATTTTCGGAAGTCTGATATATACCTGTAATAGTTCATCCACTTTTAAACCAAAACTGACAGCCGTCGGCTCTCTGGATACTCCAACTATCGATTACAAGGAATCACAATAATAAAAACATTTTAAAAAATCAGAGAAAAAATAAAATAATTCTCGAGTTGACAGACTGTGATCGGCCTTCGAGATACCTTCTACCCTCATTCCTCACCTTGTATGCTATTCAAGCGAGTGGCAGAAGTTGAAACTATTATTTCACCATAGTTTAATTTCAGTCAAGATGGGTTTCCACCAGATGGGTTTCCTCGTCAGGCACCATAGATCCCTCTATGAAGTGAACCTTCTCACCTTATTCCTTGGTTCTGACTTAATGAGACATAATAGAAATTCAACCTAGTGTGGCCCTTGGAAAGATCATTCTTGACCTTACAGACTCTGATAGGGCCTCTGTGTTACCTTCTGCTCAAATATTCTATAAATTTGTCAAAGTACGAGTGAATTTAATTTTTAAAATCTGATTTTTTTGAACAAGTGGGAAATTAGGGGAAAGGAATTTAGAGGCTTTTGATCGTGGATTCCACGTCTCAATGAAGAGAAAAACTGTGATAGCATCAATTGAAGAACTCATAGGAATTTTCTTTCTGTAAGCAAATCGGTATTAAAAAAATTAGGATAATCCATTTTTAGCCACTGCCAGAACTACCCTTCCGGACATATAAGACTTGAATGACTGTGTCAAGAAACAAAACAGTAGTCTTGCTGATGGGTTGATATAATTTATATTTTCAAACCTAAACGCACCACATGCAACCACAGAAAGAACTCCTCCGTTCTCAAGGGACATAGAGCGCGTTCAAGTTTTTATCAAGTAAAACTAAACTATGTTCGCACCGTAGGGATACACTAACAAAGCGAAGGCGTCATCAGGTTCATGAGAAGAGTTTTCGTGAAGTTACTGAGGGAGAAGAAGTGGGGTTGTCTAACAAAATAAGAAAAGGGAGTTTTCTTGGAAAAATCATGAAATGGACAGGGTATATCTCTCTCGTATGTCATTCTGTAGGAGGCAGAGAAGAGAGGAAGCATGCAGATCAGCTAAGGAAGATACATTTTCTGGACTTGTTTTATTGCATCAAGTTACAACTTATAAGCAACATTTTTCTGATACATAGTGTAGGTACGTTAAGAAAACTAAGATACTTCACTTAGTTGCTATTGTCCTGAAATTTGCACTTCATGATGGCCACAGTAAGTGGATAGGATGGTGTGGCTTGGTTCTCTTAAGTCTTGTAAGCAGATCATGTATTGAGAAGCTGGCTGAAATCCTCATTTACATAATCTTGGAGCCTCAAAAGGTGATTAATAGCTTGGCTGCGAATGGCCTCATTGGCAGATTCAATCTTCAGCTCGTAGTGAAGTCTTTCATTTTTAAAGTATCTGAATGCATCAACGCAGCATCGCAGTGCATTATTCTGGAAGCGCTGAATTATGTCTCAATTGCTCTGGGCTGTGCACCCTCACAGTTGTGCACCGTAAGTCCAGACGGGCTTTAGAACTTGCTCGTACACTGTGAGTTTATTGTGGACAGACAATTTTGACCGTCCGCTAATCAGCCAGTACATTTTCTGAATTTAATCAAAAGCTCAGCTTTTTTCTTCTTAACAAGAAAGAGATGAATCATCAGTTGAAGAGGTGAGGGTGGGATGGTAATATAAGAGGCTATGACTATCTTAGTTACTAAAGACAACATCAACATACAAAATCCTGTTATGTATTTTGTTAAGTATAGTTCGGTTGAACTAGTGATTATTGTACATAAAATGTTATTATTGTCAAGTTGTACACAATCTTTACACCCATAGTTGGGAAATGTACTGACAAATCAAAAGATTCTAAAATTAACATAAAATATCTAAGTACCTGTCTTTTCTTGAGTAGGAATCGAGTCTGAAAAAAATATAAAACTGTAATATTGCATTGTCTTCGAAATGAGTATCATAAGCAGCATAAGTTATCTAAGATTCGAGGTTTGAATTTCCATTGCCAGTATGCACCGTATATGTACAAACGGAGAGAGGTGGCTATGATAATAATTATCTACCAATTATGTGAACATTTCTTCACTATTGTTGATAATTAGTTCATAAGCGTAACCATGAGCCTCAGCCTTATGAAATTTCAATAAATTGTTACAACTTATTAAATTATACTTAATTCAACAAGTTACTAGTCGGTTAAGTCGGTCGTAAGTACAATTTCAGTTATGTAATTGATTTTCATATAATTAAGTAATAAAGTGCTCACGATTGACAGCGCTCTCGGACGAACTCGCACGGTGGGCAGTGCTTGTCAAACTCCCGCACGAGGATCTCTGAGAAGAAGCACACATGCCTTTTCCTCGATCTTTTTCTCTTCATACCAACTGGTGATAACAATAACTTGAGGCAATTTTTACACATTTTGGGAAATTATAGGATTAGAATCAATTCGTGATTTATTTGGTCGTATATACAGATGCGTCTACTTGAAAATTTTTGAATTGAGTGGTGCCTGACAGAATAATTACAGGTACATTTTAAGTGTATAATAAGGCAGCTTAGTCATCAGCCTAAAATCAAACATTGAAATACCTTAACTCTCTTATTCTGGTGTTACACGAGGTCAATGGGGGCACAAATTTTTGACAATTACCAAATTGTGACCAAATTTTACCTCAATGTTATAAAGACTTCCATTTTTTAACTCCAGGCTTTTTGGGGTGACAAATTGAACGCAAATATCTTCTATGTCTTCACCATTAGTCATTTTGGTTTATCATTTTCAATAATGAACCTATGGGATCGACCAAGAAAAACGATGTTAACCCCCCCCCCCCCCTTCCCAAATTAGTTGGTTTACGTTTCAAGGTACGAAGAATCCAAAAATTAAATAAAAAAAAATAGGTCGTCCGTTACAGCCGTCTTGGCCGTAGCTTTCGGTTGATGTCAGTCACTTGAAGGGTTGAAATTTTGAAAACGCCATAGCTCAAAAAAATCCGATATGAAGGTATTTTTTCCATCAACTTAAGATAGTATTGAATTTTTAGAATTTTTAGAGACCACGCGAAGCTTATGACTAACCGTTCGCTCCCTAGGAGAACTTGAGGGTTGGGCTTACGACAAATCAGAAACACGAATGTGAATCGCAAAGTAGGCCTAATCTCAGTTCAAATAATAACTGACCGAAATGGAATTGCTGAAGGTACGTGGTAGGTGGGTAGTAACTATGATTGGTAAGTGGTGATAATGGCAAAGCTGAGTGATCTATATAGAAAAATAATAAACTTTTGTGTAATAATTTGCAGCGTTTTTAATATCTACTCATTTCAATACACGAATTTTTGGAGAAAAAATTGGATGGATGCCTTGGTAAATTCAACTTTCGAATGAGTACATACATGAACCTTGAAACTTCCCAGAAAATTATCATGCTGGTACCTGCCATTAATTTGGACATGATTCTATGCTGTTGGACTTCGTCCAATTTGATGGATTACTCTGGTTACTATCCACTTATGGAACCAATACTGGTCCTAGCATTTGCAGGTCATACTTTCTACTACAGCAGGGCCTATAGCACACTGTTATCACCTATGCGATCAGCGCAAATTCAGGGTTATGTTCTAACTCACGGATACGAGGAATTCCAGCGCTGGCTATCGGGAGAACTAAAAACATTATTATTTTCAACCAATCCCCCACAAAGTTCTTGATGTTCGGGATTCCACAAAACATTATCAATCCAGACTGAAACTACGGAAATTCATTAGGTACCGGAATAAGTGAAAAATACATTCAATTTTGGCTATCCGATCAATAATAGAGAAACAAAAAAGATATTGTTAGGTATCTAGAAACCCCAACTTATTGTTTACGTGGTGTGCCGTTGTCAAGGATATAGCATTGGACATTAGACGGCGATCCTGATCGCGATATAGTCAAGTTAACTAAAACACAATGAATTTGAATCTAGTTACAACTAATTACCGATTGTTCGGGTTTTGCCCAGTTCAAAATCAAGTGTGCGCTGGTAGGGTTTTTTGGTGTTATTCTTGCTCTCTAGTTTGACTACGTTTGACACCAACACCGGAAGAGTTCAATACCTAAATAATTGATTTTCATCGTAAGGTGCATTTCAGATCCTTTCAATTTTTTATAAGGTTCCGTATAGAAAATTTTTAATGACCTTGAATTCTGCAACGACACTTGAACACTTCAACGTTCATTCCAACCCCCGTATATCGGTTAAATACAAAGTTTTTGAAGTAAGGCTTCTTTTAAAAGCTGTAAAAAGTTTTTGGAGGAGAGCTAGGGTGGGAAACGCATCTTAAATATTTCAAAGCGTGTGAAACGCAGTGTCTGTTCTCTCACACTCGTGAGGGAGGTACATTTTTTCCTTCTGAAAAAATACCAATAACAAAAGAAAAAAAACGCTGCAAATTTTACACAATGGTTTATTATTTGTCTACATATCACTCGTCTACAAAGCCACCAACCATCCAACATGAAGAAAAACATCGATCGTATTCGGGTCAGCTATAATTTGAACGGAGATTAGGCCTCTTTTGCGATTCTCACTCGTGTTTCTGACTGATCGTACTTCCAAACCTTAAATTCTCGTAGTGAGCGAACGGTTTGCCCTACAGAGCTCCGTGTGGTCTCAAAAAATTCTAAAAATTCTATAAAATCTTAAATTGAAGGAAAAACAATACCTTTATATCAAAATTTTTGAGTAAGGGCGCTTTCAAGATTTCAAAATTCATTCTTGAACCCTTAGAAGTGACCTACATTAACCAAAATCTTTGGGGCATAACTAGACTCCTAATGGAGCCTACATACCGAATTTCATCAAAATCTGTCAATGCTAAGTGGGGAAAGTGCCGCGTACGGCGAACGGACGGCCAAATTTTTATTCGATTTTTGGATTCTACGTTCCTTGAAACGTAAACCTTCAAATTTTGAGGGGGTGTTAAAAAATGTTTTCTTGGTAGATTCCAAAGGTTTACATTGAAAATAATAAACCAAAAATCAAAGTAAACTTCTTGATATTATTGAGCATCATTTTTTTGGAAAATTTGATCCACCAAAAGTTGAATTATTTATAAAATTAATTATTTTCTCTGGATTCAAACTTCAACATTGTAAATTTATGAAACTATTAACTGAAAATATTGTTGAAAATGTTCACTGTTTCATAATGGTGATTCTTAAAATTATTAACTTTCTCATTGTGGTTATTTCGTCTTAATGATTGTTACAAGCTTCATAAAACTCCAAGTTTCCTATAACAATTCATCAGGTATTAGGATTCAAAATTCCACCAACATTATTTGCTTTTACTAATCTATCTTAATTAATACATATTCCTATATGAGAATATAAAATTAAATCTCTATCTTCTCACAAAAGATAAATTTTTAATTTAAATTTAAATGGATATACTGTCCAGCGACAAAAATTTGTGAGAATGATGAGAAGAAAGCGAGGTTTTTCAGCTGAAGGTCAAACAAATCAGTGGACTGAAAAATACTAAAATATATCGCACCGATTCCGGCTAAGTTTATGTGGTATGGTCACCTAAACGCTATATTAATCTATATGGCTCAGTTAGTATCAATGCTGGGTGTGAGAAAGACTCCGACACCACAACTGAGATTCGTGTGAAGGAATCTGTTGATGGGTTCCCTTTGGTTTTCCAAAAAGAGAAACCCTTGCGTTATCCCAATTGTTGATTATTAAGGCAACCAGTAGCTCGGATAGCGCACCAATCAATTGTGAAATTGCTGAAGGTGCAACGAGGAGGAAGATGAGACAGAAGATCGGAGCAGTACATCAAGGGTTTGGTGATTACAGTAATCAGGTTGGGGCTATGCCCGGGGTGTGACTCGCCTCTGATTAGAAGCACGGCACCTATGATTTACATCGGGAAGGTTTTAACTGCCCGAGGGCACGAGGGGTATACCTTAGTTATGCCAGCATCGCATTATAACCTTCTCTCCACCCCCGCTCCCGGCTGGTTCCACAGAACCCTTCATCTGCTACCAATCTTCCTTACGAATTACTGTCATCTGCCTTCCCATCTTTCTCCCTTAATCTCTATTAGGCGCTGTCTGCATTTTTCGGTTCCACGATTCTTTTCTGAAAATAATGAGTACTGCTTTAACTGCTCCCATTAGGTTTCTGCCGATAGACTGACATCTTTTTTGATGAAAGGTAAAAACTTGCAAGGAACTGATTGTCAAAAGAAGAAATATAGGAATCAATTGAAATTTGACACGATTCATCTCTTGATGTTCAAAACCGTTACCGATGTTCCACAGACAAATACGTGAGTACGTGCATTGGAACATAAATGACCTGTCGGTTTTCTCAACCAAGGGGAGTGACATATTCTTAAACGAACTTAGTTATAGAAGAAATTCAGTCACAACGCTCCTTTACAATTTTCTCTACCTCAACCCCCTACGCTTATACGTTCTTATGGGGGAGGAACTTTCCCATCTAAAGTCTCATGTCAGCCTTGACACTATTGCAGGTCGTGAAAACCCCCACAAAGAGATTCATTAAGTTGGTTTGACAAGATGAAGCCAGAGTACAGTCGAATGTTTGTGTCAGTAAACTAGGGGATTGTTTGCGGTCAACCCCTTGCTTTTCCTTATCTAATAACGAAGTTTCTTTCCTTCATCTCCAGTTGGGTTATGAATCGCGTTTTAACTAACCTATTCAGTTTAGCCGGATGTCAGATTAAGAAGAAACTTTCTCCCCTAGTCATTCACTCAAAGTGAACATCAATAGCCAACCCCCCCCCCCCCTCCCAACATGACATGTTGGTAACCGAAAACCAACGTTTTTCTCTTGTGTGGATCTGCATTTTAAAATCGTTTCTCAGCTTAATTAGGGGATATGAGTGAAATGAAAGTTACATCTGTATTTAGGTAAATAGAATAATAGTAGGTATTTATTGGTCAAAGTTTAAAAAAAAAACGTCTGCCAAGTGGGTGTGGCACATAGCTTCCTCGTATCCATAACCCGATTGTATAGATGATCCGATGCATAGTAGTTAATCTCAAAACATCAAAACGAGTTAGTTACATCTGTTACATCCCTGAAAATTTCATTGAAATCGTACGGAAAATGTAGAAGTTATGGCCGTTACAAGGAATTCACGTTTGCGCATGCACAGTGGCTACTATCAGTCCGAAGGTGGTGATTTTCAAAGGGGACCATCTACAACCTAATCCGCATAATCCCTGAAAATTTCATCGAAATCGAGTAGGAAAAGTGGGAGTTATGGCCGTTACAAGGAAATTCACGTTTGCGCATGCGCAGTGCCTAATATCAGTCCGAAGGTGGTGATCTTCATTGGGGACCATCTACAACCTAATCCGCATAATCCCTGAAAATTTCATCGAAATCGGGTAGAAAAAGTGTAAGTTATGGCCGTTAAAAGGAAATTTACGTTTGCGCATGCGCAGTGGCTACTATCAGTCCGAAGGTGGTGATCTTCATTGGGGACCATCTACAACCTAATCCGCATAATCCCTGAAAATTTCATCGAAATCGAGTAGGAAAAGTGGGAGTTATGGCCGTTACAAGGAAATTCACGTTTGCGCATGCGCAGTGCCTAATACCAGTCCTAAGGTGGTGATCTTCATTGGGGACCATCTACAACCTAATCCGCATAATCCCTGAAAATTTCATCGAAATCGGGTAGAAAAAGTGTAAGTTATGGCCGTTAAAAGGAAATTTACGTTTGCGCATGCGCAGTGGCTACTATCAGTCCGAAGGTGGTGATCTTCATTGGGGACCATCTACAACCTAATCCGCATAATCCCTGAAAATTTCATCGAAATCGGGTAGAAAAAGTGGAAGTTATGGCCGTTGAAAAGAAATTCACGTTTGCGCATGCGCAGTGGCTACTATCAGTCCGAGGGTGATGATTTCCATAGGGGACCATCTAAATACCAATCTGTAACATTCCTGAAAATTTCTTTGAAATCGGATTGTAAATGTAGAAATTATGGACGTTACCAGGAAATTCACGTTTGCGCATGCGCTGTGACTACTATCAGTCCGAAGGTGGTAATCTTCTTCGGGGACCATCTACAACCTAATCCGCATAATCCCTGAAAATTTCATCGAAATCGAGTAGGAAAAGTGGAAGTTATGGCCGTTACAAGGAAATTCACGTTTGCGCATGCGCAGTGCCTAATATCAGTCCTAAGGTGGTGATCTTCATTGGGGACCATCTACAACCTAATCCGCATAATCCCTGAAAATTTCATCGAAATCGGGTAGAAAAAGTGTAAGTTATGGCCGTTAAAAGGAAATTCACGTTTGCGCATGCGCAGTGGCTACTATCAGTCCGAAGGTGGTGATCTTCATTGGGGACCATCTACAACCTAATCCGCATAATCCCTGAAAATTTCATCGAAATCGGGTAGAAAAAGTGGAAGTTATGGCCGTTGAAAAGAAATTCACGTTTGCGCATGCGCAGTGGCTACTATCAGTCCGAGGGTGATGATTTCCATAGGGGACCATCTAAATACCAATCTGTAACATTCCTGAAAATTTCATTGGAATCGGATGGAAAATGTGGAAGTTATGGCTGTTACAAGGAATTCACGTTTGCGCATGCGCAGTCGCTTCTATCAGTCCGGGGATGGTGATTTTCATAGGGGACCGTCTACACACCAACCCGCACAATCCCTGAAAATTTCATTGAAATCGGACAATAACTTCGTATAGTTATGCCCGTTACAAGGAATTCATGACAGACAGACAGACAGACAGACACACAGACACTGAACAAAAATTGTTCAGAAAGGTCTGAAACGCAAAACGCGAGTGAAAATTTTGATTTTGGAGAACTTTTTTTTTTCGTCCTTGAAAAGTGAAAACAAAGCTTCCGCTACCTTGGTAGACTCGGAAGCAAAATAGAAGTCGAATTTTCAGTCTCTGAGGGGAGATCGATTTAAAATACCTATTTGACTGGGCAAAAGTTGAAGTCGTTGAAAGGTTTCTCCCATCAGTAGGTATCACAAACCCTTCCTTTAAGCCCATCCAATGAGATGATTTGATTCGTAATAAATATTTAGAAATCGTGAAATTTCTCCCCTAGAGGGAAAAATCAATAGATCACGGATATATCCATTGTTTCTATGAATAAATAGAATTTTTTTTCCTAAAAAATAAACTCTCCGATCGCACGTAATATATTGCAGTATACTATTTAACCTTGCTCCATAGCTACCGATACGTAGCAATGATTATGTTTACTGTTTTCTTTTGTAGCAAAAAAAGTGTCGCGAAAAATTCCTTGAGCCATAAGACATATCCATGTCAAAAAGGAAAAAGATGAACCCGATTTATGATTTCAGTTTCGTCTTTGGCATAAAGCTTCAAAGCTAAAAGAGTCGTTAAGGCCTTCCGTTCTTGACTATCGTTACTGTTGAGGACCTATCCCTGATTATTGATGCAATTTATCAGAACTCACGAGCTGTTTCAGTTATGAAATTTCATCAACTACTCCTGATCTAGTTCACTTTAAAATTTATAATTTCATATCCTAATCGCTTATTTTTCACCGAGGCATTGGTAGATGTTGGATTTAGATTCAATTCTTAGTTAGGTACTTTTCTGTTTTCTCCGAACATGTTGTGTTATGATTGTCATTAACAATCTTGTACCTACAAAAATCTGCTCAGGAGTTTGCTATAATGTACCAAATAGGTAGTACCATAGAGTTTTTTAAATTTTGCTTCCGAGTCTACCAAGGTAGCGGAAGCTTTGTTTTCACTTTTCAAGGACGAAAAAAAAAAGTTCTCCAAAATCAAAATTTCCACTCGCGTTTTGCGTTTTAGACCTTTCTGAACAATTTTGGTTCCGTGTCTGTCTGTCTGTCTGTCTGTCTGTCTGTCTGTCTGTCTGTCTGTGTGTCTGTGTGTCTGTCATGAATTCCTTGTAACGCGCATAACTATACGAAGTTATTGTCCGATTTCTATGAAATTTTCAGGGATTGTGTGGGTCGGTGTGTAGACGGTCCCCTATGAAAATCATCATCCCCGGACTGATAGAAGCGACTGCGCATGCGCAAACGTGAATTCCTTGTAACGGCCATAACTTCTACGTTTTCCATCCGATTTCAACGAAATTTTCAGGGATGTTACAGACTAGTATTACGATGGTCCCCTATGAAAAGCATCACCTTCGGACTGATAGTAGCCACTGCGCATGCGCAAACGTGAATTTCCTTGTAACGGCCATAACTTCCACATTTTCTACCCGATTTCAATGAAATTTTCAGGGATTATGTGGATTAGGTTGTAGATAGTCCCCTATGAAAATCATCATCCCCGGACGGATAGAAGCGACTGCGCATGCGCAAACGTGAATTTCTTTGTAACTGCCTAACTTCAACTGTCCCCCAGGGGTCGCGGGTTCGAATCCCAGCCGAGGCTAAGTATTTTTTTGATACAATCACATACATCTACTCACTTAATTTTTCATCCGAATTTGATGAAATTTTCTAGGATTGTCCAGATTAGCGTGTAGATGGTCCCCTATGAGGGTAGTGAAAGGTACTTAGAGATTGATGTTTTGAGATTAAAACAACTATGCATCCGATCATCTATATAATCGGGTTATGGATACGAGGAAGCTATGTGCCACACCCACTTGGCAGACGTTTTTTATCTAAGATAACACTACTTATTTCCACGAAATGTGTAAGGGGTTTTAGTGTACTTATTCCGTAACACCAAAATGATTTCTATCATACAAATTCATCTGAAATCAATTTATCGAATCACAAACCATTCAGATTATTTCACTCAGAAGCCCCTCATCCAACGGCGGAGTGATATCTTTCAGGCAGTAACCAGCTTTCGAGGATGAAGGGCGATGGAAGATCAATACGTCGAGTTAGCAAGATGGGAGGGATCATTCTGCCACGAAGGCCTCCGTCAATCAGATTATGATTGAAACAAATGTGTCTGGTGGAGGTTGGCATCCTCGTCTTCCATCATTCCATCAAGGAATGATAAATCGTTCCTGAATTGACTTCAGCCGCAGAGGAACGTACAATTCTCGACGATGCGGTTCACCTCTGTATTATATGATCAGTCATTTTCGCTCTAATACAAAACAGAATAATATTCTGTTTTATTACTAGGTTATTATCCTTACTAGGTTACAAAGTTATCCTATGGAAATACACACACCTAAAAACACGAACTAAACTCACAAATGTGAACTATTACTTACCAAAAAATGCTGCAAACTAATAAACAAAGGTTTATTATTTTTCTGTACCTACGTATAGATCACTCGTCTGCAAATAACACGGCTTTGCTATTGTCACTTCCTTCCAACCATTGATGCTACCTACCACCACATACCTACTTCACAATCGATTTTATTTGGAAGAAATAAACGCTTCACAACTGGGAGTTGCGGGTGCCGTAATGAAGAAATTTGATTACCTACTGGTTGCTAAGGACTCAGAGTAGAGTACAACTTGAAGAAAAACATCGATCACATTTTGGTTAACTAAAATTTGAACGGATATTATGCCTCGTTTGTGATTCACAATCGTGTTTCTGATTTATCGTAAGTCTAACCCTTAAGTTGTTGTAGGGCGCGAACGGTTTGTCCCACAGAGCTCCGCGTGGTCTCTAAAAATCCTAAAAATTCAATACTATCCTAAATTGGTGGAAAAGCAATAATATTGTTTCTTGGTCGATTCTAAAGGTTCACTATTGAAAAAAATAAACCAAAACTTGGAGCCAGTTGGCCAACAGGAAAAACGACAACGATTTTGTGATTCAATCGCCCTAGAATCAAAAATAGTTCCGTCTAGAAAACGCTACAAATTATTACACTAAGGTTTATTATTTGTCTATATAGATCACTCGCCTGCAAAGAACACAGATTTTCCATCGTCACTACCTTTCTACCAAATTTTTGCTACCCAATAAATTTGAAAAAATAGGGGGTTGTGAGTGCTTTCATCAGAAAATGTGAATAATGGTTGCTAAGGAAGCAAAACTGAATACAACTCAAAAAATCAAACGCTTGCATACGAGTCTGCAACACATTGAAACATTTTCATGCCCCCCCCCCCTCCCCTCCCGACACATGAACTACATCGCCTCAGCTAATCAGGGAGCTCGATTTTCGACTCAGCTGATCTGGGAGCTCGATTTTCGCCTCAGCTGATCTGGGAGCTCGATTTTCGACTCAGCTGATCTGGGAGCTCGATTTTCGACTCAGCTGATCTGGGAGCTCGATTTTCGACTCAGCTGATCTGGGAGCTCGATTTTCGACTCAGCTGATCTGGGAGCTCGATTTTCGACTCAGCTGATCTGGGAGCTCGATTTTCGACTCAGCTGATCTGGGAGCTCAATATTCGAGTCAGCTGATCTGGGAGCTCAATTTTCGACTCAGCTGATCTGGGAACTCAATTTTCGACTCAGCTGATCTGGTAATATCAAACTGTAAAGTACCTACCTACCTAACAACTTCACTTCTGATGGTCATAATCATCATTGTGGCGACTTGGGACAAATATCTTTGCAACAAATATCGTTGCAACAAATATCGTTGCAACAAATATCGTTGCAACAAATATCGTTGCAACAAATATCGTTGCATCAAATTTCGTGACGATTTTTGGTTTATTATTTCCAATAATAAGAATTTGGAATCGAGCAAGAAAAAAATTTTTTTAACCCCCCCCCTCAAAATTTGATGTTTTACGTTTCAAGGTACGTAGAATACGAAAATCGAATAAAAAAATTTCCGTCCGTCCGCCGTACGCCGTCCGCCGTCCGCCGTCCGCCGTCCGCCGTACGCGGCACTTTTCTTAGCAACACTGGACCGATTTGGTTCAAATTTGGTATATGGGCTCCATTTGGGGTCTAGTTGTGCCGCGAAGCTTTTGGTTGATGTAGGTCACTTCTAAGGGGTGAAAATTAAGGGTTGAAATTTTCAAGAGTGCCCTAGCTCGAAAACTCTCGAAATAAAGGTATCGTTTTTTCACCAATTTTAAATAGTACAGAATTTTTTAAAATTTTTGAGACCACCCGGAGCTCTGTAGGACAAACCGTTCGGTCCCTACGAGTACTTGAAGGTTTTCCTTCGATAAAACAGAATCATGAGTGTGAATCGCAAAAGAGGTCTAATCTCCATTCAAATTTTATCGGACTAAAATGCGATCGCTGTTCATTTCTTCGATTTGTATACAGTTTTGCCTTCTGCGTAACCAGTAATCAAATTTCCATATCAAGCTTTCTATTTTTCGAATCAAGTGTGAAGCGTTTAGTTCTTTCTAATAAACTTGATTGTGAAGGTGTGAAGCCATTATAGTGTGGTAGGTAGTACCTACCAATAGGTGGTAGGTAAAATAAAGTTGGTAGGTAAAACAATGTTTGTAGGTAAAAAACGCTGCAAATCATTGCTCAAAGGTTTATTATTTTCTGTATAGATCACCCTTCTGTATAGATCACTGGTTCTCCATCAATAGCACCTACCACCATCTGTATTCTCCCTTGACCTTCCCTCTCAAATTTCAGCTTCCTGCGTTCAATAGGATTGAAAATGACTTCGGAGCTCACTCAGCTGATCAGTGATCTGAAGAGTGAAGAAGATCTCCTCGAATGCTGAAGACGCCTGGAAGAGCATTTCCATTCAATAGGAGTAAAAATGGTTTTGGAGCTCACTCAGCTGATCAGTGATCTGAAGAGTGAAGAAGATCTCATCGAATGCTGGAGACGCCTGGAAGAGCACTTCCATTCAATAGGAGTAAAAATGAATTTGGAGCTCACTCAGCTGATCAGTGATCTGAAGAGTGAAGAAGATCTCCTCGAATGCTGGAGACGCCTGGAAGATCACTTCCATTCAATAGGATTGAAAATGGCTTTGGAGCTCACTCAGCTGATCAGTGATCTGAAGAGTGAAGAAGATCTCCTCGAATGCTGGAGACGCCTGGAAGAGCACTTCCATTCAATAGGATTGAAAATGGCTTCGGAGCTCTCTCAGCTGATCAATGATCTGAAGAGTGAAGAAGCCTTTGAGCAATGATTTGCAGCGTTTTTTACCCACCAACATTTTTTTTACCTACCAACTTTTTTTTACCTACCAGCTAGGTACTACCTACCACACCATACTGGCTTCACACCTTCACAATCAAGTTTATTAAAAAGAACTAAACGCTTCACACTTGATTCGAAAAATAGAAAGCTTGATATGGATATTTGATTACTGGTTACGCAGAAGGCAAAACTGTATACAAATCGAAGAAATGAACAGCGATCGCATTTTAGTCCGATAAAATTTGAATGGAGATTAGACCTCTTTTGCGATTCACACTCATGATTCTGTTTTATCGATGGAAAACCTTCAAGTACTCGTAGGGACCGAACGGTTTGTCCTACAGAGCTCCGGGTGGTCTCAAAAATTTTTAAAAATTCAATACTATTTAAAATTGGTGAAAAAACGATACCTTTATTTCGAGAGTTTTCGAGCTAGGGCACTCTTGAAAATTTCAACCCTTAATTTTCACCCCTTAGAAGTGACCTACATCAACCAAAAGCTTCGCGGCACAACTAGACCCCAAATGGAGCCCATATACCAAATTTGAACCAAATCGGTCCAGTGTTGCTAAGAAAAGTGCCGCGTACGGCGTACGGCACTTTTTAACACAGAATGTGTTTTTGCGATGACCTACCGAAAAAAAATCGTCACGAAAAAGCGACAGAAAAAACCGTTACGCGCCTTTTATAATGATTTTCACGTGCAACCAAGCCGTTGGTAAGGAAATAGAACTCCCGCAGTGTTCATTGCACAGAAATTGTTCACCATTCGTTGGAAAGCTCTCAATTTATATAGTATTTTTCTTGTAGTTACATCTTTATTTATATAACATTTATAGGGTTTTAGACCACATTAAATGTCTAACAATTATTTATTTTATTATTGCCAAAGACTCCACATTTATTATTGTGGTTTTTTATTTAACGGATGTCTAGCATCGCAAAAACACATTCTGTGTTCCTATGATTTCATACAGAGTATGGAAAAAGAAATAAACCGGGGGGTGCAGGGGGGCGGAGCCCACCGCCGAGGCGCAAAGCGCCGAGTTTTATTCGATTTTCGTATTCTACGTACCTTGAAACGTAAAACATCAAATTTTGAGGGGGGGTTGAAATTTTTTTTTTCTTGCTCGATTCCAAAGGCTTTTATTGAAAATAATAAACCAAAACGCTGCAAATCATTGCTCACTGATCAGCTGAGTGAGCTCCGAAGCCATTTTCAATCCTATTGAATGGAGGTGCTCTTCCAGGCGTCTCCAGCATTCGAGGATATCTTCTTCACTCCTCACATCACTGATCAGCTGAGTGAGCTCCAAAGCCATTTTCAATCCTATTGAATGGAGGTGCTCTTCCAGGCGTCTCCAGCATTCGAGGAGATCTTCTTCAATCCTCACATCACTGATCAGCTGAGTGAGCTCCAAAGCCATTTTCAATCCTATTGAATGGAAGTGCTCTTCCAGGCGTCTCCAGCATTCGAGGAGATCTTCTTCACTCTTCAGATCACTGATCAGCTGAGTGAGCTGCGAAGCCATTTTCAATCCTATTGAACGCAGGAGCTGAAATTTGAGAGGGAAGGTCAAGGGAGAATACAGATGGTGGTAGGTGCTATTGATGGAGAACCAGTGATCTATACAGAAGGATGATCTATACACAAAATAATAAACCTTTGAGCAATGATTTGCAGCGTTTTTTTTTATGTGCCATATGAAAGACATGAAAATGTCAAAACAAGCAAAACTGTTCAATTTCTCCCTTGCGAGGGAAAAACATTAAATCATGTTTAATGTTTTTCCCTCGCAAGGGAGAAATTAGATTGCCGATCACTCAGCTGATCAGTGACCACTCAGGCGCCTTCAGCATTCTCCATTGACCCTGCTTCTCAAATTTCAGCTTCCTGCGTTCAACAGGAGAGAAAATGGCCTTGGAGCTCACTCAGCTGATCAGTGACCATCTTGTTACAACTAGACCCCAAATGGAGCCGATATAACGTGGTAACTAAGAAATCGGTCCGTGGTAACTAAGAAAAAAAAACGTTGCAGATTTGCGTGTCGGAATTCACAGAATGACCCCCAGCCCTAAAACATTAAACATGTTAAAACGAACAACGATCGCATTTAGGTCAGCTAAAATTTGAACGGAAATAAGGCTACTGCGACTCACACTCGTGTTTCTGATTTATCGTAAGTCCAAACCTTAAGTTCTCTCAGGGGGCGAATGGTTGGACCTACAGAGGTCCGGGTGGTCTCATTCGACCATTCGACGTACCTCGAAACCAACAAATTTTGATGATGGGAGGAAGGGTAAAAAGATTTCTTACTGACAACGTTTTTTCCCCTAGTGAGGTCATGCTTACTCACATTGTACTCAAACCCTACTGGAAGGATGAGTAGAATTGGAATTAGTGCGAACCCCTCATGCGCTGAAGCACTGCTAATTATCTTCTAATTCTACTTCTTATTTGCACTCCTAAAACTACCAAAATATTCATGACGGGAAGTTTTTCATGTCTCTTGAAGAAATTACATTCATCTAAAAAGTAATCTAAGGCTCGGAAACTTGATTTGAGTCGACCAGAACCTTCAGAGTGGTTGCGATTGGTTCGAGTCAAGGTGTGCCATGATTTCATTACAATGCAATTAAAGTTGAGAGGCGTTTAAAAAATTGGAAGGAGACGGCGAACAGAAGGACGCACGTATCCCAAAAAGGTTTCTTATAAGTCGCGGGCATGACGGGAATAATGCGGAGAAAGAAAGGAAAAACGTCTATGGGGTGCCACATAACTAATACGTTCGGCATTCTTTGGTTCTTTTCAGTCTCCTTCAAACCGGATTTGAAAAGCGTAAAATCTCTTTGTCCGCCGTTCGTTCTTGAGCCGCACGTCTTCACGTGACATTAGACCCCGTGCTGATGTTATTAGACATAAAAGCATATCAATTTTTCGCCTGTGAAGTCACCTTCGCACGCGACGCAATACCACCTTTCCACTGTTGCAACTGTCAAACTAGGAGTATTTCGTATTCGGTATGGAGGATTATAGAACTATCTCCATCTAAATAAGATTTCCATATCAGGTAGGAACCATTTTAGCTATGTAAGAAGATCTATCAAAGCTAATTTATTTGTACCAACAAAGTGTATTAGTAAACATTGTAGAGGAAGGATGACGTATAAGAGTATAAACATGTGATGCGTACGTATCATAATACTCGTAACTGTGTACCTGCTTCATCCTGTATTGTGATAATCATCTGTCCTCTTGGAAAATGGATATTTATGTTTTCGGTTGATTGCTCATCATTAATAAACCTGTAAAAATCATTTAGGTAAGTACAACTCGAAGAAACGCAGTACGATCGTTTCCTCCTGTTTCTGATTTATCGTAAGTCCAACCCTTAAGGGTGTCCCAACCAATGAATGAACGGTTTAATCCACTTTTCTTCGGAAACAATTGGTCGGTATTGATGATTCCAGCGGCAATCTTTTAGTTTCTCGATTCCCTATATGTACGTGCACTAATGAATTTCAAAAATCCTTGAAATATTCAAATTTAGGTACAACTTTTTACTTACAGAATTTTACTTTCGGAATTAAACAAGTGCGTTAGTGCGAAGATTATGAATAAGAAGAATTCCACAAGCAACATGAAAATTGGATAATTGTTTCCAGAGGAAACTGGGGAAAAACTGTTGATGAAAACTGACCAGCTGTGAGTTGGCTGGGGGATTGGGGAGGCACGAGTATTGGTGGGTGGGAATATTGCTCCTTCTGACGAGGGATTCTAAAAATTCAAAACTATTTGACATTGATTAAAAAAAAAGAAAAAAAAGAATACCTTTATATTCAACATAGGTATACCTTGACACGTAACCAACAAATTTTGAGGGGGGGGGGATAAAAATTATTTTCCCTTGGTCGATTACAAAGATTTATTCAGAATATTGTTTTATTGGGCGCCAAGTGTTGGTCCTTCAGTGCTGGACTCAAAGGGTCCTAATCTTCTCTATGAAGTGAAATAACAATTGAAAAAGAAAAAAATTCCGTTTTATACCTATCTAAATAGTAACATAATTTGTCTAACCCCTAACTCCCCAAATGATTAAATTTTCCAGATAAATTGGTGAAATTTGTCTTTCTGTCTCAGAATAGGCCAAAATAAGTTGAAATAGTGAAAATTTTGAAAAAGGAAGTGTTTTTAAGTGTTTTTGCTTCCGAGTCTACCATGGTAGCGGAAGCTTTGTTTTCACTTTTCAAGGACGAAAAAAAAAGTTCTCCAAAATCAAAATTTGCGCTCGCGTTTGGCGTTTTAGACCTTTCTGAACAATTTTGGTTCTGTTTCTGTGTGTCTGTCGTGAAATCCTTGTAACGGGCATAACTATACGAAGTTATTGTCCAATTTCTATGAAATTTTCAGGGGTTGTTACAGATTATTTTTATATTTTTCCAACAATATTCTGAGATTGTGCAGGTTGACGTGTGGATGGATTGACCCTATGCGGGTAGTGCAAGGTACTGATTGATGTGTTGAGATCAACTAATATGCATCGGATCATCTATACAATAAGGTTACGGATACGAGGAAGCTATGTGCCACACCCACTTGGCAGACGC